>JAZKJV010001654.1:0-42375 GCA_037367405.1 Ottelia alismoides
TTCTATTGTTCGCGTACTGATGAGTGGTACATCTCCGGAAAGGATGAGTATATCACCGCCAACTTTTTGTAATGTACTCTCTGCTTGAGCTACGGCATGCCCCGTTCCCAATTGCTCCTCTTGAACAACTGCCGATATCTTCAACGTTTTCTGTTCTGAAAACTGTGTGAGATATTCATACACTTTTTCTTTGTGATGCCCCAAAACAACAACAGTAAATGAAGGCTCCAATGGCTCAATGCTCTCAAGAACATGACCAAGCAAAGGCTTCTCTGCCAATATCGCCATTACTTTGGGTATATCAGGGTTGTTCATTCTCTTACCTTTGCCCGCGGCGAGAATGATAATACTAAGGCGTTGTGTCATTCTCAATCCTCAGCATAGATTGTATGAGCTTCGATTGCAAACTTTTTCTCAATGATCGTATTATGCTCATTCACTAATACGATAGTCGGTTTATGATTTTTCGCCTCTTCGGGTGTCATCGATGCATATGTTATGATTATGATTCTATCCCCGGGCGCACCTTTTCTGGCAGCAGCTCCGTTCAGGCAAATTTCTTTACTACCACGTTCTCCCCTAATAAGATACGTTTCTAAACGTTCGCCATTTGTAATATTAACGACCGCAACTTTTTCATACTCAAGCATACCTGCTGCTTCAAGTAATTCTTCATCAACAGTAAGGCTACCTTCATAATGAAGTTCAGCTTGAGTTACCGTTGCGCGGTGTATCTTCGATTTAAACATCGTGATTTGCATAGAGTCTCTTGATTGAGAATAATGTACAAAATTACCATGACAAACATGAACGACCAATACTTGATAAAATTTTGAAGAAAAACCTCACTCATTCACAATTTTCAAAAATTTTTGAAAGTTGTGAACATTGCGTATATTTGCATCATGAAAACACAAGAACTTGAACAAAAATTCCAAGAGTTATGGGGAGCAATCGGAACGTCTTGGGGTGTCAACAGAACGATGGCTCAAATCCATGCGCTGCCTTCTCGTTAATGATCAATCATTAAGCACTGAAGAGATCATGGAAAAATTAACGATATCAAGAGGAAATGCAAATACGAATATTCGCGCGCTTATTGATTGGGGATTGGCGTATCGTCACATAAAGTCAGGCGAGCGCAAAGAGTATTTTACGGCAGAAAAAAGACATTAGCAAGGTATTTAGAGTCATTGTCAGAGAGAGACGTAAACGAGAGTTAGAGCCTATGCTTAAAGCATTACGTGATCTTAAACAAGAAGCGCACGCATCCGATGATAATGCACACTTTGGTGAAATAATGACCTCTCTAGAGCAATTTGCGTCCAGTATTGATACCGTCCTTTCTATGGTAGAGAAATCCGATAAGTCATGGATACAATCGACTATTTCTTTTTTATTGCGAGATAAATGATGAATTCAATACTATGGTTATCGGACAATATTCATCATTCAAAAAATGAATGCGAAAAATTAGGGTATAGACCAGACAATATCTCTTTTTTTTGATATTCGCAAAACAGCTCCTCTTGATTATCCTTTCAATGATATCTCTTTGCTTATCGTTCACATAACTAATGAGTCGGTAAGCAATGAAAACCTTTCCATTCTCTCCGAATTTTTTGAAGATTTACCGAGCAATTCACATTGCATAGTATTGGTACCAATCAGCTTCCCCTTTGCACCCATAAAAAGTAATAATGCAGAATTGATTCAGACAGCAATTATGTATGAAAATATTACAATTATTGCACACTCCAAACTGATAGAACATCCTCAGACAGAAGGACAATTCGATCAACACGACAGGAAATTGGACAAAAGTTATATACAAGCGATCACATTTCATACATTACGTACGCTTATTGATTGTGTAAACGATAATAATTATGGACATAAAATTCTTTATGCCGTTGGAAAAAATCTTATTACTTTATCACAAAAATCATTATTGAATTACTTTTTTTCTCGAAATAAATTAGACCCGTCATTACGTAAATACACAACACCTCGAAAGGTAGAATCAACAATTATAGATGGATTAATCGATCAAAAGGTATCCTTAAAATCATCTAAATCTCTTCCCATGGAAGTTCAATAAATGTTTGTATAATGCCAGATTGCAAACGCCGCGCATGAAAAAATTCACCTATAGAATGTGAATCCGTGTAAAGAGTTGAATGCATCTTGAACGACGCTACAGAAGCAAACCTTAGATAAAATGGACCATTCTCAAGCATGGAATTTTGAAGTATTTTTACTTCAATCTTTTCATTTTCATGAGTAAACCCGGAAATAAATAATTCTTTGCTATAGCTTATACCGGTGTACGTCATTGTTTTATTGCTTTCAACGATCGAAACATCCCGTAAAATTATTGGCTTGTCAGTAGTATTCATAAAAATACAAGCCCAATGCAAAGGACTTACATTATTTTTATCCGGTATATAGTAATAGACGAAAGTCCCAACACTGCATACAATTTTTCCCCAGTACCAAGAATGAAACTCCTTGAACACAGGCATAACCCCAATATTATGATCATGATAAGCATGTGCAAAAAAGGTTGTAGATATTTTCAAGCACTCTTCGTCCCAAATATCTATGCTACATTGCCCAGAGAGCCGTGGTGATACAGCGATCCAAGTGTGTTCTGTCGGTGATTGTACAATATTCTCGCTCAAATAATAGAGATTATCATCAAATTCGGCTGAAAATCTGATTCTCCTTGCATCATGTCCTACTTGAATATCAACAAAAATCGAGTAATGACCATGAGAATATTGTACATAATTGTTTACAAAATTCAGTCTGTGAGTATGATTATCATACTGTGTTTTATACTTTTTGCTCCAGACTAATTTTTGGGCAATTTTTTTCTTCCTGTAATAAATGCTCACTGTCACACCATCAAAATTATTTGCCCGATAAACATTCTGTGATCGTTCACGTATGCACGACGGAAGCATTGGAATATCACGAAAAAAGATGAGTACGACAGAATAATCCTCGTCTAAAGAAACACAGTCATAATACCACCATTCATAGCCACTCTCCCCTATATCGTGTTGTATGTCATTTTCGATGCCAAATGCAATATTCATTGTTAATCATCCGTTTGATTACGATGGAATTGATGTAAACTATTCTATGAGCAAAATTACTCTTTTTCACCCATCTATCATCGTTTAGCATGACACTTACTTCAACAATTGAATATATCTCACTTACGATAACCTCAATACTTATCATACTCTTCATCGTAGCAGTACGGAATATATTTAGGTTTTCACGTTTACAAGTCATAAGTCAAGAGCGCTTCAATACTATCCTTAGAAATAAAGGATTACACTCTGCACCTCTTGTTTCCGTACTCGTTCCGGCGCGTAATGAAGAACGATTAATACGTGAGTGTGTGCAGTCTTTAGCGCAACAAGAATATGTGAATGCTGAAATCGTGGTGCTAAATGATAAATCAACTGACCGTACAGGTGAAATTCTTCAAGGGTTGTCACAACAATATCCGCATGTTCGCATCGTACAGGGTGGTGATTTACCCGATGGGTGGGTTGGAAAAAACTATGCATGTCATACCTTGGCAAGCCATGCACAAGGAGAGTACTTATTGTTCACGGATGCTGATACTATACACAAACCACATATGCTACAATCAGCCGTAGCAATGATGCTCGAACAAAAGTTAGATTTTATATCTATGATACCGAATGAGGAGATGATTTCTTGGGGCGAAAAAATAATTATCCCAATGATACATTTTCTTTACTTTGCATATCTTCCTAATGATATTATCACAAAATCACAAAAAGCATCCGTCTCAGCAGCTAATGGTCAATTTATGTTTTTTTCACGGAAAGCTTATGATTATATCGGTGGGCATACAATTGTTAAAAATAATATCGTGGAAGATGTATTTTTAGCAAAGGAAATAAAAAAAAACGGTTTAAGGATGGCTTTAGTTGACGGCACTCAAAGCGTCACCTGTCGCATGTACACAAGCTTTAAGGAAGCATTCGAAGGTTTTTCCAAAAATTTATTTGCAGGATTTAGCTTTCATTTACCAACATTTGTGATTTTTCTGCTACATTTACTTCTCTTATATATTATACCGTTTTTAACCGTTGTGTATGCTATTATTTATCCTGAGCCTACGAATTCTATACTTTATCTGTCAATAATTAATATTGTCATTCCTGTCTGTATTCGTTTAATTATGGCATATAGATTCAGATTGTCAATAAGCGCTTCATTATTGCATGTAATTACGGTTTTTTCATGTATAGCAATTGGCATTAACTCTTTACGTTGGACATATTCAAAACGAGGGATTCAATGGAAAGGTCGTGAATATAAAAAACAATCTTTACAATAAAAAAAGGCATATCAATTGATATGCCTCTCATTGCGTTATTCGTGCAAATGTTCTTATTTGTAAACTGTAAATGAACAGCGGTACTCGTGATTCGCTGTACGAATCTTTGCATAATAATGACCGTTAGGAAGTGTATTTACAGAAAAGTCAGACGTAGTAATTTCACCAGAATAAACCACTTCTCCTAAAGTACCCACAATGCATATTGCTGCGTTTTCATTTATTTCAAAAGGTAATCTCACAGTACTTGTTGCAGGATTAGGATAAGCAGTCTCAATAACAGTGTCATCTACTTCAATAGATGCGACTTTGCCAAAATCATCATTCGTACGTGGCACAATAGAATAGGTTTGATTATTACTTGATAAGATACCTCGTACCCAAGAAATATTATGTCCAATTATTGGTTTTTCTCTTTTCCAAACAGAAATTAATGTATCGAATGTTGTATAGCGAATTCTACCTATAGATGTCTCAATGTTAAAAGCATTTTGACGTATAGGATTAAAGAATGATGCTACTGCAAAAGCTCCAATATTGCGACCATTTTTTGCATTAGTATCAAGAATAGTCAGATCTCTGACCTCAACGAGCATTCCACGCCATTGTTCTAAATTTGAAAAATTAGCATTTGCAGTACCCAATGAGTCTGCATGTATGACAATTGGTTCTACATTATTATCTTGCGATAAAACTTCATATTCTGTTGGAGTTGTGACACCCCATCCATTATTTGTATTTGTTAATTTTCCACTTATTTTCACTTTATCACCGCGTTTGAACTCAAAAATTGGATGCAAAGGATTGAATGTCGTTACTTGAAGAGCAGAATACGGATTACGTGAATCTTGAATTGTAATAAATCGTCCAACTTCACCAAAACGAATATCATTAGTATCAGTAGTAACAACTCCTTCAACACTCACTCCAAAATTGTTTCGTGCCATCTGACTATTCGGTACATTCGGCGGATTTAATATATCTGCAATTGTCGTTACGCCGTCTTTTACCCAATAATGTAAAGTACCGGAAAGAGGAAAACGAGCCTGTACCCCTTTAACATCTTTCACGATGGTATAATAACGAATTAATGTGTTATTCGGCTGAGCAGGTACTTCAGCGGAAAATCTGGTACCGTCAACTTGAGCTTTTATCGAAATAAATGGCTCGTCGTTTTTACTGTAATATAAAAGTACACTGTCTGTGTTAATTTGATTGACCGTTGGCGAAGCTACTATATTTAATGTAACACCTGACTCTGACGAGGGAAACAATTTATCAAATGTGCGCGTTAAACCAAGAATTTCTGGCGGAAAGGGACCGGCATCAACATCATTTGGAAAAACAGGAACTATTGTAAACAGTTGTAATTGATTAAATGCAGTTGACGGTAAAATATATCCTCGGATTTTATTGATTTTTTGACCATTGCTGAAAACTTCATACTCAGAATCGTTGAGACGGTGTTGTTTAACAGTAAAATAGCCGGATAAATCAGCCATAGCAATAAAGGTAGAACTTGATTCTTCCCACAAGAGAACGTCACCACCATTACGAAAACAGTAAGATTTTCTAATGTGACAGGCATACGTAAAAGCGGTGCTCCCTCTGCTATTGTGTATTGTTGACCAAACTGTGTACTTTGATAAAACTGAGATACTGTGACTTTTGGGTATGAAAATGAAGGTGTTTGTGATCCCAAAACGGTAATATTCGATTGACTCCCCGGAAGTACGATACATGCCGGAGTGCGGTATCGAGACGGGAAATTATTTCCTCCAAAACCTCCGCCACCACTGATTGGAACAACCACCACAGTTATCGTGATGATATCCCCTATCTTCAAAGAATGAATTTTTCGATTCTTTATTATTTGTATCAGTTTGTATAATTGATACACCGGCAAAATTAGGCAGCAATTGGTTTGTGTCGCGTAAAATGCAAACATATGAACCGTTTAATCCTCCGAGTAAAGGTCTGAAATCATTTTTTGATGCATCAACGCAGGGAGGTACAGCAACCATACCAACCAAGGTAATTGTATCATTTTCATAGGGACTACGCAAAGACTCGACAAGATAATACTCAGAACCGGATAATCTGCTCTTGCAGAAATAACCAGCGATAATGCAACCGCTAACGAAAGAAGAAATTTTTTCATACTACCTCTAAATTATCATAAAACTGTTATTGAATCACAAATCAGACGTAGTTTTGTAAAAATAGTTACTTACCTATCTGTTAAAGTTTGTGAAAATGACAATTGATCAATTCATTGAAGGAATACTACATAAAAATCGACGTGTCATTGCACGAGCCATTACTCTTGTTGAAAGTACGCATCCACACCATAGGCAGTTATCTGCTGAACTCTATGAGCGACTAAAATCAATGAGAATGCCTCATATGACAAAAAAGATTTGGAATCACGGGTCCGCCGGGAGTAGGAAAAAGTACATTTATTGGAGGCATATGGGCTATACCTTATACAGCAAAACTATAGCGTCGCTGTCATTGCAATTGATCCGAGCAGCAAAATAAGTCATGGCAGTATTTTGGGTGATAAAGTACGAATGCCTCAGTTATCCATGCATTCTCAAGCATTCGTCAGACCTGTCCCCTCAGGTGACACGCTCGGCGGAATTAGCATACGTACATTGCAGATCCTAACGATTTTAGAATTTGCACAATTCGATTTTATACTCGTCGAAAACAGTAGGCGTGGCAAAATGAGACATCGGTCTATGACATAACAGATATGTTTATGCATCTTTACAATCCACTATCGGGAGATGAGATACAAGGAATAAAACGTGGAATAATGGAATTATCTGATGTCTTCCTTATTACTAAATCAGATAATAATTTCACTCATGAATCTTTACTTTACTGAAAATAAACTGCGTAATGCACTTTCATTTCTACGTCCTACATATGAACAATGGAAACCACAAATTATACGCCACAAGTTCCATTGAAAAAATGAATTTTGATACAATTACTGAATGTATCATGCAATTTTTTTCAGATCAAAGTATAATACATCAAGCGCAGCAACGCAGGGTAAATGCACTACAAAAACAAACAAATGACTTATGAAGGAGGTAGTTTTTGCAATAATTCGAACAAACAAGCATGTAGAGTCAATGTATGAAACATTACTCACGCAATTACTGAGCGGAGAAATATCAGAACACAAAGCCGGCACTGAATTGATTCAAGCATACATGCAAGCTGTTACTCAGTCCACGGGCATGCTACAAAATGTGACATAGCTTTTTCCGTAAGCAATGGTACCTCTTCTGCGCACGACGGCTTTTGCTATGGGACAACGCGTTCTAAAGCTGCAACCACTTGGTTTATTGAGAGGTGTCGGAATATCTCCTTGGAGAACTACCCTCTGCTTATTTTGTTTTGCTCTTGGATCAGCCAGAGGAACTGCTGACAATAGCGCTTTACTGTAGGGGATGGGACGGTTCAAAATATACTTTATCGGCATCACCTAATTCGACCATATTCCCTAAGTACATGACAGCTATACGGTTTGAAATATGATGAACAAACGGATAAGTCATGAGCTATAAATAAATAGACAAACCGAATTCTTTTTGAAGATCTTGCATTAAATTGATTACCTGCGCTTGTACTGAACATCAAGAGCAGAAACAGGTTCATCACAAATAATTAATTCAGGATTCGTTGCTAAAGCACGTGCTATTTCCTATTCTTTGTCTTTGGCCACCTGAAAACTCATGAGGAAATCGTTGTGCATATTCGGGCTGTAAACCGACTTTTTCGAGTAACCAAGCGACCTTTTTCTTCAATTTGTTTTTTTGTTAATTCCGATTTATGAATTTCGAGTGGCTTCTGCAACAATCTGTTGTACGGTAAGACGCGCATTCAATGATGAATACGGATCTTGGAAAATCATCTGAATCTTCGACCGAAATGGTTTGCATTTTTGCTTTTGATAAAGGCAATAAATTTGTTTTTCCGCCTTTTTCATCAATATAATTTATTTCACCATCTAAAATTACATCTGGATTAACAAAACGTAAAAATATTGATAAGTGCACGACCGACAGTCGTTTTTCCGCAACCTGACTCTCCAACAAGTCCGACTGTTTCACCGCGATGTAATGTAAATGAAACACCATCTACTGCTTTTACTTCAGCTACTTTGGTCTGCAATACCCCGCCATAGACAGGAAAAATATACTTTTAAATTTTTTACTTCTAACAAAGGAGAACTCATATTTTACCTCATCTAAAGTACCGGGTTTAACCAAATGACAACGCACGAAATGTTCCGGTCCAATTTCAATTAACGGTGGCTCTGTTGTTTCACAAATATCCAATTTTTCTTGACAACGTGTGCAGAATTTACAGCCGACAGGAAAATTGAGAATACTGGGAACATTCCCCGGGAATGGCTTCTAAACGATCGGCTTTATTTACCTTTCGAGGTATGAGGAATTGATTTCATTAATCCACGTGTATATGGATGTAATGGTTTATCGGAATAAATCCATCACCTCAGCAACTTCTTGAATGACACCGCCATACATGACTATGACTCGATGACACATTTCCGCTACAACTGCAAGATCGTGCGTTATAAGTAATATAGCAGCATCTTTGCGTTTTTCCTTCAAATTCGAGCATCAATTCCAATATCTGTGCCTGAATTGTAACATCGAGCGCGGTAGTAGGTTCATCGGCGATGAGCAATGAGGATTTACACGCAAGAGCAATAGCAATCATTACCCTTTGGCGCATACCGCCTGAAAACTGATGTGGATAATCATCCAAACGTTTTTCAGGATCCGGAATACCCACAAGTCGTAGCATCTCGACGGCTTTTTTTCGAGCCTCTGCTTCTGCCAATTTTTCATGTACCATTATGACTTCGGCAATTTGCATTCCTATAGGAAATACAGGATTTTAACGATGTCATCGGCTCTTGAAATATCATTGCAATTTCTTTACCGCGAATTGTGTACCATGTCTTCATAGCTCATTTTCACAATATCACGGTTTTTGAACCATATCTCTCCGTCAACAATTCGCCCGGGAGGGTCAGGTATAAGCTTTCATTAAAGAAAGCGATGTGACGGATTTACCGGAACCTGATTCACCAACCAGTCCAATACTTCACCTTTATAAATATCGAAAGAAACACCATTGACTGCTTTAGCCCATTTTCCTTCAATATTAAAATGTGTATGGAGGTTTTTTACCTCGACCAATTTCTCTTTTTTTTCCGAAATCACGATAAATTATTTCTTTAATGATACAATTAACGAAGACGAGAAAATACTTTGGGATCAAAAGCTTCCCTGATTGCTTCTCCAATAAATACTACAGCAATAAGTGTTAAAAACATTGCACTCAAATGGAACAAGTATCAACCACCAATAGCCATTAGTTAAATTTGCCAAACCAACACTTACCATTTGTCCCCAACTTGGTGTGGGTGGCATTAATCCAAAACCCAAAAAATCCAAGCTTAATAACGATGTAATACCGCTGACAACAGCAAATGGTAATGACGTGACTATAGGCACTAAAGAATTGGGCAAAATATGTTTAAAAGAGAATCTTATGCGTTGGAACGCCTATAGAAATTGCCGCAGCCACATAGTCTCTTGCTCTTTCACGATAGAATTGTGCACGCATTTGACTTGCCGGTCCGAGCCATGCAAAAATTGCGCTTAAAATCAAGAGTAAAGAAAACTGAAAAATAGTATTTGTTGGATTTAACAGAGCTACGAGAATAATAATGAGAAATAATCCCGGCAAGGTCCCCCAAATTTCCATGAATCGTTGCATCGTAATATCAAATTTCCCTCCCCAATAACCCATAGCTGCACCGATGGGAATACCGATAAGAAATTCAACAATCGTTAAGATTAAGGGCAAAAGTAATGGATACTTGAAAACCATAAAGCATACGTGCAAAAACATCTCGACCGCGATCATCAGTTCCGAAAATTCTTGCCCGCTAGCACCTTCTTTATCTTCAAAATGGTGCACAAATGCAGGATTTCCCGCTGTAATGTCTTCTAACGGTCCATAGGGATACAATGGCATTATGACATAATTATCAGAATTATCTTCTTGATCATATTGCTCTTGTAATTGTCTATAATTACATTCACCCTCATTACCGACTTGCCCCAAACTTGCTCCTGAAATAAAGGGAGGGCTTGAAAGCATCTTCAATACCGGAACATCCATTAAATCACGAAATGCAGGGAAATATGTCTCGCCATTATAGTGAACAATCAATGCTCGATTATTAATCAATAATGGCAAAAAAGAAGGAAATAATATAGCAAACTGAAAGAATAATAAGGGAATAATAACCACGACGCAGAGTTTTGAATTTTCTCCAACGCCGCTGATTGACGGTTAATGGTTTTTGTGATGCCTGTTGATTCTTATTTTTCATGGATAGATTCGAATAATACGTTATTTAAACCTGATGCGAGGATCTACCAGAGCTATTGCTAAATCAGAGAGAATAGAAGCAACTAAGGTAATAATAACATTAATAACTGTAAATGCAAAGATGATCGGATAATCACGTGAAAGTATAGCTTCGAACGATAATTTACCGATACCCTCAATATTGAATGCTAATTCTATAAGATAAACTGCCACCAAGAAAAATCCCAATGATACCGCCAATGTGTGCTGCAATCGGTATAATGGAATTTCTCATTGCATGCAACCAAATAACACGGGTCTCTCTGATTCCTTTAGCAAAAGCAGTACGAATATAATCTTGTCCAAGAGTTTCGAGTAATGAGTTTTTTCATTAACATTGTTAAGCTTGCAAAACCGCCATTGTATAAGCAATAGTCGGTAAGACAAAATGCCAAGCCCTATCGCCTATCATTTCCCAAACTTCCAAATCAAAATAATCTTCCGATTGAAAACCACCTAATGGAAAAATGGGTAATCCACTATCAGATGCAAAAAATACTAACAAAACAGCACCAAATGCCCATCCCGGTACAGAATACGCAATAAATATAAGTGTAGAAACTGACAAAGTCAAATGTACTATTATGGTTAATTGCTTTTAATATTCCTAGATATAAGCAAACTGAATAGCTTAAGATAAAGGCTATAAGACCAAACTGCATACTGACAGGTAATCTGTCCGCAACTAATTCAATGACAGGTTTTTTGAATTTGTAGGAAGTCCCCGAAATCCAAAGTAAATATACCGGATACTTCTTTTCGGACAATACGTACTAAAGGTTCACCTGAATCAGATTTGGCATCTTCAAATTCCCAGCCGTCTAATACTATCGAAGGATTAGCTGCATCAACAACTTGATAACCTGTAGCTGTTTTTTGGACTTTGACGGTGCGACCGTCACCGAGGAGTCTTGCTTCATCAACCTTAAATTTGAATGATTCAACCTCACCAGGATATAATCCCAACCAAATTAAGTACCGTTCATACCAAGGTCTGTCGAAGTGATATTGTCGTTTTAACTCATCAATGGCACTTTGAGGAATTGTTTGTCCTGCCGTTGCACTTGCAGCACCCGACTCTTGCCCTGCAGCACGTAACTGCATCATTTCTGTTCTATCGGACCGCCGGGTGCTAATTGAACTATGGTAAAAACTACTAGTGTACAACCGAAAAATGTCGGAATTGTCAAAAGTAATCTTCGCAAAAAATATTGAAACATAGTAGTGCTTACTCTAAAGAAAAAAGAATTATGACGACTTTTTAATATCTTTCCAGAATGTTACGATTTGAATCTCTTTCGATCCATCAATCGGTTTTTTCGCCTTGCGAGCTTCTTCTAATTTTTAGCTTTTTCTACATCGTACCACCACAGTCCCATAGGATATGACTCAATATAGCTTAAGCTACCAGTCCGAGGCAATATATATTTGGCATGCCAAATTTATCCCAATAAGCGATACGAATACCTTTAGGATTCCACTGCATGATGTCAAAACCCATAGAATGGGTAATTGAAATCAATTTCATGAACAATTTTGATTTGCGTATTCACATCAAAAGTTGTATCATAAATCTTACATAATTGATCAATGCGTGCGTTTTTCACACCTTGAATATTATTATTATTCTTTTTGTCAGCGAGCGATGACAGTAGTGAAGTTTCCGGATTAGGAATTAGACAAACCACTATATCCGAAATAAAACACATTGAAATTGCGCTCATCAATATTTCGGATAGTTGTTGCCCAATCTTCGAACTCAATTGCATATCTATGCCGGCTTTTTTTAATTCCTGCTGATATGGAGTAATAAATCTCTCTCCTGCTTTTTTGAATAGCAAGTGTAAATGATAAAGTTTTTCCGCCTTTAGTGCGAATTCCTTCAGCATTTCTCTGAGACCATCCTGCTTCGTCCAATTAATTTTGATGCTTTTTCCGGATCAAATTCCGTGACGGAATTACGAGGATTAGCCATTCTGTGTTTGGATAATGTGTATCATAGGGTTCATACTCATTATAGAGTAATTTCTCAATTATCTGTTTTCTTGGTAATAGGTGTGCCATCGCTTGACGTAAACGGATATCATCAAACGGTGGTTTTCTCATATTGAACGCATAACCACCTGTACCCATCGGACCATCGGTAAATTACGCGAGCACGTTTAATCCACCCATTTTTCAAAGCATCGTATTGTGTGTCATTAATCCATTTTTCCGTTGTCATCATATTGAAACGGAAGATATCAGCTTCACCTTTTTTAAATTTCTCATATTCTAAACTTGGATTATCAGCGACGATTTGATAATTGTATTTATCGAAATTCCTGCATATTTTGATAATTCAGAATCTTTTCCCCAATAATCATCACGGCGTGTTAATGTAATTTTAACACCTTCTTTAACATCTTTTTTCAAGACAATATACTCACCTGAACCCACAGGCATATTGAACTGAAATTTATCAAGAAATTCTTTGCCGGTTAATCCACCAATTTCTTTTGCCGACATAATCAACAAAGAACGGGAGATATAGAGAAAGTTACGAAAATTCAACACTTTACTTTTCACTTGAACTATATATTTACTTAAAGCAACCGGTTGTTCGTATTTTCCATAGACAACGATATTAGATGGCTCATTAAGACCTTCGTCCATCATCAATTTCCATGAAGCAACAACATCTTCAGCAGTCACCGGATTACCGTCTGAGAAATCGTGCATTAGGGATCTATTCTGAATGTATAAGTCATTTTATCAGGTGATATACGCCAATGTGATGCAAGAGCCGGAATATCACGATTATCAAGAGGATGTTGAGACAGTAATGCTTCATAAAACGGCACCCCTTAATCATCGTAACATACACGCTATTACTGTTTTCACCTTCCGGTCTTAATGTCGCCGGAAAATTGATTCATAATTACATTAAATTCTCCACCAGTCGTTGCTCGCGGATCGCCAAAGTATTGCTTTTCATCTTCAGACGGTGTAAAGGTCAAAAAGCCCATTGATTCTGCAATTTTTTCAAAACCATTACCACCCAAAGAATCAGGAACCGAGGGATCTGCTCCGGGAGGGGTCTCTACTGTTTTCCAAAGAGCTGTATTTTTACAATCGGGATGATTAAAATTTTTGCTTTCCGTAGCACTCTTCTTATTACGACATGCAGGAAGAATCGCTGTCATGGCGAGCAGAGCAAGAAAAACTGTCATTTTTCCTGTTGAAATTTTCATGGAATCGACCTATAATAATGTATTGATAATGTTAATTACACTTGAATGACACCCGTTTTCCATTCGGGTATTGAGTCTTGATGGGAAGCACAAGATAAACCTAATGAGACTATAGAGCGTGTCTCGATAGGAGAAACAACACCATCAATCCACAAACGAGAAGCTGCATACAGAGGCGTCGTCGTCGCATCGTATTTATCTTGAATTTCTTTGAGCATTGCTCTTTCCTCTTCTTGAGTTAACGATTTACCTTCTTTACGCAGATTGGCGGTTTTTAAAGTCAAAAGTGTTTTCGATGCTTGTGCACCACCCATTACTGCAATTTGACCTGAAGGATATGCAAAAATAAGTCTTGGATCATAAGCTTTACCACACATGGCATAATTTCCTGCACCATAACTGTTACCAACAATAAATGTGAACTTTGGAACGACGGAGTTTGCCACCGCGTTTACCATTTTTGCACCATCTTTAATGATGCCTCCCTGTTCTGCTCTTGTTCCGACCATAAATCCCGTAACATCTTGAAAAAACACGAGAGGAATACCACGTTGATTGCAATTATTGATGAAGCGTGCTGCTTTGTCAGCACTTTCGGAATAAATAACACCACCAATTTGGATTTCGCCTTTTCCATTTTTCACCACTTCACGGTTATTGGCAACAATACCAACAGCCCATCCATCAATACGCGCATAGCCACAAATAATAGTTCTGCCATAGTCTGACTTATACTCATCTAATTCGCTATTGTCAAGAATACGTGCTAAAAAGTCATATGTACTATTACGGTTTTGCTCTATCAGTCGGCAAAATACCGAAAATTTCTTCTGCATCAAAAAGTGGCGGCTTAGATTGTACGCGATCAAACAATTTCTTCTGACCCTTTAGCGGTGAAAACTTGATACCAATGATCGAATGGTTTGTATCGCTTCGTGGTCATCCTTGACTTTATAATCAACTACCCCGCTGACGGTAGAGTGCATTACAGCACCTCCGAGCGGATCAATGTCGGTCTTCTCACCAATGGCAGCTTCTACCAATGCCGGACCGGCTAAAAACAGACTTCCGTTTCCTTCTACAATGAGTGCTTCATCCGACATTATGGGCAAATACGCACCACCTGCTAACATGGTCCCATGATAGCTGCAATCTGAGGCACCCCCATTGCACTTAGAACAGCATTATTGCGAAATTGACGACCAAAAATGTTCTTTATCAGGAAATATTTCATCCTGCATGGGTAAAAATACTCCTGCAGAATCAACTAAATAAATATTTGGAACTTTATTTTCAAGAGCAATTTCTTGAATTCGCATATTTTTTCTTTGCGGTCATCGGAAACCACGCACCGGCTTTGACTGTTGGGTCATTGGCAACGATGAGACATTCGCGCCCATGTATGCGCCCTATTCCGGTAACCACACCTGCTGAAGGAGCCCACCTTGTTCAGCATACATTCCGTCTGCGACAAATATGCCTATCTCAAGAAAATTACTGCCCTCATCTATGAGGGCAGTAATTCGTTCACGAACGGGTAGCTTATTTTTTTCCTTTAACTTTTCCTGAGCCTTACTTACTCCACCCTGTTTAATTTTTGAAGCTCGTTCCTGAACAAGGCGAAGAAGTTCTTTATTACCATCAACATTTTTTTCGAATGCTAAAGTTCTTTCAATTGGCTTACCAATCGTTTTTTGTCATGCTATCCTTTCTACCATTTACTGTACAATTACCTTTAAGATTTTAGTCATACCACATCCATCGATATGTAATACATAATGGCCTGAGGGTAAACCACTTACATTCATTTTTACATTTTCTGATCCATTATGCTCAAAGGTCATGGTTTGCACTTGAACGCCGAGCGTATTATACAAAGAAGCATTCAATAAGCGAGCTCCATCACATTCGGTACGTATAGTGATATCGTTCGTTGTCGGATTTGGCGTAATACTAATTGAAGTACCGTCATTCGATTCAACAACATCAGAACCGTCAGCATTAAATTCTGTTGCAGTTGATGTCACAACACATCCTGCCGGCGTTGTAACGCGAACACTTATTTTCTTTTTATCATAGAGTTTACTTCCTTTAAATGTAGGAGCAGTTTGTCCGGGTATATCTTTGCCATCTTGTATCCATTGATAATAGATACCTTTTAGCGGAGATGTGAGAAATTTCACCAACATGAGGTTGTAATTGGAGCGAATCAGTAGGAATAACTTGAACGACAACTGTATCAGAAACTTTTGTACAACCATCGGACGTTGTTCCGACGACAGTAAATTTACCTGAAGTTTTAAATGTCACATTTCTACCGGTAAGCCCATTTGACCATTCCCATTTGTCAAAAACCGGTATTTGCACGAACTCGAGCACTGTCAACACCGCAGAAAACATTATCTGAAGGACTGGTCGTACCTGAGTTCGTACTGATGTTCATGTCAGGTACTTCTTTGACACTTACTTTGATAGAACGTGAACCAAATGGGCAAACCTTTATCATCAAGTCCCACAACACTGTAATCACCGGATTTTGTGACTGTAATTGATTGACCTTGCTCACCATTCGACCATGCATAGGAAACATATCCTGATTGGGCTTCGAGCACGACGCTGCCACCTTCGCAAAATGTAGTATCAGCTTTTGCACTTACGGAAAGAATTCCCCCTTGGCAGGCGGGGCAGATTAGCTTCCCATACTCCTCGACCAAAAGTACCAACAATTAATTTTCCCCTGCTATTGCTTATCTCCAAATCTGTGACAAAAACATTCGGAAAACCTTGACTGTAATCATTAAAACTACTTGCTACATTATCTTTATAATAAATACCGACATCGGTACCGACAAAAATGCGATTATTCGCTTTTTCGTATATGCAGGCATTTGCAGGAACTCGTGGAAACTCCGGCAGAAATATCTTTCCATGTTTCACCGCCATTCACTGACTCATAGACATTGGGGGAACCAAAGCGGCTCAATGTAACACAGACCCTTTGATGATTTTGTTTGCTGACTGCTACGGAAGATATATTACTTGCAGAAAAAGGCAAACCGGTTCTTTGTGCCCATGTTGCTCCACCGTCATTAGAGTAGTAGAAACCGGAATTACTTGTCGCATATACCCATGAATTGTTTGACTCTGCAAACTGCGATACAATTGACTAAACTCGCAGGGTTATTCGGAAAATTTCCTGTTGGTTTCCAACTGGAACCTTTATCTGTTGATTTCCACACGCGACGATATCCTGCATAGAGATTATCCGATTTTGACATATCAATGACAAACGGTGTGACCCATTGACCACTTTCGCCCGTTGTATTGTCTGACAGCATCGGACCAAAACTTCCTCCACCGTTTGAAGACTTACGCAAATCCCCTTGAGGATTGGAGCAGTACATGATTTGTGAATTCGTAGGATCAATACCATTATCCATACCATCACCACCATTAGATTCTCGCCACTCATTTGAAGTGAAACGATTTGTTCCATTATCTTGTGAGCCACCAAGTACAATATTCGATTGTTCTGTTATTGAAATCTTATAGAACTGCATAATCGCTTTATTGCCGTTGATTTCTGTCCATGAGTTTCCATTATTTGAACTCACATATAACCCACCATCGGTTGCTGCGTACACTTTACCGTCAATTGTTGAATAATCAATATCGTGGATATCAGCATGAACATACGGTTTACCGCTGCGTGCAAGCCAGTCACTTATAATCGTCCATGTTTGGCCACTTGTACCGGAACGCCAAATATTAATACCTCCTACGAACACAGTTTTTGCATCAGTCGGTGATGCGGATATAGCTAAATCATACCAACCCTGCCCTGGCGTCCGGCATTTACTGTACCCTCTATATTATCTTCGAGTATTGAAGGTGTTGTTGAGCGACGAGTCCACGTATCTCCGCCATCTGAAGAGAGGAACAAACCACCAAAACGTCCATCTCCATTTGATACAACAAGATAGACTACATCAGGATCAACTTCAGATGAAGAAATAGCTGTTCTGCGTGAACCACCGGGTATTCCAGTTACTGCTTTTGAAGACCATTTTACCCAACCGTCTGTGGATGCAAAAAACTGTGAATTTGTTGAAGCGTACCAACGGTCAGGATCTTCTTTGTGAAAATCTAAATCTCGGAACCAGCCGGATTGAACACGAACCCAGTTTGCACCAGCGTCAATAGAGCGCCAAATTCCGTCCAGAGGTCGTAGCAATAATAATGGAGGAATTTGTCGGATGCACAAGAATTTTTGACACAGTGATACCTTGTGAGATATTCCATTTTAAGCCGGTTTCTTGCCATGTATTTCCGCCATCAATTGACTTGATAACACCTGCGCTGTTTACATTACGATAAATGGCACCTTGTCCCCAATCATCTCCTGTACCTAAATAGACAATATCCTCATTTTTAGGATCAAGAGCAATGTCATTAACGGCTAAAATAGCCAAATCGTCAGTTGTACAAGACCATGTTTTTCCTGCATCCGTCGTTTTCCATGCTCCACCGCCGGCGGAAGCAACCCAAATTAAATCTTTATTTTTTTGAGGATAATGTCACACCATTAAGTCGTCCGTTACCTGAGTTTTGTCCAATCGGTGAACCGACAGGTCCAACTAATTTCCATTCAGGTTTATTTTCATACGCTCCGAGAATAGATTCTTGTTTCGTACGACGGTGATATTGATCTATCGCAGCTTTTTCTAAACGCCATGCATCAGGTCGAGGAAAATTACCTTCGCTATCAACACGCCACTGCCAAAAGTGCTTCCAACGCTCATATTGTTTGTTTACTTTACTTTTAAGAAAATTCTTTGAATTTTCTTTCGATATTTTTTTCTTGTTCTTCGACCATTTGAAAAAATTCTTTTCATTTGGTGCAGTCTTGACATAATAAGAATTTTGCTGACTACTGGCAGTAAGAGAACCTATGATGCCTGAGAAGAGAACAAGAGAAGGAAAAAATAGTTTCTTCATAATTATTTAGTTATGATTAATGGTATAATTGATTCATTATTGAGACAACGTGTACTTTCACATAATAAACACCGGCTGAAAGCGTTTCAGTTGCAAAGATATACGAGTTGTTATTTTCGGAAATTGTATCACTAAATACTACAACGCCACATACATCACTAATGGAAAGCTGTGCGGAACAATCACCGCGTTTTTGGATTGTTACATTATGTTGTACTGGGTTCGGGTATATTCTGACAATATCAAGATCACTCGCATTATAATCTAGCGATGAAACTTGATAAAGAATTTCATCCGAGATAGCTTTACAATTATTTGCTGTAGTTATTTCTACGGAAATCTTTTTACCGATATGCGACGTTGATGGGGTAAAATCTTTATTAGTTTCGCCTGCGATTGCTGTTCCGTCAACACGCCATTGATATTTTGAAGCCACAGGTGCGGTGAAAATACCATTTGAAAACTCAAGTTTCGGACGCGGTGTAGTTTCGACATTTACTTCATTTGATATACTTTTGCAGCCATCATTGGTTGTCCCGACAACACTGAATTTACCCGATGTTTTTACGAAGACGGTTCTGCCTTTAGCACCATTTGACCATGTATAGTCCACAAATCCCAAACTTGCAGTCAGGCGTGTACTGTCGACACCGCATATCACAGTACTTGAACTGTTTTGAATGGTGAGCGTACGTTTTTCAAAAACTTGTACAGAAACAGCAGCAGAGTTGAAGGGGCATCCTTTAGCATCCGTTGCTGATACACTGTAATTACCTGTTTCTTTTACTATAATTGCTCTTGTTTTTGCTCCGTTCGACCAAGAGTAATTACTGTAACCCGTTGGGGCTTCGAGAATAAGACTATCACCTTCACAAAAAGAAGTATCGCCTTTTCTGGTAAGTGAAAGTGTTCCTGCCGTACAATCCGGTAACTGAGCCTCCCAAATTCCTCTTCCGAATGTTGCAATAATTAATTTGAAGGTTTTGTAGTTGATCTCAATGTCTTGCACACTGACATTCGGTAAACCTTCATTAAAATCGACAAACTTTGGAGCGTTTTTTTCTTTATAGAACACGCCAATATCAGTACCAACAAAAAGTCGGTCGGTCGAAGTACCTTTTTGATACTTTGAAGATACAGCCGGTGATTTTGGCATTCCATTCGAAATATCATTCCAAGATTGTCCGCCATTCGTTGTTTCATATACTGTCGAAGAACCGAATCGCGCAAATGTAATGCATGCACGTAAGTGATTTGTCGGATGAATACTGATTGAAGTTAAATTATTCGCAGGAACAGGTAATGATCGTGCTGTCCACGTATTTCCACCGTTGGAAGAAACATTAAATACTTGTTTATTGCATACATAAATCCACGAAGGGTTCGATTCAGCTACTGCCAAAGCATGTATTGGGCTGCTCGGTGATGTTAATGCACTCAAGCGCGTCCATTCTTCGCCGGCAAATCATTTGAACCCAGACATTTAAATAGCCAACATAAATTTTATCAGGATTTTTGGGGTCTAAACGAATTGGAGCTATCCAATCTCCCCATTCTTGTGCACCTTTCTGGAAGAATAGTATTGATGAGTTGAGCATCGTTTCCATAGTATTGCCACCGTCGGTTGACTTCTGGAAGTTTCCACCCTGGAAGGAAACATAGAGATTATTCTTATTTGTGGGGCTGATTGCATTATCCATTCCATCACCGCCGAAGACTTGGGACCAATTTCCGTTCGATAATCTGTTTGTTCCATTGTCTTGCGCGCCACAGATAAGAAAGCCCGGATCACCTTCGAAAATAGATAATCTATAGGGTTGCAAAACCTCCATATTACCGGAAACATCTGACCATGAATTACCATTATTGGTGCTTTTAAATAATCCTCCATCGGTTGCAGCGTAAAGTTCGTTTGTAATAAATGAATAATCTAAATCATGTATATCAGCATGAACATATGGTGTATTATTTTCTCCTGTCCAATGAGCTTTGATTGTCCACGATGTACCGGTATTTGTAGAACCCCAAATATTAACCCCACCAATCATCACGTGATTTTGATTCGTAGGATTCGTACTGATTGCCAAATCATACCATCCTTGTCCTCCTTCGCCTGAACCTGACACACTTCCATTGAGTATGTTGGGCGTAAAGCTACGGCTGCTCCAAGTTACTCCGGCATCAGTTGAACGAAAAAGACCGGCAAAAGACCCATCACCTCTTGAGGCAATGAGGTACAATGTTGATGGCTCCAGTGTGGATGCAACAATAGCTGTTCGTGAACTGCCGGATAAACCTGAAACGGTAACATTCGTCCATGTTTCTCCACCGTCAATGGAACGTAGGACAGAATTGCCTGTACCGGCATACCAAATTTTTCTATTAACAGGATGAATATCTAAATCTCGACATCGAGTGGAATTTTCTTTTTGCCATGTTTTGCCGGCATCAATTGACTTATAAACACCATCACCCGTAGCAGCAATAACAACGTTTGAGTTTGTTGGATCAACGAGAATTTTAGCAACTGTTTCCATTGATTTGTTTGCCACGTCAAGCCTGTTGTCTGCCATGTTTTGCCACCATCGTTTGACTTCATGATACCGATGCTGAAGCTTACACGGTATAATTCGCGTGCATTACTTTCGGCAATACCTGAACCCCAGTCGTCACCTGTACCGACATAGACAATGTCCTCATTATTGGGATCTAATGCTATATCATTTACAGCCAAAGAAGCAAAATCATCAGTCATACCTTTCCATGTTTTGCCACCGTCCGTACTTTTCCACGCACCGCCACCGGCTGCACCAACCCATAGTAAATCTTTATTCTTCGCTGATAAAGTCACGCAGTTGAGACGACCTGCTCCGCCGCCGGATGACGGAACCACTTTAGGTCCAATCGCCTTCCAATTAGGCGTTGCGAAAGAACCGAGTGGATTTTCGATTCGTTCTTTTGCAGCAGCTGCTTGCATTCTTTGGCGCTCAATTATCAGAGCATCCGGACGTGGAAATTCTCCGTTTTCATTAACACGTTTTTCCCAATAATGTTCCCAACGTTTAAATTGCTTCCATCCGGGTACTTTGATCTGTGTCTTCAATGCATCCTTGTAGAGAGCATTGTACTTTTCAACAATTTGATAAAAATTTGGCTGTTTATCATTACGCTGTATGTAATAGTCGCTCGTTTCTTGGCAAAACAGACTCGTTGTAATTGAACAAAATATGCCCATATAGACGAAGTATCGGAACATAACCTTCATTAAAGACTCCACGATTAGATGATTGGTAGCAATGCAAGTTACTTTACGTTGATGAAATACACAAACAAACAGTTACATTTTTTCATTTTTTGAGTAGAAAAGTGCAACAATCGTTCATTATGTACCACAAATCATTGCTTATTGTGTATTTTTGTGACAAAATGTTTCACTTACCTCAAATTTCAATGTACACAGTTTTCGTCATTTTAACTTCTCTCTTGGCGGTGCTTCTTATTGCCGTCGTTTTAATCCAACCTGGCAAAGGTGATATGGCAGCCGGTTTTGGCGGTGTCGGCATGGGGACTGGGTTCTATGTTCGGTAACAGACGCGCTACAGACCTTTAACAAAGATAACTATTGGTTTAGCTGCGTCTATCCTCTTACTTTCTGTTGTTTCAAATAAATTCTTCTCAAATACAACAGTTGAAGAAATAAACCCTGTAACTCAAGGTGTAACGCCATCAGCTCCGTCAGCAAAGGTTCCCGTACAGCAAAGCGCTGCTCCGGTACAACAAAATCAACAGCAAGCTCCGGCACAGCAGAAACCGTAATTCAAGAGGCAATATTCGGTCGATTTTAATCGGGAGACCGTTCTTACAAAAAAGCCGCTTCTGTTGTCAGAGGCGGCTTTTTAATTTTACTTACTTGGTTTGAGGAGCATTAAACACACCTTTACCACTCTCGTCTATAAGCCATAACGAAGACTCAGGAAACATTTCTACGCCTCCCAATCTGCCTTTGACGGCAATCGAACCTAACACTGCTCTCGGATTTCCATTACTATCATTGATTTCAAGAGCAGGTTGACTCGTTTCATCATTGAAACCAAGTTTCATGCGTGTGGCTCTATTTTTCATGTAGTAAAATTTACTGTTGTCAAGAGAGGTTACCAATGTAGCTTCCATGACACCTTTTTGAAGGGCATCACGACGAATAGTACTTAATGTCACATCATTTTTCGAACAATTTAGAAAAGCACTCGACGCTTTTCCTGCATTTTCCATGGAACAGTCAATGTATGTGCCGGGAGTAGTATGAGCATTTGCTTTAATTGAGACCGTCGAAACAATATCGCCATCAGTAGGGTTGTTTGACTTGGCAGTCATCATTAAACCTACATCACCGCTGTAATTTGCCCATTCTCCGGTTTTCTGACCATTTTCATTGAGCAACACAAATTTTTTGGCACGAATTTCAGCAGGATCATCTGCAAACCAGCCTGTGAGAACGGATGTTGAAAGTACAGCAATACATACAAACATGAGATTTCGGTACATATCTGATTTTTTACGAAGTGCTTTAACTTCGTTTTCGAGTGCGTCAAGTCTTGATTCTACCATAGATAATCCTTGTTAATTGTGAAATAATTACTAAGTTACGAAGTAATTATGAATTGTGATAATGTCAAATAAATACCATCTCCGATAATGAAACAAAAGATTCACATTAAGACTTCGATCAAAACGACAATCATCATCCACATAATACTCAGTATGGCTTTAGTTTTTACACCAAAGTTACGTGGTCAAAATTCTATAGATTGGAATGCTGTTCATACGAAAACGATGGAAAGTATTACTTCGCTTTACTCATTAGATTTTACTACAGCTGAAAAAAAATGTTCAGAAACAATTACCCTTGCACCCAATGACCCAAGAGGTCACTTCTTCAAAGCAATGCTCTATTATTATCGATACACTTTAGTCTCTAATGGAGACATTGACTATAAAAAGTTTGTTTCTTATGCAGATAAAGTAGTGACCGTTTGCGATAAGCTACTTGATCAAAATGAAGATAATGCAAAAGCTTTGTTTTACAAAGGCGGTATTCTTGGGTATCGAGGCTTGACAAAGTTTAACAAAAATGACATGACGGGAGCGTTTTGGGACGGGAAAGAAGCATTATCTTCATTGAAAGAAGCACTCAGTATTGATCCTACAAACCCGGACATACAAATGGGTTTCGGACTATTTAATTATCTGATAACACAAGCTCCCTCTTCTCTTCAACCTATGTTACAAGCAGTTGGATTACACGGAGATAAAATTGCAGGTCTCAAACAGCTTGAAAATGCAGCGCAAAACGGCTTATATTGTAAATATGGAAGCAAAACGATGGCTAAGCATATTTTATAATTGGGAAGAAATGCACAACCGCTGTGCAGCACAATACACTTCATTACTAAAAGAGTTTCCTTCAAATTCATGGATTAGATTATCATATATTTCGGCACTCCTTAATGGACTAAGAAGACCCGAAGAAGCAATAAACCAAACTAAAGAATTGGAAAAACATATGCGCCCGGAACATAAAAGACCGCAAAGTACAGCCTATGTACTTTCGGGTATCGCTGCATATAATATTTGTGACTTTGACCAAGCAATGCAATGGTATATAAAATCAATCAACCTTCAAGCAGATACTCAACATGTTCGTAATGCTTGCTGGGGTATGGGAAGATGTTTAGAAATTAACGGAAATCGAAAAGAGGCATGGAATTATTACGTAAAATCTCAACATGATAAATCTGAATACAGCAAACCGTTAACAGCAAGTGATATAATGTATATCAAAATCGAAAACTATTCTAAAGCAAACAAATTCCATAAAATTATTGAACTCGAGCCACTCATTTGGGAACAGAAATGGGAAGATGAAGAAAAAGCAACTGTACTGTACTATATTGGAAGAGCATATTATGAAATAGGACAAAACAAAAAAAGTGAAAAACTATTTAATCAAGTATTACAGAGCTCTTTACCGAAACTCATTGGCTAAGACCCTTCACATATTATCGTATGGGACAAGTATATGCCGGCGATGGTAATAAAGAGAATGCAAAAACTATGTTTGATAAAGCACTCGAATATGAAGATTATTCCTCAGAAGAATACTTAAAGAAAAAAATCCAGAAGGAACTTCAAAAATTACGTCAAAAATAAATTTCGCAATTTCTAAACCTATAATGTGGGTGTATGATCACGATGATAAGAATAATAGATATCTAAATGTTCACTCATGTATTTACTTACTTAATAAAGTAGTTTCGGTATCTAACAAATCAACAACAACTAAACCATCTATACAGTTATTAAATGATGGGTCAGTAGAGAATGCTGCAAATTTTCCTCCAAGCTTAACATAATGTTTTATCAATGGCGGAATTCCTTTACCGTCAATTTCTAAATCAGTAACTAAATCTTGTAGTTCATCAATTGTTTTCACTTCATAGCAACGTAATTCTTGAGAGTATTTTTGTAATAAAAAATAAATCTCCTTTGAATTTTTACCCTCTAATATGAACATCGTGCGAAAGTGCATGTTTCCTTTCCAAATAATACAAGATTAAAGCTCGGGTAAATTCCGAAAAATCTTTACTTATACTCACAGCACCAAATAAATACCTGTATCGTGGATTTCTTACAATATAAGATGCTATCCCCTTCCAAAGAAGTAACATTGGCAGATAAGATTTCTGGTACTCCGGATGCACGAATGATCTTCCCAAGCTCAATAGAGTAGTCATTGTTTTTATGAAGCGGCTGTCTAAATAGAATAAATCTGATGTGTAAAGTCCTTGAACACCTTGAATTCATAACAATTTCATGAGTTTTTCCAATTCGATATGCGCCAACTATCTCTTCTGCATTATTATCCCAAATAAAAATATGGACATAGTAAGTATCATACTTGTCAATATCAATAGGATTACCTGTCCCCTCTCCAACCAAACGAAAACTAAGCTCTCTCAGACGTCCAATTTCAACCATAACATGGGGTATATCATGATACTCGGCATGATATACCCTCAAGTTCTGCGTGACGATACAAAAGTTTATCACGAATCTTTTCAATATTTGCACGTAAATCTTTTTTACAAACCTGCTCAACAATCTCCTCACCTAAAGTAAACGAAAATCGGCTATCTGCCAGAACTTCTTTTGCTTTATTCTTTAGTAAATAAACACGATCTCGAACATACTTTGTCAACTGTATAGCATTAGTATCTGTCAAATACTTTTCGCCTAATGGTTTGCCAAATGAAATTTGTAATGTCTTATTTCTCATAACCATAAATTCACGCAATAAAAGTGCAGTCTTCAATTTGCTGTGAATATTTCCGACTATTTGAAAAAAAGCGAATTACTTCCGTGAATAAATGTCGGAATAATTGTACTTTTTGTCTTTAAAGCTAATTCGAAGAAAGTCGTATGCCATTCTTTATCATGAACTTCTCTCTTTTTCAAAGAAAACAATGAGACTTCACCCGCCGGAAAAACAACAATCATTCCGCCATTACGTAAATGTGCGATACTTAACTTAAGAGCTTTGACATTTAGTGATAATCCGGCTCCATTTTCAAACGGATCAACAAAAATCATTGAATCATGAAATTCCGGGACACAAGCTAATATATCATTCGCAACTATTTTGACATCATTTCTCAGAGATACCAATGTTTTCATTAAGGCAATTCCTTCAATGCAACCATACGGATGATTAGCAATAATAATACATGGTCCGTTTTTGGGTATTTTGAGTAGCTCACGACGATTGGTCATGATCTCAATATTCATCGTTTGAATAATTCCTTCATACAAATTCGATGCATGTAATTGTGCATTTTTATACACTTTACGAAGAGCCGTTACTCCGATGAGATATTCCAATGGAATACGTAAAAATGCAGGCAGATTAAGTGGGGAAAATCTCAGATGTTTTCATTGTGCTTCCCCATTGTTTCGGCAAAATTCTCAATCGGGTGTTACATCAATGTAACTCGTAGATTACTATTTGACAATGGAAGTATCGAAGCTTTTTGTCATGTAAGCGACAATAAGTATTTTTTGTACAAAGTTTCAAACAAAGAAAATGAAATCAGCGACTTTACATATGATGAACGTAGCATGTGCATGGCAATGTGCATGATGCATCACCATGTGTAAAGAGCGGTTCTAACTATATATTTTTCAAATAAATACAAAGCCGTTCTCAATCAGGACGGCTTTTTTTTGGGGAGAGAAAATGATAATTACAGTTCAGAGAGAATCCGAACCATTTCATTTCATAGCCAGAAATGAACAAGGTCAAACATTGTCAATGGATGGTGTTCAAGAACACGCTAAGGGTTTGCGCCCCATGCAACTGTTACTTGCAGCTCTTGGCGGATGCAGTGGTATAGACATTGTCTCAATTCTTGAAAAAACACACTACAAACAACGGATATAACCATTACAGTGAACGGAACGCGTGAGCAAGATGTCATCCCCTCTCTCTTCAAAGAAATCTTTGTAACATTTTCTATCGAAGGTGACATTCCCCATGATAAAGTGCTCCGTGCTGTACAATTATCGTTGGAAAAGTACTGTTCTGTTGCCAAAACATTAGAACCAACGGCTGTTATTTGGTCAGAAATAGTATTAAATGGTGTTAATATTACCGATGGAGAAGAAAGCGATGCAGTACAAAGCTGAAACTAACGCGATACGAACACAAATACCAACAACATCGCAGAATGAACATTCGACACTTTATTTCTCACATCAAGTTTTGTTTTTGATGATGCAGAAATGATGCGAGCAGTGTTCGCCGATGAAATTGGCGGTAACATCTATAGTCGTTTTTCTAATCCGAACTGTCAGGAATTAATTGATAAATTAACATTGTTGGAAGGGACGGAAGACGGTATCACAACAGCAACAGGCATGGCAGCTGTGTTTGCCACATTTATGGGATTGCTACAATCAGGTGATCATATTTTATCGTCCGCTTCTGTCTTCGGTTCTACGCATACTCTCTTCACCAAAGTGTTCCCCAAATGGAATATTTCCCATACATATTTCTCATGCATTCGATTGAAAATTTGGAGCAATTTGTACAGCCAAACACTAAGATACTCTATTGCGAAACTCCTTCAAATCCGGGGTTGGAGATTTCTCGATATCGAAGCACTTTCTCAATTTTGTCGTCAACGTTCCATATTATTAGTGGTTGACAATTGCTTTGCAACTCCATATTTACAAAATCCAACAAATTTTGGTGCTGATATTATCATTCACTCAGCTACAAAATACTTGGACGGTCAAGGTCGGGTTTTGGGCGGTGCTGTCTTGGGAACAAAAGAAATAATCGAGAAAATTCGATTTTTTGCTCGTCACTCAGGACCTTCCATGTCACCGTTTAATGCATGGATTCTTTCCAAAAGTTTGGAAACATTAGCAATTCGTATGGAAAGACATTGCAGCAATGCTGAAAAAGTTGTGGAATATCTTGAAAAGCATCCAAGTATTGAGAAAGTAATTTATCCGTTTTCATATCACATCCGCAATATCATCTTGCAAAAAAACAAATGAAGTTAGGCGGTGGCATTGTTACGTGTATCATTAATGGCGGCATTGAAAAAGGCAAAAGATTTATTGATGAATTACAGATGTGTTCGCTTTCTGCGAACTTGGAGATACACGTACGATTGTAACACATCGGCTTCAACAACTCATTCGAAGCTCACCGAAGAAGAACGACAGCATGTAGGTATATTGCCCGGACTTCTACGAATTTCGGTTGGCTTAGAGCATTATGACGATATTAACAACGACATTCAACAAGCATTGGAGAAATGTCAATGACACCACCAGTAAATGCACAGTTTTATCATCATAAAAAACAATTTATCCTTGAAAATGGCGGAATTTTACCTGAGTTAACAATAGCGTATAATACATATGGTACGCTTGCGGATGACTGTTCTAATGTTGTATGGGTTTGTCATGCTTTAACTGCCAATTCTGATTGTGTAGATTGGTGGCATGGTCTGATTGGTCAAGATAAATTATTTGATCCTGAAAAATATTTTATTGTTTGCGCTAATATTATTGGATCTTCGTATGGGACAACGTCACCATGTAGCATTAAATCCAGTATTTCTATTCCATCACATACGTCATTTCCTCTAATTACGATTCGGGATATAGTAAAGGCACATATTCTTTTGCGCGAACATTTAGGAATTTCCTCCATTTATTGTCTTTTGGGAGGCTCGTTAGGAGGACAACAAGTGCTTGAATGGGCAATCATTGAAAAGGACATTATTCATACTATTATTCCGATTGCAACAAACGCAAGGCATTCCCCTTGGGGAATTGCTTGGAATGCAGCCCAACGTATGGCATTAGAATCAGATCCTGATTTTCATTCACCTAAATGCGGTAAGTGTAAAAATGGTTTAAAGCTGCCACGAGCAATTGCAATGCTGTCATACAGGCATTATTCAACATTTGATTCGACACAAAAAGATAATGATGCAAGGGTTGACAGCTTTAATGCTGATTCATATCAACGCCATCAGGGTGATAAATTAGTTCAACGCTTTGATGCGCATTGTTATTATCATTAACAAAATCAATGGATTCACATAATGTAGGAAGAAATCGAGAGTCCTGTGAACATGCTCTTCAGCAAATTACTGCAAAAACTTGTGTAATCGGTATAGATTCAGATCTTTATTTCCTGTAGAAGAACCAAGAGTTTATTGCCGAAGCATATAAATTCTTCCAGTTTTTATGTAATTTCTCTCGGTATGGGCATGATGGCTTTCTACTCGAATACGAACAATTAACAAGAATTATTTCACAATTTTTAGGAAAAAATACATAGAATGAGTACACGATTAAAAATTGGCGTTTTCGGATTCGGTTGTGTAGGTCAAGGATTATATGATGTTCTGCATAAAACTCGCGGTATGAAAGCTGATATTACCAAAATCTGCGTTAAAGACAGAACTAAAGAACGATCTATCCCATTAGAGAACTTTACTTTTGACAAAGAGGAAATACTCAATAATCCCGAGATTGATTTAGTTGTCGAATTGATTGATGATGCAGATGAGGCATATCGCATTGTAAAGGAAGCAATTATACGTGGTAAATCTGTTGTTACAGCTATAAAAAAATGGTCGCAGAGCATTTTCAAGAATTATATGAATTACAGAAACAACATGGTATTTCGTTTCTCTACGAAGCGTCGTGTTGCGCTAGTATTCCAATAATTCGAAACCTTGAAGAATACTATGACAATGATTTACTCTCAGCTGTGGAAGGAATTATTAATGGTACCACGAATTATATTCTTTCAAACATGACAAGAAATAATATTTCGTATGATATTGCATTGCGTCAGGCACAAGAAAGTGGATTTGCAGAAAGTAATCCATATCTTGATGTTGAAGCGTTTGATCCAAGTATAAAATTACGATTATGGCTGCACATGCATTTGGCGTTTTCTTGCGTCCGGAGAACATCTTCAATTACGGTATATCACACATTTCTATTCACGATATTCAATATGCACCGGGAAAAAAATCTGGATATAAAACTTATTGCTCACTGTCGTCGTAATGCCGACACTTTAGGTGTTTGGGTTATGCCTCAATTTATTCCTAATGATCATAAATTATCACAAGTTATGAACGAATATAATGGTGTTTTGGTGGAGGGGCATTTTCAGACAAACAATTCTTTATGGGCAAGGGCGCCGGTGCATATCCAACAGGGGTCAGCTGTGCTTTCGGATATATCGGCTGTTACCTATCACTATCAATATGAATATAAAAAATTGTCACAAGAAGAGAGACCCGCTTACTCGCAAGATCACGAAATCTCTATTTACTGCAGATATTATCATGCGGAAGATTGAAAAAAATACCTTTGCTGTCAATAACTGAACAATATATAGGACCTGAATATAAGTATATCATCGGAAGAACCTCGATAAAAGCGCTTCAAGAATCTTCCATACATGAACTTACCGAGACATTCATTGCTATGATGCCTGAGCAATAATTAAGACTAAAAAAAGCCCGCATTTGCGGGCTTTTAATTTAAATGTCATCGTCCAAGAAATCATCATCGTCATCATCAAAAAAATCCTCTTCTAAGAATTCTTCTTCGATTACGTCATCCTCATCACCAAATCATCATCGAATTCATCTTCTTCATCAATTCCATATTCTTCATTATAATCCAAATCATTGTCATCTTCTTCGTCTTCATCATCTTCTTCGTCAGAAATCAAAGACGGAATTTGAATAGGATAATGAACCATTGATTTCTTCGGCTAAAGGGCTGACAGCATCATACCACGTTTCATTTTGCGTATCTAGCTTGTCATTGTTAAGCATGAAAAAACTCCTCAAAAAACCCGTGTCTCGTTGGGAGGAACGCCGTTTTCGTTGGATAAACGGTAACCGTAAACTATTTTCACCGCAAAAATGCCAGTTTTTATGATTCTGTGTACAGATTTTAGAGAACTACGCTATTTTTGTAAAAGATTCAAGAGGAAAGAACGTGGACGAACCGACGCAGGCAACTGCCCAGAAAATTAGGGCTTATACAAGCAATTGCACTCAATATGATTGATATGGTCGGTATTGGACCTTTTGTGGTGCTTGCATCAGTCATTGGTTACATGAATGGACCTCAAGCCATATTGCGTGGATTGCCGGTGCTCTTTTTATCTTTGCTTGATGCTACTGTGTGGTCAGAGCTGGGTGCGAAGATGCCAAAAGCAGGTGGCAGTTATGTCTTTCTCCGTGAACTTTATGGCAAAGACACTACCATAGGGAAACTGCTTTCTTTTCTCTTAATTTGGCAGACAATGTTTCAAGCTCCTCTCGTTCTTGCCTCAGGTGCTATCGGATTTTCGGATATGCATTATACCTGTACCCTTTCTCCAAATGGGAACAAAAAGCTATTGCAGGGTCGGTTGTACTTATCATTGTCGCATTACTTTACAGGCGCATTGAAAGTATAGGCAAATTATCGGTGTTCTTATGGATTTGTGTTATTGGACTATACTCTGGTTAATTGGTAGCGGTATTCATAATTTTTCGTCAGAGCTTGCTTTTTCGTTTAATGAAGAGTCAATGGATTTGTTTTCATTAGTTTTTTGGGCCGGAATTAGGTCAAGCCACAGTGAAAACCATGTATAGTTATCTCGGGTATTACAATGTATGTCATTTAGGCGCAGAAATACAGAATCCGCAAAAAGAATATTCCGCGCAGCATGTTTATCTCAATTATCGGAATAGCACTGTTGTATTGTTCGATGCATCTGAGTATTGTTGGTACAATTCCCTGGCAAGAAGCGAAAGAATCAAAGTTTGTTGCTAGTTTATTTTTTGAAAAATTTATGGACATGAGACTGCCCTCGTCGCAACCGGACTAATTTTAATTATTGCTTTTTCTTCCTTGTATGCAGTACTGTTAGGGTATTCACGTATTCCCTATGCTGCTGCAAATGATGGAAATTTTTTCTCAATATTCAAAACACTGCATCCCACCAAGCAATTTCCCTATGTTTCACTGCTGACAATCGGATTTATCGGCTTTGTCTTTAGTTTACTATTTCGATTGAAGGATGTGATATCTGCGATTCTTGCTATGAGGATACTTGTACAATTTATTGGACAAGCTGTAGGGCTCATATTATGGAAGAGACTACATGGCTCCGAGTCATTCCCGTGGAAAATGTCGTTCTATCCCCTACCCGTTATCGTCGCGATTATCGCTTGGATAGGAATTTTCTTTTCAACAGGTATAGACTTTATGGTAGGAGGACTTATTGCGATCAGTCTTGGTATTGGTGTCTATTTTTCATTTATTCACAAAAAATTATAAACAACAATTATGAAAACATTATATATAGTAACATTTTTTATAATACAAACACTTTTGTTTGCTTCTGATAAACCCAAGGTATTATTAGTCAATGCACATCCGGATGATGAATCCGGTTGTGCCGCAACAGTATTTAAAATTACCAAAGAGATGAATGGCATTGTTGATCTGGCAGTTATCACAAATGGGGAAGCCGGATATAAATACTCTACCCTCGCAGAATCAATATACGGAGTAGAACTCACGGATGAAAAAATTGGAAGAAAATATTTACCTGACATTCGCAAAAAAGAGCTCAAAGCAGGTGGTGCTTGGGTCGGTATCAGAAACTATATCTTTTTTGATCAATTAGATACACATTATACCCTCGATGCTGATACAGTACTGCGATTAGTATGGGATACAACAAAAGTTATCAATGATTTACGAGATCTGATCAACAAAGAACGCTATGATTATATCTTTTGTCTATTACCCCACCCCACAAACTCATGGACATCATAAGGCGGCAACAATTATTGCATTAGAAACAGTACGACAGATTCCGTCATCATTGCGCCCTACTATTTTAGGTGTATCCGGTGCAATGAATAAAGATACCGTTATAAATTCATTCTTAGGACTGCCGACATATCCAATCACGAAGAATGAAAAAAATGCACCTATATTTATCTTTAACGGAAAACTCCTTTTGGATATAATGATAAACTTAACTATAATATTGTTGTTAATTGGCTAATTGCCGAGCATAAATCACAAGGCACTATGCAAACGTTTATGAACCAAGGTGATAAAGAAATATTTCATTTCTTTACTTTAAAATGAAGAAGAAAAAAAACAAACTACCCAAGAATTTTCTCAAAATGACAACACCGGTCTTTCCAAAAAAACATATAAATAGATTTAATTATTTACTCCAATTTGTAATTCTTCTTCAAGTTTTTGACGCTCATACATATCTGCATATAAACCATTCATCGAAAGTAACTCTTCGTGAGTTCCATGTTCAACGATACTGCCTTCATCAAGGACAATAATTTCATCACAGCTCATGACGCTTGATAAACGATGTGCAATAATGATAGAAGTTTTGTTTTTCATAACCTCCTTCATCGATTGTAAAATTTTACTTTCAGTAACGGTATCGACAGCACTAAAGCTATCATCTAGTATGAGAATTTTTGGCTGACGCACAATTGCTCGTGCTAATGCAGTTCTTTGTTTTTGACCGCCGCTTAGCGTAATACCGCGTTCGCCTACCAGAGTATCATATTGTTTATCAAATGTCATCACGTCATTATGGAGTTGAGCTGCTTTCGATGCAGTAATAATTTCATCTTCAGTACAAGCTATCTTTGAAAAAGCTATATTTTCTCGAATAGACATTGAAAAGAGAAATGGTTCTTGGTTTACTAATGAGATTGTATTTCGAAGCTGAGCAACAGGAATTCGCTTATTGATTTACCTCCAATCAAAATATTTCCGTCATTTACATCATATAATCGCGGTATTAGGGAAACAAGTGTTGATTTTCCACTTCCTGTAGTACCAACTATGCCAAGCGATTTTCCTTCTTTTATCTGAAAGGATATATTTTTTAATACCGGAATAGCTCCGCATATGAAAAACTGACATTGTGAAACTCAATGGAAGGAATTAATGACTCAACAGAATCTCTCTCTTGTGAGTAATATGATGGTTCTCGATTAATCACGGATCGTAATCGAATTGCAGATGCAGCAGCTCTTTGTACAAGGTTTGTAACCCAGCCAATAGCTGCTACGGGCCAAATTAGTCTGTTGATATATAATAAAATTGAACTAAAATACCTTCGGTTAATTGACCATGAATTACTAAATAGCCTCCATAGCCTAAAACAATAACATTTGATAAACCTATTAATGCCATCATTGCAGGCATGCTGAGAGATTGTATTCCGCGATAAAGCAATATTCTTTTTAGCATAATGCTTACTGACAACATTAAATTCATCTTGTTCATACAATTCTGTGTTATATGCTCTGACTACACGAATTCCACTCATTGATTCTTGTGCTCTCACGGTTAATTCACCATAAGTTTCTTGCACAGATTTAAAAGCAGCATGAACTTTTTGTCCGACGCGGTAAGTAACATATGCCATAAAAGGTAAAGGAATGAGAGCAGACAATGCTAAACCCCAATGAAGTGTAAACATGGCAGAAAACACAAATGCAAATGATGTGATAGTATTCGCCGAATACATAATTGCCGGTCCCAAGAATTCACGAACAGCGGACACATCATTGGTACATAGCGCCATTAATGACCCTGTAGGATACTCTTGAAAAAAAGCGGTTTCTTGCTTCTGAATTGCAGTTAAAAGATCATTACGAATATCATATTCGATTAATCGTGAACTGACAATTATTGTTCGGCGAGTAAGAAAGAGAAATGTTCCAGCAATTGCAGTAAGGATCATTAACACAACGATACGCACAAGAATACTCTCTGTTTGTAATGGTTGCTGTCGTAATGTGTCAATTATCCCACTGACAACAAATGGAACTGTGGTAATGAGAACATTGAATAAAGTAATGAAGATCAAACCTAAAATTAACTTACTTTTATAGCGACGTAAATATGGTAAAAGTAATCGTAAAGCTTTCATGAAAAGGATGTTTAACGTTGTAAAAATTTCTGTTCAGCGGCAAAAGAATCAATTGTTGAGCAAAATCCCAAAGTTCAATTGACCCTTCTTCGATATGTTTATTATGATTATAGACTTGTGAAACTGATATTGAGTGTTCTTTCCAGGTTTTGCCATCTGACAGGACATTCAACAGCATTGGATTGAGTCTGTCTAAAGCAGCAGCAAAACGTGATTCTGCCGTTTCTCTTTGCTCAAATTCTTGCCAAAGTTCCTGCAAATGACTCTTTTGATCTTCGGGCAAGAGACCAAAAATTCTATTGGCGGCTGCCTGTTTCACGTTGTACTTTATCACGTGCACCTATTGTATCATACACAAAAGTATCACCTGCATCGATTTCTACAATGTCGTGAATGAGGAGCATTTTCATTACTTTACAAATATCAATGCTTTCATTGGCATACTCAGCCAGTATGAGAGCAAACAGTGTTATATGCCAACTATGTTCAGCGGTGTTCTCGCGTCTATTATCAGTTGTATGATTTCGGCGAAGGATAGTTTTCAATTTGTCAACTTCAATCATAAAGCGTAATTGATTTTCTAATCGCTCAGAGATATGAGCAGTTTCCAGTATTTTCATCATAATCAAGTAATAAAGAGTGAAGTGAATCGTTCAATGCGACACCAAAGTACTATTTTTTTTTCACAATCGCGAAAGGGGGTGAGTGAATGTCGCTTGCAGTAGGACAACTCGCACCGGAATTTGAACTGGTAGATCATCAGAGTACAAAACACAAGTTATCGGATTATCGTGGTAAGAATGTGATTTTAGCATTCTATCCCGCAGCATTCACAGGCGTATGCCAAAAGCAACTCTGCACAATGCGCGATTCGATGGATACATTGAATTCAGCATCGGCACAAGTGTTCGGCATTAGTGCCGACATACCTTTCTCTAATGCTGTCTTTGCACAACAAAACAGCATCAATTATCCACTCTTGTCGGATTACACTCTCTCGACGATACAAGCTTACGGCTTAGAACTTCCAAATTTTGCAGGATTGGAAGGACTGACACGTTCACATCGTGCTACCGTTCTTATCAACAAAGAAGGAATCATAAGCTATATGGAAGTCACTGCAAATCCGGGATTAGAACCTGATTACAATGCACTTCTTCAAGCAGTTCAAACGTTGGCGTAAACGTCCATCGAAAAAATCAAGCAATGCCCGATGCGAGAATCTTTGTATCGGGCTTTTTTTCATAATCACAAAAATTGTATGAATAAATTTACTCTCTTAACCGTGATCCTGGCTTTAAGTTTTGCTTCATGTTCACAACAAGTTGAGAAAGATCCGGCTACGCAATCGTCTGAGCCTCGTGCTCAAAATACAGATCCTCAACAAATCACGACCGACCAAAATGTAGGTATCGAAGTTGGCAATGTTGCACCAAACTTTACGATGAACAACATAGAAGGAAAACCTGTATCGCTTTCGCAATTCAAAGGAAAAACAGTTGTTATTGATTTCTGGGCTACATGGTGCCCACCATGCCGTCGCTCAATTCCATTTGTCAAAGAATCATATGAAAAATTCAAGAATAACAATGTTGAGTTTATTGGTATTTCGCTCGACAAACAAGACGGCTTAGATGGTTGGAAAGAATATATTAAAGAAAATCAAATGACATGGGTTCAAGTTGCTGATGGAAAGTTCTGGGATAATGATGTTGCCGTACGTTATGGAATTGAATCAATACCGAGTATGTGGGTGATTAATCGTGACGGTGTTATTGTTGGTAAGAATCTTGGTCACGATGAATTAGAATCAACAATTACTCAAGCTATTCAGCAATAGGTATCATTTTTCAAAAATTTGACATCCATTTAGGCAGGGTCGCCGGCTTGTCTTCAATATAAAGTATTTCATTTTCAACATGATACTCATAGACTTTAATATCGGCACCGCCACTGAGACAAGCTCCAGATTCCAATGAATACTCATAATGATGGAGTGGACAAATCACCACACCATCTTCAACAAAACCTTGTGAAAGTACCGAAGCATGATGATGAGGGCAAATGTTCGATGTAACATAATATGAACCATTATGGTGGAATATTGCTAAGTCCCCTTCTTTTTCATCATGCACATACACAGATTTACCGGTTGGTATTTCTTGAACTGAAATTAATGCGCGATACTCTTTACCATTGTATTCCATAGTATCTCCAGAATGGTTGTACAAAAATACCGTACACCTGTTTCAATCAAAAATACGAAATACAAGATTCTATCACTCATGGTTAATAATCACCACATTCACACAGTTAACCATCCAAAGATTCAACAACTAATTGTTGTAGAAGATTGTAAATAATTAACTTAAAACAAAAACACTGAATAAATCGATTTTGATTCAACCAATGGCATTGTTCTTGATTTAGCCATTTTCGCACATAATCATGAGGATTGCGACAATGAAATTCATCACATATTATTCAAGATTGTTAGTGAGTATAGGCTATTCGCGCAAACTCTATTGGCTCAAGATCCGTGCGATAAAATGCCGGTACCTGATTCAACGGTATTAATTTCACCCGCTGACAACACAGAAGATTTTTCTTCTCGTGATGAATTACTAAAGTGGCAACCCACAGGATGGGCGATGAAGTACGAATTGGAAGTACGAAGAGATTCCATTCTTACCGACACGGTAACGATTGATGATAAGTTAGAACTCTATGCCGATTGGCTTTGTGGCGTGTGCAATCGTTATCAACTGCATCCGCTTGAAGGTAAAAACACTTACTTTTGGCGCGTTCGGGCGATTAACTCTTGCGGGATTGGTCCATGGTCTGAAATTCGCAGTTTTAAAACCGGAAATAAAGGCGAACAAGGCATCAGACTTCATTTCGTCAATGTACCTGACAGTGTTCGTTACGCTGTTATCAGTCCCCGTGCTCGCTGGAACAACAATTACTTTAATTCAGTACTCAAACCCATTGATAATACTACAGTTGATTTTACTGAAGAAGATTACCCGTATCTCTATCTAAATGATGTAACTGTTTTACGTATTGACTTCTTAGCAAAAGAAAGCAACAAAATTTACGGTCATCTTGAATACACATATAAGTTCGCTGCAGGGTTTGATAAATCAAAACGGATAGACATCTATGTCTATTTCCATCCAACTCTTAAGACCGATATGCAATACTTTCCCGGATGGGACTATTATGCCGATAAGGGTGAAATGCCTGTTTCGGGGCTTATCCCACCATCAGGTTTAGATCGCTTTATCAATCCCAACAACACACCGGTCTTGCTTATGCGCGGTGGCGGTGGTGGTAACTTTATGCTCACATCCGATTCTTTACGTTCCTCCGGGATAGATGCGTGGCAATTGCTCTATCCCTTTGATGGGCGTATTGACACGAATGCTGTGATTCTTCGAAAAATGGTGGACACTCTTTCTCAACGTTGGTATAACGGTAAACGTATAGGAATTGCGGCTCATGGTACTGCCGGGCTTATTGCTCGTTATGCTGTTGCCGATACTCATTACAAAGGTACAATCAGCAAAATTGCCACGCTCGGGACTCCTCACTTTGGCTCTTTTCTTGCGAATAAACTCTTAAACACCAACACATTCGAGGCTACTGTTCATCCGTTCTTACGCTCTTTTGATACTCAATCTCCTGTCATAGCTCAAAGCCAATTGGGAAGTGATTTCCTTCGACGACTTAATGAAAAGGGCTGATGCCGCTCTATCCGGGCAATGAACCTAAGCATCGTATCTTGCAATCGCCGGAACAAAACCTATCGTCTTCGATATACCTCATGATGAAATTCCTGACGTTTCCGACGGTTATGTTTCTGCGGCTGCTGCTTCTTTGCTCAATTTCGATGTCCCATTTGTAACAGTGAACCTCTCTCACAATGCAATCACCAATACTCGTTCATATTTTGACGGTTGTTCTGAACTTTTAGCCGGATTCTTTTCTGATTCATATTCACCTGATGCTCCATCACAGCAATTCTCCGCGGCTGCAGACGGCGTATGGGCATCTGCCAATAACATTATTAAGCCGGATAATCGAATCCTCATAAAAAATCAATCCCTGCTCTGGTTTGCTATTGACAATCTTGATGCAGCACGCTGCGCTATTCGTCAACAGGGTACGATAATGACAATTATACCCGATGACAAAATCCCACCATCAAATACTCTCTATATACAGAGACAAAACGGAACATTTAACTTTACCAGCAGATACTCAGCAACCACTCCGCATATCGGTGCCACTATCCCCAACGATACCTACACCGTGCGACTTGCTGACTATGTGACAGTGTTGCCCGAGCCATATGAAACGAGGCTTACGCCACTTACAAAAGCTATACCTGTTCTTAGCAATGTTTCCCCTGCTGTTTTGGGCGGCGCTCGTACTAATTTCTATGTCGTGGATGCAGATGACTCTATCACATCACGCTGGGTAAAGTCGCGAAATAATAGACAAAACCAACCCATCTTCGCATCCTTGAATAAGAGAGTATTAAGTGGATTTCCACGTATAGATACTGTACCGGTAACAATAGATCCTTTTATGGATACTGTTATGTTCATTCTGACTGCTAAAGACAATATAACACCGGCTCAATTTCAGAAGCATGGATTTAGACTAAAAGCACCTGACGGCGCAATCATTACTCCCACTTCTCTTCAACCCGAAGGATACAAACCTTATGCTCGGTTTGGTTTTAGGGAATTTCCTGATGACCGAGTTGCATACTATTATGTGGCACAGCCCAAAGAAGGAACATGGGGACTCATCTATGATACGTCCAATGTTCGCTCTTGGTTTACTTTAAGTTATCTTTCCGAAGCGACACTTTCTGTCACAGTGCCTGATTCTATTTCAAAGTGAACGATAAAGTGCCCGTAACGGTGAAAGTATTGCGAAGATTCTTTAGTGAACCGAATGTCAGTGTCAAGATAACCGATGATGGCGGTTTTTCTGTTGGAACACTCCAACTCAACAAAATAAGTCAAGGACTTTATCAGGGATTCTTTACAGCAACAAGCAATGGTACATATCGTGCCGAAGCTCGTGTGATCATTGATGCTTCTAATGGAAGAATCGATCGGCTGGGCTATGCAACTTTTGAAGTGTATGACGCAATTCCTGACAAACCTGCACTGATTTCTCCACTCAATACGGCATTTGATGTACCGAGAGCTACGAAGCTTGTGTGGAAAAAAGACAGCAAAGCGCGTTCATATCTGCTTCAATTTACCGATGACAAAAAATTCTCTACATTTCTTGTCAACGAAGAAGCCTTAACCGACACTTCCTACACTATAGCAGGTCTTGACCCTAAAAAAACATACTACTGGCGAGTACGTGGACGTAATGTGCGTGGCTTTGGGCAGTGGAGCGAATACTTCGACTTTACAACCGGTTTAGATATCTTAGTCACTCCCCGATTACTCTTGCCTGCTGATAATATGAGGACATTTAATTCCGATACTACATTGCGTTGGAGCATAGTCAATGGTGCGCAGCGATACAATCTGCAAATATCAACCGATTCTCTATTCACAAAAGCGGCTCTACGTCTTGACACTACTCTTTCACGTGATTTCTACCGATTCGCCATGATAGCAAATCAGCCGTTTTATTGGAGAGTGAGAGCAAACAGCGATGTTGGTAACAGCGCATGGACTAACAAACGAACCTTTATGCGAGTACTCACAGCTCCTACATTAGTGGAGCCGTCTAATCAATCACTGAATATGCCATTGACTGTCACCTTAAAGTGGTCTTTGCCTGCAAAAGGGTTGCGCTATGAACTTCAGCTTTCGCGCACACTCAACTTTGCCACGATACTCGCCGAAGTCAAAGATCTGACAGACACAAGTTACACTACTGTGTTACCTCAAAACGGTGCCGTTACTATTGGCGGTACGATGGGTCATGAATAATAATGTCGGCGATTGGTCATCTCCCTTTCTTTTCACAACAATACTTGCAGCACCAAGATTAGACAGCCCCGGCGATGGTGTAACAGGTGTCAACATCAAACCAACACTCACATGGCGCATAACACCCAATGTTGGCTATTATCACTTACAAGTCGGCGTTAACAGAGACATGACAAATCTTGTCTATCAGGACTCGCTTCTCACAGTGGTATCAGTGCCACTTGATCAACTGCAACCTGAAACTCAATATTATTGGAGAGTGAGAGCAAAAAGTTCTGTTGGCACAAGTCCATGGTCACAAGTCTGGACATTCCGAACGGGTGCCAATCCCAACACATCAGTCGCGGACATCATACCCGGAGTGCGTTCTACTATCTATCCGAACCCTAATCATGGACATTTCACCTTGTCATTTACACAAACCCTCACGCAGGACATACAACTTTCAGTGACAAATCTGTACGGTGATATCGTCGGACAAATCTATTGCTTAGCGGGTGCTAATAATGTGGACATCAATGTACAGCATCTGCCTGCGGGCATATATTATATCAATGGCAACCCTTTTATCGTACAACCCTGACATTCAAAACTCTATAGTTCCAGATCATAAGCCCTCCTACTCGGGAGGGTTTATCGCTAAAGCATCATCAAAACCAGCGCATCAACTCAATAATTCTACATGCTTCACGGTTCTATAAA
>JAZKJV010001655.1:600000-891985 GCA_037367405.1 Ottelia alismoides
AAGCGTGATTGCGATCGACTCTCTGAACGAAGAGACCTCCTGTCTTAAGTCCGATCCGACGGAGGAGACGCTTGCGACCGTGGGGATGAATCGCGTGCTTCTTGCAATACATGTTAATGATCCAAGTGGCGGATCTCCTTATGTCATTATACGAGATCCGACGTATTCTTCACGAGTGAGGTGCATCGAAGGAGACGGAGATCCACGAGCAAATGATAGGGCAGCATAACGACGACGCTGCGACGATGGAGACTCCCTCTAGGGCGTCCATGGTGGAAGACCATGGGAGAGGAAGAGAGGGCTGACGTGGAGAGAGAGAGAGATACTTATGTTCTCTTGTGCCTCTCCTTTTATAATTTTTTGGGATCCATGGATCTCAATCCATGGACAACACAAATCCAATGGTTCTCATTGATTGTGTTTCTTTTAATGGCTAAGATTTGTGTTGGAAAAAACCAACAACAATTAATTAAATAAAAATTGAATATATATTAAATATAATTTGATTTATATCAAATAAATCTCCATTGGAGAAATAGGAAGGAGGCAGGCCTCCTTCCATGAATGGAGTGGATGGCCACCACATTCCATGTAGGAAATGTGGCCGTCCACCCTCCATACAAGGAAGGTGGCTTCTTCTGCCTTTAGTCCATGAGATACATTATCCCATTAATTTATCCAATATTTGCAACAACTTTTGTTGCAAATTAATTTACAAAAATAAATCCAATTTATTTGTGAACATTGCAATCATGCCATTGGACATTTGTGAATCACATTCACAACCCAAAATAAAATGTAAATTACATTTTCAGTTTTATGTCCAATGTGAATCCAATTCACATTAACATTTAATTAACAAATGTAAATTACAAATAGCTCTCTCTTATATATTATAAATCACATTTACAATATATATGACTAATATGGATATTCCTATCCACATTATTCATATCCATGATAATTAAATCACATTTAATCATCTTGGATCTCTATTCTCTTGTTCTCAAATAATATGAATCACATTCATATTATTCACATATTTGATAATTAAATCACATTTAATTATCTTAGATAACTCTTCTTATAATATGAATCAAATTCATATTATTCATGATAATTAAATCATATTTAATTATCAATTTTCTCAATGCTCGGATACATATATCAACAATGAAATTATCCTGAACTCTTTCAAGGATAATGCGCTTTCTCTGCGAATACCTGGAGATAAGGACATGGCGATTGTATTGTTCCACGTATAGTGACTTGGATATTGAGATCATATCTCAAATCCAGATCGCGGCCTCCCATAGATGCTTGATTAAATAAAGACCGCAAATCTAATCTTCTCATTGCATCTGAACCGCATTCAGATCAATGTCCAACATTTGGACCAAGATTAGATCACTTCTCTACTGAGAGGAGTCACTAAAATCCAGACCCATTTCATCACTCCCTAGGAATGGAAGCGTCATGGTTATACAATCGTTTATGATCACATCACCCTCAGGTATTCCCAATACATGTACATCTTGCATACGGGAAGACTCAGAATAAACCCGAAGTATTGGATCAACTTTATATGGTCTACTTTAGGGTTTTTATCAGTAAGTTTCTCATTCGATCATTGGGAGTTGGTATCGATCATATACTTTCCAAAAGCATACACCATACCTAGGTCTTGATCATATACTTTCCAAAAGTATATATCAAACCTACAAATTCAGTCAAGCTTCCAAAGCGAGACGGCCGTGCACGGAATTTGATTCTTCCCAATATCTCATGAGTGAGCTCATGCCTTCCGGTTCAGTAACTGAACCTGTATGATCCCTTTGAGAGATCGTATTACTCATATGCCCTTACATGCACACCAGCGCGTCGGTGTATAGACCTTGATTAGGTTATCAACCTATTGGTTTGTCAAATGTGCATACTCAGACATATAGTAACACATCTGTCTCCAGTCAGAGGATGCGTGCATGTATCATGACAGCATACAATATAGGATTTTGGTTATCTCGATCTCGTTAAATCAACTCTTTGACTTAACTTATCTAACACTTCCAAATCTCTATTCTTATGCAGAGGACCTGCATCAAGAGGTCGGTCAGATATCATCCTATGTGAGAAAGGATTGCCATCTCCTACTCAGGCTGGAGATCATCTCTTAACAATCATTTGACGGTGCTTGATGAGTCCTCAATATAACCCTTTAGATATTCATCCAAGCACCAGCCTCTAGGATTCAATTATTGAATCAAAAGCTGTATGATTATTAAGATGGCCATGGTACATAACCCTAATTGTACTAAGGGATCTATTATGAAAATTATTTATTCTTCACTTCAGATCAGGGAATGATATTCGCAATAACATTTATTGCATAATGGCTCGTCGTGGGCTCGCATCTCGAACAATCTCCCACTAGCCCAAAGAGCCATTAATGGGCTAATCATTTAAACCCACACTCATGTGACAATCATAGGCTATTTAGAAAATAGCTAGGTAAGCTGATCAGTCACCCTGTTCCCACGAGATTATGCCAAGTCCTTTTACGACACTTGCATATCTCCAGTAACAGTGCTCACATCTAATGCGAATGTTGCATCTTATGCAACCAATACTCAATCTTATTAGTTATAGTATCCTTGGCACTATAGCTCAATAATTATCATAACCAGTATTTACATAATCCTTATCAAAATACCCTTATTCATGGAGATCTCTATCTCCAAAGGTATCCAAAGTTAAGACCTTTTAGATCACTATCCATAAAGTCTTAATTTCTTGAAGATAAGACATAGAGATCATTATCTCCAAAGTCTTGTCATCTTTGAAGATTTTGTTATTGCTGCAATCAAGTGTTTTATCTCCATAGTGGGACTAGTAGCAGTGTACTACTCCCACTATATGGCAGATATCTGGCTTTTGTACACATCTATCATACATTTGACTTCTCGTAACTGATGCACAAATGCAAGCAGTTCTAGCATTCACTTCCTCAACTCTTTGAGATGCTATCCCTTTAGATGGGTCAGTACCATATCTTAAGGGATGGAAGCCTTTCTTGGAATTTTCGAAAAAAATAGAATATGTCCAAGGTGTACTACTAATGTGACAGTCCCAATACTCTCTTCTCTATGCTTCTGAACAACTTCAGAACTAAGATATAAGCGGTATCCTTGAAATCATATTTCAAGATATGGAATAGCCAGTCTATAAAATACTTATTATCATTCTTATATCATTTTAAAATCATTAGGATATTATTTACGTTTAGCATGATGAACACAAAGGCACTCCCACTAAGCTTCACATGGCTCATCAAGATTCTATCTGAAATCATAACATTTATAATTTCATCAAATCTTATGGTCCAACTTCAAGAAGCTTATTTGAGTCCATAGATGGATTCCTTAGCTTGCACACCTTGCTTTCCTCAACCATGAAGCCCTGGGGCTACTTCATGTGAATATCCTCAGAGAGGTATTCATAGAGAAATGCTATCTTGACTTCTTTCTCTTGAAGATCCATTTACACCTTTATGGGTCTTACCCATATAGGTGGATACAGGAGGGTCCATATACAACACTTGTATATGAAGTCTACTTTAGACTTTATTGCTAAAATCCATCTTTCCATGTTATGATCCTCGGGAGTTTCATCACATGAAATCCGATCATTGTCAGACTTAACTGACACATGGAATACATCCTCAAACTCATTTGAAGAGGCATTAGTGTTTCATCTTTAATTGTCCTTTTAGTTTCCGATTTCATGAGCCTCATTATCATCTCAAGATCAAATGAGTTCCTTTACTTCATTTTCATCTTGATTCTCAAGAGTCTCAACCTATAAGAATCATATTCTCATAGATGAGATATTTTAAGAATCTCAAGGTCATAAAGTAGGTATCCAATACCATCCTTTATTTTCCTAATGAAGCAACACTCTCAAGTGCTAGATTCCAGCTTACATGCTTGGAACCTTATTAAGGATATATATTGTAGTCTCTACTACACATATATACCTGGAAACTAAGAGGTAATTATGCTAAAATTCATCATTGATAAGATCATGTCACACATGATCCAATTGTATCTCCCTATAACTCTATTGAGTTAAGGTGTGTTAGGAGGATTGAGATAGAAATGATATTTATATCTCCATAAGGTATTCTTTAAATTCATCTAACAGGTACAAGCTACCTAGATTAGATCAAATTCATTTTAGCTTCATTCAAACTCTGGTTCTAAACCAAAATTATGAAATCTTTGAACATTTCAAAGGTTTCTTAGGTGAAGAGAAGAAATCTCATATCAAACATAATCATCAATAGATAGCACATATCCATAATGTTTACCATGATATAGACGATCCGCATACATTAATATGTATGAGATCCTAAATACCTTGACATCTTACACCTTTCCCAAGAGAAGGATGTATCGGACATTCTTCGAATACAATATTCACAAGTATGTAATATTTGAAATTTTAGACATTCTAGAGTTTCATATCTTACTAGGCCTATTGATCTCATCAACAGACATATGTCCAAAACTTGATGCCAAATCATTTTCAAATGATCTTCATTCTCCTATTGATCTTATAAAGGTTTAATTTCATTATTATAAATGTTAATGAACCATTCATTAATTTTCTAATTCAGTAGAGTCCTCTGGATGTTAGATTACTTTCTGAAATATATCCATCATAACTCTTTATGATAGGTCCATTCCAGAATTCATGTTTATTTCCAACATTTAGAAATAAACAATGAGTGTATTCTAATGTCTAGGTCATAGAGACATTCTCTAAGACTAAGTCTCTCCCACTGAAATTGAGAAGTCTATCAATCCAACAGAGATTGTTGCAACAATTGCATCAATATCCATGTGGATGACTACAAACCTTAAGTTCAAATTTTCCAGTCTTCTAAAACATATGCAACCCATTGCAAGTGTTGTTAGAAGATTGAGATATAATTATTAGACTTTATCTTATCAAATAAGAAAGTCAATTTCAATGATTTATGTAGATTATTTTGATGCTCTATCCGAGTCCTTCTCTAAGGATTCTAGACAGACTTGATAGTCATACTATCAACACATCAACTTATTGCAGTATTGGCATTCATCCAACTCTTTGGATCTCATATGGAAGTCACATAAGTATAGTCAACTCCTTGAATTTCCTTCTTACATGGGTCCAACCCATGCTTCCACTGCGCTCCCTTTATCTATAAACAACCATTACTCAAGACTAAGGATCTCTTACATTAAATTCAAAAGAATTCAAAGTAAGAGTATTTCAACATTTATACATGCTTCATTAAATTTATACAATACGAATATTATGAAGCTTCATGAATTACTAGAGTATAGACAGTAGAAAGATGACACTCATCATGTCTACATCCATCTAAACTCTTAAAACATTGGTTCAGGTAGGTATTCAAACATTTTGAATACATCATCTCTTATGGAGCCACCATTATGCATGATGCAAAGAACCATGTCATTCATGATTAAATGTCGAGCATACATATGTATGCCAGAACATCTTCTTAAGTCTTTATAAGGATTATTTGACAATTACGATCATTATCGACATGTCACTTCCAAAGTACATTCGATGAGAAATCAAGACTATAGAGACATACAAACCCTAGGGTTGTAGTGCTATTATCTATTTAATTGTCATTCCTCATTATCATGAGGAAACTTGCACATTGCAACCACATACATTATGTGTCCAACTGCAAGTATAATATCTGGATCATGAGTCCAATCTATGATATTTTACTGGTTATTATTAAGTATAGAATTGAGTGGGTTTAATGAAGAATTATCTGAAATAAGAAATTTGCATAACTGTATATATTTATATATACACATTTTACTTTGATTTAGGAATTTTTATATCAAAGTTGTCTTGCCTTGTCAACATTGAAAGTTCATTCCCTTAATCACTTTCAATGTAAGAGATATACTTACCATCATATCTCAGCAATATCTGGGATCTCCTTCCTTAACTTTGTTACATCCCAATAATACGAGAATCTGCAACTCGGATAAAAAGAAGCGGGAATGCATTCCACCTTGCAAGTCCAACTTGCATCTCCCAATTCGGTCTTTAACACCCGAGCTTACCACCCCTAAGGTGATGTTGACCCATCATTAATTGAACCAACCGTCAACGGGAATAGTACTCGCTATGCGCAATACAATATCGCCCCAATAATATGAGGATCCGATATTAGGGTCACTACACATACGACCTTACTCTTTCGAGAAGAAAAGAGCCCGATCCAGATGCGCTTGCATACAGGAGCTGTCACTTCGGACAGGCGTCTCCCACATGCAATCCCTGGCGACGGAACTCTTCGCCTTGACGGGAGAACATGGATGTCACTTATGTGATCCTCCACCTCATATTCAAATTTTAATTAATTATCATGAATCATATTCATATAATTAATTCTTCCAAGGGAAATAACAACTCTATTCATAGTAGAGTGTTTCAATTGGACATAATTAATTCAATCATATTAAATTAATTATCAATCCAGTTATTCAACAAACTCGATTGTTTTTCTTGAATATATATATGGTATTATCTCAAAGTACGTATTGATTCGAATTTTAATAATTAGAAAAATACATCTTGATTTCTCCGGCATTATCGAGTCCCTATCCGCTGTCATGACCAGTACCGACGAGAGTGGGACAGACCATATACGTTGCAACCCGCTACTCCAATGCTCTCCGACTAGACACCATATCCACCTCAGGAAAGGATAATGCAAAATAGACGAATTTGTACTTGAGATGATCATCGGTTCTTCAACCGAAATTATACCATATAGTAATAATCAAAACATTTTTGATTATAAGGAAATTTGCTAGATAAATTCCCAATCTTATTCAAGCAAGGAGTTTCCAATTATGATCTACAACAAATCTAATCAATTTATTGAATGAGACCAAGTCAACTAAGGAAATAATCATCTTCCAATATTTCTCAAATATTTTCCATAATTATTTCACGAAATTAACAATTAATTTCACTAATTGACAATCACATGGTTCTTGATTAGGATTGTAATTTTAGTAGTGACCCCTACTCACTAAAATTAACATATCTCAATCAATTTAAATTCAAATTCGACAAACTCAATTTTCAAAGATTGCTACCTAAGTGATATTTAATGCATTTCGAGGCGAATCAAAACAGTCATTAACTCATTAATCATGTTAAGATTCGCAGTGCCCGCAACAGTGAATACATGTTCATTAAAACAACCATATCTCGAGCAAACGGAATCCAAATTACGTAAACTCAGATCCTATGGTTTCCTTATTTAATGCGGAACAAAATACAAATGATTAATTCGTGTTTAAACAATTTAAACAGGGCCGAATTTATTCACTAAACAGATGTGCAAAAATCAAATGCGACAAAAAACTTTCGCGACCTTAACGAACCCAAGTCATCCTAGGTTTGTGGATCGTATCCAAAACCTTCGACATAAGGTTATGATACTACTTGAAGGATATAGTGAGATCCTCAAGTGCATCACGGAAGCGTGAGCATCGTATCCAATACGACGAACAATGACTAGTCGTACTAGTTGTTATATGCATCGAAAATTATTATTTTTCCATGTGACGAGACCACATGATCCAAGAATACTTCTCGGATCATTTCGTCTAAACCATAAATAAGTAATAGGATTACCTATTAAAGCGTGGTTTCGATCGAGTCTCTAAACGAAGAGACCTCCTGTCTCAAGTCCAATCCGATGGAGGAGACACTTGCGAGCGCGGGGATGAATCGTGCTTCTCGCAATTCATGTTGATGATCCAAGTGGCGGATCTCCTAATCTCGTCATACGAGATCCAACGTCTTCTTCACGAGTGAGGCGCATCGAAGGAGATGGAGATCCACGAGCAAACGGTCGGGTTGTTGGACATGTGAGCCTACGGCGAGCCATTATGCAATAAATGTTATTGCAAATATCATCCCCTGATGTGAAATGAAGAATAAATAATTTGCATAATAGGTCTCTCTGTACAATTAGGGTTATGTACCATGGCCATCTTGATGATCATATAACTGTTGATTCAATTATTGAACCATAGAGGCTGGTGCTTGGATGAATATCTAAAGAGTTAGATTGAGGACTCATCAAGCACTGTGAAATGATTGTTAAGATGTGATCTCCAACCTGAGTAGGAGATGACAATCCTTTCTCACATAGGCTGATATCTGACTGACCGCTTGATGCAGGTCCTCTGCATAGGAATAGAGATTCGGAGGTGTCAGATTAGTTAGGTCAAAGAGTTGACTTAACGAGATCGAGATAACCAAAGTCCTATGTCGTATGCTGTCATGATATAGGCACGCATCCTCTGACCGGAGACAGATGTATTGCTATATGTCTGAGTATGTACATTTGACAGACTGATAGGTTGATGACTTAACCAAGGTCTATACACCGACACGTTGGTGTGCATATAAGGGCATATGAGTAATACGATCTCTCAAAGGGATCATACAGGTTCACTACTGAACCGGAAGACATGAGCTCACTCGTGAGATATTGGGAAGAATCAAATTCCATGCACGGTCATCTTGCTTTGGAAGCTTGACTGAATTTGTAGGTTTGATATATACTTTTGGAAAATATATGATCAAGACCTAGGTATGATATATGCTTTTGGAAAGTATATGATCGATACCAAATCCCAATGATCAAATGAGAAACTTACTGATAAAACCCTGAAGAAGACAGTATAAAATTGATCTTGATCTTCGGGTTGATCATAGGTCTTCCAATATGCAGGATGTACAGGTATTGGGAATACTTGAGGGTGATGTGATCATAAACGATTGTATAACCATGACGCTTCCATTCCGAGGGAGTGATGAAATAGGTCTGGATTTTAGTAACTCCTCTCAGTAGAGAAGCATCTGATCTTGGTCCAAGTGTTGGACATTGGTATGAATGAGATTCAGATGCAATGAGAAGATTAGACTTGCGGTCTTGATTTAATCAAGCATCTATGGGAGGTTCGTAAGATCTGGATTTGAGATGAGATCTTAACATCCAAGTCACTATACGTGGAACAATACAATTGCCCTGTCCTTATCTCCAAGTATCTGCGGAGAAAGGACATTATTCTTGAAAGGGTTCGAGAATAATTCATTTGATGAATTACATATCCAAGCAAGAAGGACTTGATGATTAAATGAGATTTAATTATCAAGCATAATATGAATGGGATTCATATTGTGAGAATAATTATCCAAGATAATTAAATGGTATTTAATTATCAAGGATTGGAGAATGTGGATAATACTATCCATGATATTTGTGTATTATAAATATGATTTATAATATACATATATTGAAGAGAGAGAGAATTTTTGTGAATAGCATTTGTTAATTATTAATGTGGATTGGAATCACATTAATTAATTAATTGGAAATGTAATTTACAAATTAGTTTGGGTTGTGAATATGATTCACATATTTATCAATGGCATGATTGAAATGTTCACAAATTAATTTGGAATTAATTTGGTGGATATTTTTAATAATGATTATTACAAATACATTCAGAAATAATAATATAAAATAAAAGGGAGATAAATAACCACCAAATGAGGTGGCATCACCAATGACATAGTCAAAGGTGACACCCCCTCATTTTTAGGAGGTAATTTGTTATCTCCCCTTTATTATATTGTTGTCTCTTAATAACTAATTTATGTTAAATTAAATTATGTTGATAATGTTGCAACATATATTTAATTTAAATATAAATTAATTTTGTTGTTTTTTTAACCAACAACAATCTTGGCCATTGACTAATACATAGACCAACTTGGTCGTTGGATCTGTGTGTCCTATGGATTGAGATCCATTGGATCCTAAACTAATATAAAAGGAGGGCTAACCTAGCTATTCAGGGTACATGATAAAGAGTTGTAGAAGCCTACTACTCTTTCTCTCTCTCATTCTCACCCTCTCTCTTTCTCTTCTCCAAGAAGTGGCCGTCCACTTTGTGTTGAGAAGGAGAGCCTCTCACGCCTTTGCCTTCGACGACTCGAGGATCTCCTTCTTCTTTGGAGCTCCTTGCTCTAAAGGAAGATGACGGATTTTGTTTGACGAAATCAGGGGATTTATTGCTTGGATCTTCATCGAGGATTGCAGGAGGAACGAGACTCATCATCGCGCCCGCAAGTGTGTTCTTCGTTGATCGGACTTAAGACAGGAGGATCTCTTGTTTGGGATCTCACGATTACAACCACGCTCCAAGAAGTATTCCTTATACTTTGTGGTTTGATGAAACGATCCGAGAAGTGTTCTTGTGATCATGTGGTTTCATCTTTAGATTTAAAAATTTTAATTTCCGCCGCATCTAGCGACCAGTGCGACTAGTCGCCCCGATCGCATACGATGCGATCGACACGCTTCCGAGATGCGCTTGAGGATTCTCAATTTCCTTCAAGTGGCATCAGAGCCAGGTTGAATAAGGTTTTGGATATGATCCATAGACCTAGGACGACTTGGGTTTGAAAGGGTCGCGAAATTTTTGTCGCATTTCAATTTTCGCACCTCTGTCTAATTGAAATTTTCAGTACTGTTTAAATTTTTGAAACACTAAATTTGTAATTGGATTTTGTTCTTCATTAATTAAGGAAACTATAGGATCTGAGTTTACGAAATTTGAATTTCATTTGCTCAAGATATGGCCTTTTGAATATGCATATATTCACTGTTGCGGGAACTGCGGATCTAAACGCGATTAATGAGTTAATTACCGTTTTGATCCGCCTCGAAATGCTTGAATTATCACTTGGGTTCTTTAATAAATAAAATTGGCAAACTTAGGAAACTTATTTTGCATTTTTTGGATTTAAATTGATCAATATAAGTTAATTTCAGTGATTGGGGGTCACTGCTGGAAATTGACATCTTTTGATCATGAACCTTGTGATAAGTCATTCAAATATGCTGATGAAAATTAATTGTTAATTTCCTGAAATAATTAGTGATAAATATTTTTGAAATATTTAAAGAGATAATTATTTCATTGAATGACATTTGCTTAAACCATAATGATAAGATAATTGATCTTGATCATTGGTTGATATGAATTCATCAACAAACATTGATTTCATGAAAAACCTTAGTTTATTCTACAATAGTTGTAGGACAACTTTTACATGAAAAACCCTCTTGCCTGAATAGGATTGGGGATTTGTTTAGCAAATCTCCTTATAATATAATCAAAATTGTTTTGATGTATATTATATGGTATAATTTCGATTGAAAAACCGATGAGCATCTGCATCTCAAAGTACATGATGATCTATCTGGCATTATCCTTTCCTGAGGTGGATATGGTGCTTAGTCGGAGAGCATTGGGGTTACGGGTTGCAACGTATGTGGTCTGTCCCACTCTCATCGGTACTGGCCATGACAGCGGGTAGGGACTCGATAATGCCGGAGAAGTCAAAGTGTATTTTTTTCTAATTATTAAAATTCAAATAATACGTATTTTGAGATTATACCTATTATTCAAGTAATAATCAAGTTTGTTGATTAATGATTAGATTAATGATTAATTTAATGTGATTAAATTAATTATATCCAATAAACACTCTATTATGAATAGATGTGTAATTCCCTTGGAAGAATTAATTATGTGAATATGATTCACGATAATTAATTATAAAATTTGAATATGAGGTGGAGGATCACATAAGTGACATCCATGGTCTCCTGTCAAGGTAAAGGATTCCTTCGCCAGATGTTTTATATAAGAGACACCTATCCGAAGTGACAGATCATGTATATGATTTATTTGGATCGGGTTCTTTGCTTCTCGAAAGAGTAAGGCCGTATACGTAGTGACCTCATTATCGGGTCCTCATATTATTGGGGCGATATTGGATTGCGTATAGCGAGTATTAAGCCTGTTGACGGTTGGTTCAATTCGCAACGAGTCAACATCATCTTAGGGGTGGTGGGCCCGGGTGTTAAAGACCGAATTGGGAAATGCAAGTTGGACTTGCAAGGCGGAATGTGTTCCCGCTTCTTTTTATCGGAGTCGCATGTTCTCATATTATTGGGATGTGACAAAGATAGGAAAGGGGATCACAGATCTTGCTAGAGATATAATGGTAAGAATATCTCTTACATTGAAAGTGATTGAGGGAATGAACTTTCATTGTTGACAAGGCAAGACAACTTTGATATAAAAATTCCTAAATCAAAGTAAAACATGTATATATAATATATATACCCTTACGCAAATTTCTTATTTCAGATAATCCTTCATTAAACCCACTCAATGTTACACTCAATGATAACCAGTAAAATATCATGGATTGGACTCATGATCCAGATTTTGTACTTGCAATTGGACACATAATGTATGTGGTTGCAATGTGCAAGTTTCCTCAACATAATGAGGTATGAAAATTAAATAAGACAATAAGACATCACCTTAGGGTTCGTATGTCTCTATAGTCTTGATCTTTCATCGAGTGTACTTTGGAAGTGACATGTCGATGGTGATTGTAATTGTCAAATAATCCTTATAAAATCTAAGAAGATGTTCTGGCATATATATGTGCTCTAGACATTTAACCATGATTGACATGGTTCTCTGCATTATGCAGAATGGTGGCTCCAAAGAGATGATGTATTCAAAATGTTTGAATACCTACCTGAACCTAAGTCTCTAAGAGTTCAGATGTATGTAGATATGATGAGTGTCATCATTCTACTATTTATACTCTAGTCATTCATGAAGCTTCATAATATTCATATTGTATGAATTTAATAAAGCATGTATACATGTTGAAGTGCTCTTGTATTGAAATCTTTTGAATTCAACATAAGAGATTCTTTGCCTTGAACAATGGTTGTTTATAGATAAAAAGAGCACAATGGAAGCGTGGGTCGGACCCATGTGAGAAGGAAAGTCAAAGATTTGATTGTACTTCTGTGACTTCCATATGATATCCAAAGAGTTGGATGAATGCCAATACTGCAATAAGTTGATTTGTGGATAGTATGACTATAAAATCTGTCTAAAATCCTTAGTGAAGGACTCAGATAGAGCATCAGAATAATCTACATATAATCATTGAATCTGACTTTCTTATTTCATAAGATAAAGTCTGACAATTGTATCCCAATCTTCTAATGACATTTGCAATTGGTTGCATATATATATATTAGAAGATTAGAAATTTGATCTTAAGGTTTAGTAGTCATCTACATGGATATTGCTGTAATTGTTGCAGCAATCTCTGTTGGATAGATAGACTTCATATTCTCAGTGGAAGAGGCCTTAGTCTTGGAGAATGTCTATGACCTAGATAGTAGAGTACACTCATTGTTTGTTTTTAAATGTTGGAAATAAACATGAATTCTGAGATAGAACTAACATAAAGAGTTATGATGGAAATATTTCAGGTAGTAATCTAACATCTAGTGGACTCCACAAAATTAGAAAATTAATGAATGGTTCATTAAGATTTCTAATACTGAAAATCAAACCTTATAAGATCAATAGGAGGATGAAGATCATTTGACAATGATTTGGTATCAAATTTGGACATATGTCTACTGATGAGATCAATAGACTAGTAAGATATGAAACTTTAGAATGTCTAAAATTTCAAATCTTACATACTTGTGAATATTATATTCAAAGTAAGATGTCCAATACACCCTTCTCTGGGAATGGTGTTAGATGTCGAGGTATTCAAGATCTCATTCATATTGATGTATGTAGATCATCTATATCATAGTAAACATTATGGATATGTGATATCTATTGATGATTATGTATGATATGAGATTTCTTCTCTTCACCTGAGAAACCTTTGAAATGTTCAAAGATTTCACAATTTTGGTTTAGAACCAAATTTTGAAGAAAAATGAAATGAATTTGATCTAACCTAGGTAGCTCGTACCTATTAGATAAAATTCAAAGAATACCTTATGGAGATATGAATATCATTTTCTATCTCACTCCTCCCGTTAAACCTGAACTCAATAGAGTTATAGGGTGATACAATTGGATCATGTGTGACATGATTTGACCAATGATGAATTTTAGTATAATTACCTCTTAATTTCCGAGTATATATGTAGTAGAGACTACACTGTATATCCTTAATAAGATTCCATGCAAGTAAGCTGGAATTAAGCACTAGAGAGTGCTGCTTCATTAAGAAAATAAAGGAAGGTATTGGATACCTACTTTATAACCCTGAGATTCTTAAAAGATCTCATCTTTGAGAATGTGATTTTTAGAGGATGAATATCTTGAGAATCAAGATAAAAAAATGAAGTGTAGGAACTCGTTTGATCTTGAGAAGATATGAGGTTCCTGAAATCGGAAACTGAAAGGACAATTAAAGATGAAGCACTAATACCTCTTCAAATGAGTTTGAGGATGTATTCCATGTGTCAGTTAAGTCTGATAATGATGGGACTTCATGTGATGAAGCTCCCGAGGATCATGACATGGAAAGATGGATATTAATAATAAAGTCTAAAGTAGGCTTCATATACAAGTGTTGTATATGGACCCTCGAGAATCCACCTATATGAGTAAGACCCATAAAGGTGTAAATGGATCTTCAAGAGAAGAGGGAACCTGATGAGAAGGTAGAGACCTTCAAAGCACGGTTCATAGCCATGAGCTACACACCGTAAGAGAAGACATTGCTTGCAATGAGACTTGCTCTTCGGAAACCATGCTTAAAATCATCAGAATATTGCTAACCTTAGCTACACAAATTGACTATTGCATCTTCAAGATGTAAGTCAAGATTGCGTTCCTCTAAGAATACCTCTCTGAGGATGTTCACATGAAGTAGCCCCAAGGCTTCATGATTGGGGAAAGTAAGGTGTGAAAGCTAAAGAAATCCATCTATGGACTCAAATAAGCTTCTTGTAGTCGGAACATAAGGTTTGATGAAATTATAAATGTTATGATTTCAAATAGAATCTTGATGTACCATGTGAATCTTAGTGGGAGTGCCATGGTGTTCATCGTGCTAAATGTAGATAATATCCTAATCATTTGGAATTATATAAGGATGATAATAAGTGTTTTATAGACTGGCTATTCCATACCTTGAGATATGATCTCAAGAATACCTCTTAGATCTTAGTTCTGAAGTTGTTCAGAAGCAAAGAAAAGATGGTATTGGGACTGTCACATTTGTAGTACACCTTGGACATATTCCATTCTTGGAAATTCCAAGAAAGGCTTCCTTCCCTTAAGATTTGGTACTGACCTATCTAAAGGGATAACACCTCAAAGAGTTGAGGAAGTGAATGCTAGAACTGCTTGCACTTGTGCATCAGTTACGAGAAGCTAAGTATATGCTAGATGTGTACAAAAGCCAGATATCTACCATGCAGTGGGAGTAGTAAACTGTTGCTAATCCTACTATGGAGAGAAAACACTTGATTGCAGTAATAACAAAATCTTCATAGATGACAAGATTTTTTGAGATAGTGATCTCGATTAAGAGATAGTGATCTTCAGGAATAAGGATATTCTGATAAGGATTATGGAAATACTGGTTATAATAATTACTGAGCAATAGTGTCAAGGACACTATAATTGCTTTATCAAGATTGAGTATCGGTTGCATAAGATGCAACATTCGCATTGGATGCGAGCACTGTTACCTAGAGATATGCAAGTGCCGTAAAAGGACTTGGCATAGTCTATTGGGAACAGAGTGACTGATCAGCTTACCTAGCTATTTCTAAATAGCCTATGATTGTCACATGAGTGTGGGTTTAAATGATTAGCCCATTAATGGCTCTTTGGGCTAGTGGGAGATTGTTGGACATGTGAGCCCACAACGAGCCATTATGCAATAAATGTTATTGCAAATATCATTCCCTGATATGAAATGAACATACAACTGTTGATTCAATTATTGAATCATAGAGGTTGGTGCTTGGATGAATATCTAAAGAGTTAGATTGAGGACTCATCAGGCACCGTCAAATGATTGTTAAGATGTGATCTCCAGCCTGAGTAGGAGATGGCAATCCTTTCTCACATAGGCTGATATCTGACCGACCTCTTGATGCAGGTCCTCTGCATAGGAATATAGATTAGGAGGTGTCAGATTAGTTAGGTCAAAGAGTTGACTTAATGAGATCGAGATAACCAAAGTCCCATGTCGTATGCTGTCACGATATAGGCATGCATCCTCTGACCGGAGATAGATGTATTGCTATATGTCTGAGTATGTACATTTGGCAGACCGATAGGTTGATGACCTAACCAAGGTCTATACACCGGCGCGTTGGTGTGCATATAAGGGCATATGAGTAATACGATCTCTCAAAGGGATCATACAGGTTCACTACTGAACCGTAAGACATGAGCTCACTCGTGAGATATTGGGAAGAATCAAATTCCGTGCACAGTCGTCTCGCTTTGGAAGCTTGACTGAATTTGTAGGTTTGATATATACTTTTGGAAAGTATATGATCAAGACCTAGGTATGTTATATGCTTTTGGAAAGTATATGATCGATACCAAATCCCAATGATCAAATGAGAAACTTACTGATAAAACCTTGAAGAAGATAGTATAAAATTGATCTTGATCTTCGGGTTGATCATAGGTCTTCAAGTATGCAGGATGTACAGGTATTGGGAATACTTGAGGGTGATGTGATCATAAACGATTGTATAACCATGATGCTTCCATTCCGAGGGAGTGATGAAACATGTCTGGATTTTAGTGACTCCTCTCAGTAGAGAAGCAATCTGATCTTGGTCCAAGTGTTGGACATTGGTTTGAATGAGATTCAGATGCAATCAGAAGATTAGACTTGCGGTCTTGATTTAATCAAGCATCTATGGGAGGTTCGTAAGATCTGGATTTGAGATGAGATCTCAACATCCAAGTCACTATACGTAGAACAATAAAATTGCCCTGTCCTTATCTCCAAGTATCTGCGGAGAAAGCACATTATTCTTGAAAGGGTTCGAGAATAATCTATTTGATGAATTACATATCTAAGCAAGAAGGACTTGATGATTAAATGAGTTTTGATTATCAAGCATAATATGAATGGGATTCATATTGTGAGAATAATTATCCAAGATAATTAAATGGGATTTAATTATCAAGGATTGGAGAATGTGGATAATACTATCCATGATATTTGTGTATTATAAATATGATTTATAATATACATATATCGAAGAGAGAGAGAGTTTTTGTAAATAGCATTTGTTAATTATTAATGTGGATTGGATTTACATTAATTAATTAATTGGAAATGTAATTTACAAATTAGTTTGGGTTGTGAATATGATTCACATATTTATCAATGGCATGATTGAAGTGTTCACAAATTAATTTGGTGGATATTTTTAATAATGATTATTACAAATATATTGAGAAATAATAATATAAAATAAAAGGGATATAAATAACCACCAAATGAGGTGGCATCTCAAGTGACATAGTCAAAGGTGACACCCCCTCATTTTTAGGAGGTAATTTGTTATCTCCCCTTTATTATATTGTTATCTCTTAATAATTAATTTATGTTAAATTAAATTATGTTGATAATGTTGCAACATATATTTAATTTAAATATAAATTAATGTTGTTGGTTTTTTTAACCAACAACAATCTTGGCCATTGATTAATACATAGACCAACTTGGCCGTTGGATCTATGTGTCCCATGGATTGAAATCCATTGGATCCTAAACTAATATAAAAGGAAGGCTAACCTAGCCTTTCAGGGTACATGATGAAGAGTTATAGAAGCCTACTACTCTCTCTCTCTCTCATTCTCACCCTCTCTCTTTCTCTTCTCCAAGAAGTGGCCGTCCACTTTGTGTTGAGAAGGAGAGCCTCTCACGCCTTCGCCTTCGACGACTCGAGGATCTCCTTCTTCTTTGGGACTGCTTGCTCTAAAGGAAGATGACAGATTTCGTTTGACGAAATCAGGGGATTTATTGCTTGGATCTTCATCGAGTATTGCGGGAGGAACGCGACTCATCATCGTGCCTGCAAGTGCGTTCTTCGTGGATCGGACTTAAGATAGGATGATCTCTTGTTTGGGATCTCACGATTACAACCATGCTCCAAGAGGTATTCCTTATACTTTGTGGTTTGATGAAATGATCCGAGAAGTGTTCTCGTGATCATGTGGTTTCATCTTTAGATTTAAAAATTTTAATTTCCGCCGTATCTAGCGACTAGTGCGACTAGTCACCCCGATTGTATACGATGCGATCGACACGCTTCCGTGATGCGCTTGAGGATTCTCAATTTCCTTCACGGGTAGCATAACGACGACGCTGTGGTGATGGAGACTCCCTCTAGGGCTTCCATGATGGACAGCCATGGGAGAGGAAGAGAGGGCTGACGTGTTAGAGAGAAAGAGAGAGAGAGACTTATGTTCTCTTGTGTGTCAAGAAGAGCAAAGGTGTGCCTATCTTTTTATAATATTTTGGGACCCATGGATCTCAATCCATGGACAACACAAATCCAATGGTTCTCATTGATGGTGTTTCTTTTAATGGCTATGATTTATGTTGGAAAAAACAAACAACAATTAATTTAATAAAAATCAAATATGTATTAAATATAATTTGATTTATATCAAATCAATCCCCATTGGAGAAATAGGAAGGAGGCAAGCCTCCTTCCATGAATGGAGTGGACGGCCACCACATTCCATGTAGGAAATGTGGCCGTCCATCCTCCATACAAGGAAGGTGGCTTCTTCTCCTTTTATTCCATGAGATACATTATCCCATTAATTTCTCCAATATTTGCAACAACTTTTGTTGCAAATTATTTCACAAAAATAAATCCAATTTATTTTATGAACATTGCAATCATGCCATTGGAAATTTGTGAATCACATTGACAACCCAAAATAAAATGTAAATTACATTTTCAATTTAATGTCCAATATGAATCCAATTCACATTAACATTTAATTAACAAATGTAAATTACAAATAGCTCTCTCTTATATATTATAAAGGGTAAATTACAATTTGGGTTCCAATCTATGGGTAAGATCCCAGAATGGGTCCCGATCTTTAAATTGTAACCATTCGGATCTCAGGGTCATTAATGTAAGGAACTTTTTGTGGCTAATGACGAGTATGCCCTTGTTTAAAAGTTGAAACTCAACTCCCATTCTTTTCCCAACATGGGCATATTCGTCATGAACCTCAAAATTTTCATTTCGTAAATGGTCTTGGGACCCTAATTGTTACAATTTAAAGATCGGGACCCATTCTGAGATCTGACCTATAGATGGAGACCCAAATTATAATTTACCCTATTATAAATCACATTTACAACATATATGACTAATATGAATATTGCTATCCACATTATTCATATCCATGATAATTAAATCACATTTAATCATCTTGGATCTCTATTCTCTTGTTCTCAAATAATATGAATCACATTCATATTATTCACATCTTTGATAATTAAAACATATTTAATTATCTTAGATAACTCTCCTTATAATATGAATCAAATTCATATTAAATCACATTTAATTATCAATGTTCTCAATGCTCGGATACATATATCAACAATGAAATTATCCTAAACTCTTTCAAGGATAATGCGCTTTCTCCGCGAATACTTGGAGATAAGGACAGTGCGATTGTATTGTTCCACGTATAGTGACTTGGATATTGAGATCATATCTCAAATCTAGATTGCGGGTCTCCTATAGATGCTTGATTAAATCAAGACCGCAAATCTTATCTTCTCATTGCATATGAATCACATTCACATCAATGTCCAACATTTGGACCAAGAGTAGATCACTTCTCTACTGAGAGGAGTCACTAAAATCCAGACCCGTTTCATCATTCCCTAGGAATGGAAGCGTCATGGTTATACAATCATTTATGATCACATCACCCTCAGGTATTCCCAATACTTGTACATCCTGCATACTGGAAGACTCAGAATAAACCCGAAGTATTGGATCAACTTTATACTGTCTACTTTAGGGTTTTTATCAGTAAGTTTCTCATTCGATCATTGGGAGTTGGTATCGATCATATACTTTCCAAAAGCATATATCATACCTAGGTCTTGATCATATATTTTTTTAAAGTATATATCAAACCGACAAATTCAGTCAAGCTTCCAAAGCGAGACAACCGTGCACGGAATTTTATTCTTCCCAATATCTTACGAGTGAGCTCATGCCTTCTGGTTCAGTAACTGAACCTGTATGATCCCTTTGAGATATCGTATTACTCATATGCCCTTACATGCACACCAACGCGCCGGTGTATAGACCTTGATTAGGTCATCAACCTATCGATCTGCCAAATGTACATACTCAGACATATAGCAATACATCCGTCTCCGGTCAGAGGATGCATGCCTATATCGTGACAGCATACGACATAGGACTTTGGTTATCTCGATCTCGTTAAGTCAACTTTTTGACCTAACTAATCTGATACCTCCGAATCTCTATTCCTATGTAGAGGATCTGCATCAAGAGGTCGGTCAGATATCAACCTATGTGAGAAAGGATTGCCATCTCCTACTCAGGCTGGAGATCATCTCTTAACAATCATTTGACGGTGCTTGATGAGTCTTCAATCTAACCCTTTAGATTTTCATCCAAGCACCGGCCTCTAGGATTCAATTATTGAATCAACAACTATATGATTATTAAGATGGCCATGGTACATAACCCTAGTTGTACTAAGGGACCTATTATGCAAATTATTTATTTTTCATTTCAGATCAGGGAATGATATTCGCAATAATATTTATTGCATAATGGCTCACTGTAGGCTCGCATGTCCAACAAGAGTGACTCTATATTTGTAATAATTTGGACTTGGACACTTCAACACTTCACGAGGTCCATTGCCCAAGGGATTGTTCCCTTGGGGGCCTCGTCGTGTTTTCGTGGTTTTTCACTGTCTTGCCGTTTTTTCTATCTGCTTGATTCACGTGGATTTAGCCCTTAGATTTAGGAGTTTTTGCTGATTGTGATGTAATTAGCTAAGGTCTCGCACCTAATATCTTGCCTGCACCTATAGATCGTAATTAGACTTAGCTAATAATTGATTAAAAAAGCTATTGGCCTGGGACTAGAGACCACGTGCCGGGAGAGGTCGTATATAACGCTTGCAGGATTCATTGTGGTGGACACCGATCGGCTTCCAAGACCGGACTCCAGTCTCTCTTCCTAGTTATAACTACTTGTGCTTCACGATCAATAGAAATTGCACATCTAGGGACGGTTTCCTCGTGCATCATATAGGTAGTTTATTTTCTGTCTTTAAATTTATGCGCGGATCACCCTGCATGTAGAGTGCAGGAGCAAGGTACACATTTCTAACTTTGCATGCATCATTGTGTTTGATCGCGCATCGGCTTTTCCAAAATTTTTGTCTTGGGGAGAGTAACCCCCTCATTGGTTGATTTATCTGCGGCAAGAGAGTGACCCGCACACTAGGATAGAGCCATGTCCGAAATTCTAGTTGACTACTAGTCTTGGTGAGTCATTCTTTAGTGTAGATCTCTTCGGTAATCAGTAAAGCGAACCACGACGTCCTTAGCAGAGAGAATTGATCGGGTAGCTAGTAAACGGTCCGCAATTCATATTGGCTGGGAAAGATCTCATTTGGGATCGGGACAGTCGGCTAGGAGAGTTGTGTTCCTAACAGCTCACTTAATTGCTCTGATAGATTGATTGATCACCTAGCTAAAATTGACAAGATAAATGACCGAACCTTCACGGTCATCAGCTCAGAGTTACGTAGATGAATCAGGGGTTTGATTGCCAATCTTGTTTGCATTCCAGTTCTCATCCGCCTTTTTCTCCAGATCACGATGATGGGAAGGAGATCCCTTAGGCAACGTCTAGTGGCACCGCTATCGAGCACTCCTCTCTATTCATCTAGGTCAGCTTCGGGGAGTTTAGACCCACTCTCCGATCCTGAGTTCACGTCCACCCTGTTCCCCCTCGTTCACCCTTCTTCTTCTATCAGTCCTTTGGTGTCAAAGTATAGTGCAACACAGATTTCTGAACATTTGACGGCACCTGAGACGGGTACCTTTGCCTTTGTAGAGACCCAAGATATGGCCAGCAACGAGGGATTCCTAGATGAGCAGGGACAACCTTCATATGTTTATGATCAGACTGCCATCAACAATTCATTGTTAGCTTCCCTAGAGACTATGCGGAGACAGATCAGAGATCAGGGAGCCTTCATGGGTGATATCATGAGAGAGCTGGCGCAGATGCAAGAGGACAGAGGATACAGATCTGAGGGTGGTGGAGAGATACCCGAAGCAGGAGGTGGAGCAGGAGGAGAACAACAATAGGAGGACCAACCATCGAGGACCATGAGACAGTTGCACAACCCTAGTGCAACTCTCACTCATCGATGGATCCAGCTTCCTCCCATTGTTGGGAACTTTGAACTTTACCCCCAGACCATCCAGTTGTTTCTCAAGTTTCATGGGCTGGACATCGAGGATCCTCATCTCCATCTGCAGGAGTTTGAGATGATTTGTAACATTGTCCACGACAGACTTGTGGACGGGGATACGATAAAGATGATTGCCTTCCCGTTCTCATTGGTTGACAGAGCAGCCTAATGGTTGAAGCATCTAGGAAGGTATGTCACATCTTGGGAGCAGCTCCGGACTGAGTACTTGAACAAGTACTATCCACTCGATCGGACCAACGCAGCACGAGATATGATTAGTAACTTCACTATGATCCCGAATGAACAGTTCCATGAGGCTTGGGATCGATTTAGAGAGCTCATTGATCGGTGTCCACATCACGGTATATCAAAGACCAACCTTGTTCAGAGTTTCTTTTGTGGGCTAACACCGGAGCTGCAAGGGCTAGTGAATGTCTCTTGTGGAGGGTCTTACTTTTCCAAGGGAGAAGACCAGGTCTGGGCCATCTATGAGGAGATGGCAGAAAACTCGACAGTGATGTCCCAAGCCCGGGTCTACACACAGCAAAAGCCCCCCCAAGGGGCAGGTTCATATCAGAGAATTGCACAAATCGATGCCGGTTCCCACACTATGTCAGCAGTCGCAACTCAGGCTGAATCCGCCGCAACCGACATGGGGATCATTAGCGAGAAGCTAGACCGCATCGAGATCCTTGAGAAGAAGTAGAGCCAAGGGCTCGCACAGATGGACCAATTGACGAGGACCTGAAGACACAGATCCTATGCATTCAGGAGGCATATATGTCTACACAGCAGCCTCCCAGGTCATGTGCTGATTCTAGCAGTAGCTGTATCCAGTCTTATGCCACACACCGCCAAGTTCACCATATCCAGGCAGAGCCGGTCCAACAGCTACAGTACTACTCATCGCCGCCACTATCTCAGGACACTCAGATGGTGGTTTATCAGCCAGATCAGCCACTGGCAGTTCTTCCTCCACCAAAACAGCCAACAGCAGCAACAACCCTATCACTCCCACCAGCGGTATCAACAGGGTCCCCGTCCCTCTTATCAGGGACATCAGTGGAGGCCGCGTCAGCAGCCTTACCAACCATACTCCCAGCCCCCTCACTATTAATAGCAGGAGCAGCCTCATGTCCAGCGTGGGAACACTTCCGATTCTTCGACACCTGCCTTCGAGAACCCAACTCTTAATGACCTCGCCCGCTCGCTCTCCGAACAACATGCATCCTTCTGGCGAGAAATGGATGAGTTCCAGCATGAGATGAGGGATATCATCAAGGGAAAGGCTGCCATACCAGCTCAGATCGAACCCAACCCGAACAATTTGAAGAGAAAATCTGAGCAGGTACAGTCTACAGAGGATACCACTCCTAGTGACTCTTTGCATTACATGTCTTCTTGTATGTTTGATGTTGATTTCATGACAACTAGGAGCGGTAGGATGCCAGCCGGTGGCGCCTTGTCTGAGCAACAACCACACGAGGAACCGTGTGCGCCAAATGAGGAGAGTAGCGGTGCTGATGCCGCTATTGATGTTGATGATGGTGGTGCTGATGCCACCAAGGATTGACATCCAATTGACGGTACTGAGGCCATCGTGACTCCAGATGCAGACGGTGGTGTTGATGCGATCATTTTGCTTGATGCTGAGCCAGAGCGCGGTGTTGATGCCGCGAAGACATATGCCGTGGGTGGTACTGATGCCACCACTTCTACTTCAGTTGTGCTTCCCTCTATTATGTTGCCACCTTTTGTATCTCAGGACTGTGGTAACAAGAAAAAAACCAAAAATATGAATAAAGGAAATGTTTCTTCATCTTATCAGAGTCCATATGTATTGCATGATGATCTTGGTATGGATTCCATTCCTTCACAGGCACATGAACCTCTTCCTAACCCTCCATCTGAGGAGGGTCCAACCATCCCCTTACCTCAAGTACTCCGCTTGACTAAGGGGAATAAAAAGAAAAATCTAAAAAAGACACATCAGTTAGAGTTCAACTAGCAGATGATTGATAGATTTTAGATTCAGCTGACTCTGCATGAGGTACTAGAGCACATCCCCCTTTTCCTGAAGAACTTGAGAGAGAAGACTACCATACACAGGAAGAGGAGGAACCACAGAGGAGAGATCCATGTGCTCACCCGTGCCACATACTTTGCCATTTAGAACCAACTGCCAGCCAAGAGACTTGATACAGGAGCTCCCTATGTCAGATGCGAGATTCAGGAGCAACAATTCGATCATACTCTATTAGACAGTGGTTCTTCAATCAACCTCCTTCCGGCAACCTTACTTGACCGATTCGTGTTTGGACCTCTCCATCGGAGTAGGACAGTCCTTCAATTTGCTGATAGGTCTATTAAGAGGTCAAAAGACATGGTCGTTACCATTCAGGGCCTGAAATTCCTCGTGGTCTTTCTTGTACTGGACATGGAATCCCTGAGTCGGTAACAGATATCCCATCATACTTGGACGCCCATTCTTGGACACCGCCAAGGCGGTATCCGACCATGATAGAGGGAAGGTGTACTTTCGTGTAGAGGGTGAAAGTATACAAATAGAGATGATCCACGAGGCCAGAGCATGAGATTCAGACTGCTCCGTGCAGTTCAGTGACACAGAGCAGATGACAGAGGCAGAGCGAGACGTCCACCAGAAGTGTGACTTTGTGATGACCGATGATGAAGCAATTTGAGCAGATCCAGTAGCACGAGCCCTCGCCTTGCCAACAGATTCAGTGTATGCACAGCTTATGGCAGTCGAGAGTTTGAAGAGCACACCCGCGCCAGAGGACACATTAGAAGCCGACAGATGCGGGCTGAGTGGTGAAGAAGAGTTTCATTTATGTTTTTCTAATTCAGATCCCTTGGATTCAAACATTGATTGGGATGACTTTGATGACTATTTGCCATGTCTAATTCCTTCTGAGACGATAGCTAGGACGGAGTGCGAGCCAGCACAGACTATAGATATTCCAGCAGGGATCCCTTCGTCAGATTTTCATGATCAGCGAGAGTTCTCACATAAAGACCTGTTAGCTTTCACTCAGACATATCAGAAGCCAGATTTGCTAGCTCCCAGTTGTCCAAAATTGAAGCCCTTGCCGCAGTCGCTGAAGTATAGATTCCTTGCAGGTGAGCCATATATGCACCCAGTCATTATCTCGGAAGATTTGACTGGAAAGCAAGAATCTCGTTTGATGGAGGTTCTTGAAAGAAATCACAAGGTGATAGGATGGGGTATATATGATATATAGGGGATTAGTCCGGCTCTATGCTCCTACCATATATATCTCGAAGAGGACGCCAAGCCCTCGCGTGAGTTCCGTCGATGGCTGAACCCGAACCTTCGAGATGTGGTCATGAAAGAAATATCAAAATGGTGTAGCGCCGATTTTATCTACCCCATCTCTGACTCCAAGTGGGTTATTCCATTACATGTGGTACTGATAACACGGCCGGATCACTAGGGTATAAGGTACAGAAATAGGTCGTTGTGACCCCAAGCGATCGGACAATGTATATAAAGAAAAATGAACCACTCGAAATACGCAAAATCAATCAAACACACAGAAGCGGTCCTGCTAAATGTTTAACCTGGTATAGCACCCAGGGTCGAACTCAAGGAGCACGGATTGGCTAAAAAAGCCTACGAAGTAGTCAAAAAATCAGAGAAAAAAGGGAAAACATTTTTAGTGGTTTTTAATTGTTTTTAAATTTTTTTGGATTTTTAATATGTAAAGAAAATAAGAAAAACAACCACAAGCACACTTTAGCAATTTATTTAATGTGTCAAAAATCAAGCAAAAATCCAAACAAAAATGTTTTTATATTTTTTAGGTTTTTTAGTGTTTTTTAGTTAATTTTTGATAATTTTCTGATGTATATTTTATTTTCTAAAAATCAAACAGTATCAAAAATGCTGGGTACTGTCCAGCCAGGCCCAAAATCCCTAGATAAAATATCTAAAAATCTCAAGAGGGTCTGGAGGTAATTTTCCTGTATACTAGAGAAAACAAGGAAAACTTGAGCACCAAAATTATTGTTTTTGGGTTTTTAGATTATTTAATATGATTTTTATGAGTTTTTGGGTGTTTTTAAGTTTTTATGGTTTTTAAGCAATGAAAAATAGCCAAAATTGGCTAGAAAATCAAGAAACACAAAAGAAACAGTACCTAATTTTTGTGGAATTTTTGAGGGGGTTTGTATATTTTTTTTGGGATTTTTAATTCTAGACAGTAGCTAAAATAGAGGTTTTTGAATTTTAAAAAATAACAAATAAAATCAAAAATGTCCTAAAAAATTCTCAAAAATCCTACAACATGGCAGGAGCCATGTGTCAAATTTTCATCGAATTTGGAGGTGATTTGATATTTTATTCAAAAATCACACGAGGGCACTGTGCACATGGACTGAAGTGCAAATACCCGAAGTTCTGGGGGTCCAGGTGCAATTAACCCAGCAAGTCACGCGCGTGGCGCGTGCCTGGGGCACTCAGGGACCTTCTGGTAAGAAAAACAAGTCCGAGGACCTTTTGGTAACTCGTACCAAAAAGTCCAGGGGCTGTGTTGCAAATAACCCACTAAAAGACGCACATGTGCAATTAAAACACTCACAGGGGCATATATGCAATTACCAAAAAGTTTTCATTCATTAACAAACAACCAGAACTACAGGACTAATGTTGCAAATACACCAAATATACACGTGACGAAGCACGTGGTTCACACATACAGGGGCATAAGTGCAAAGACTGAAAAGTACGAGGTCCAATGTGCAAATAACCCAACGTAAATAAAAGACGCAAAATATTTACAGGACTGAAACGTAAAGCATAAACTAAGAGGGGGCCTACGGTAATTTACCCCTTTATTACGTCGACGGCTGGATGATGGACGCGTGGCTGATCTAACGGTCCTGGACGACGGGCGCCTCTCTCCTTCCGCACGTGGGCCTGATCGACGTCAGTGGAGGAGACACGTGGAAGATCTGACGGCCTCGGGTGCTGGTGTCTCTCTCTCTGCGCTAACGGTCCAGATCGTCCCTCGGGCTGATCAAGCGGTGGCTGCAGCTCCTGAATGGAGGGACGTGATGCGAACTGGGGAGCTGAGGGCGATCGGACGGTGCTCGAGGACCCTGGAAGAACAGTTGGCCGGCGAGCTTCGCCGGCCTCGTGCGAGCGCGGTGGTCCTCCTCGGCTGCCTCTGGATATCGGAGAAGATTCGCGATGAAGTTCCGCAGCTGTTGGTGCCCTCCGATGGCCCAGCCGAGCCCTGGAGGGGCTCCGGCGAGGTCGGCGGAGGGAAGCTCCTGGCCTGGATGTAGGGAAGCCTCAGATGGCCTCCTCCGGACCTGCAAAGTGGGTCAGAAGCTTCGCGGGTCGAGGGCAAAGTGCCTCGACCCGATGAGGCGGCGTGAAGGTGGTCGATGCGTCGGGATGAGCGAGCTCCGGCGAGCGACGGACGGTGGAGCTCGAACCCCTGCTCCTGTGCGAGCTGGGTTGAACGAAGGGGCGGAGATGGCGCGTGGAGGAAAGGCGATGGTGAACGTGGGATCCGATGATCGAAAAGGTATGCGAGATGGCCGGAATCGACGGAACGCGGCGGAGCTACGATTTGGGGACAACTCGAAATTAAGCGAAATGGGAAAGCTAGAAGGTTACCTGGGCGGTGTGGTAGGCTGTGCTGGAGCTGAGGTAGCTCCCGGTCGTGGCCTCGAAGGTCGTCTGGTCCTGAGGCTCAAGCTCCTGCACTGGGCGGAGCACGACGGTGCTAAGTCGCCGGATCAGTGGTCCGGCCACCCCCTCCTCGCTGCGACACGGGCAATCGAGAGCTGTCACCTCAGGGACTGCTGTGGAGGTCACGGGACGAAGGGTGGAGAGCCAAAGATGGATAAAGAATACGGCGGAGCTCAGACTATATACCGTGGAGGATCCGGCAAGAATCGATCGGGTAGGGTAGCGTGAAGCGCGGATCCCAATGCAATCCCCCGGGCGATGATCTCGGATGCAAGAAGAAGGATTAGGACCCGGGGTTTGCGCGAATGGCGGGCGGATCAGGCGGAGAAAAATCGGAGAAATCGGGTCGACAGCCCGATCCGCGAGAGAAGAGGGTCCGCGGGGGAGTTGACCGGGGGGTCAACATCCCCCGTGGACCAATCAGGAGAGACCACGCCATAAATAATTTAGAAATTCGAAATAAAATAGAAAATGACCGAATTATTAAAAACTCAAAACATAAAATATTTTTGTTTTAATTTTTTCTATTTTTTTGTGATTTTTAATTAATTTTTCAAAATAAAAATAAGGTATTTACATAATAGGGCTATATATAGGTATGTGTACAATATGGGGTTTTTTTTAATTTTTGATTTTTAATTAGTTATTTTTATACGTTTTTATCCCTCTTTTATATTTTATTTATTTATAGAATAAAATGAGGAATAAAAGGATATTTTTATTTTATTTTTATTATTTATATACATAGGTGAAATAAATAGTTATGTACAACTATATACATGGCATATGTACAATATATTTTTGTAATTTTAGCTTTTGATATTTTTATTTGATTTTTTGTTTTGTTTTGTTTCTTTTTATTTATTTTATTTACAACATATAACATAAAATATTTACAAAAAGTTTTGAAAATAAATAAATTTATTTACAAGGTTAAATACATGTAGAAGCATGGTCTATATACATGGTGAAAGGGCATTTTTTTGAATTTTTGATTTTTAGATTTTTATTTTGTTTTTAATAGCTTCTAAATATATACAAAATATGTACAAGCACATTTTTGGGTGAGGAAAATATAATTTAATTTATTTACACATGAGCCCCTATCTCCCTCTACTTTGGCTTTTATGCGGTCAGGCCCATGCTGAGCCCTCCCTTGGGTTAGGTTGCTCAATATTTATTCTAAATATTTCCCTCTTTTTCTTTTTCATCTTTATTCTTTTATTTTTGCACAAAAACATGCTAATTATAAGTATTTACACAATGCATGCTTTTGGTAATTATTTGTATTTACATATATCTACATGCATTTGCAAAGGTTTTTGTAGCTAAAATATAAGAATAAAGAGTGATGAATGGGTATTCATCACCCCCCTATACTTAACTTTGCTAGTCCCTTAGCAAACACTTATTTGAAAAAGAAGTGAAAAAGAAAGAAAAAGAAGAAGAAAAAGAGGATGTACATGGATCAAGGTTGAATTATTAAACTTTCCTTCATTAAATTGAAATATGGAGCTCGATCAGATCTTTGGATTACTAATGTGTCGGAACCTTATTTGGACTTAAGCTTAAAACCCAACAGCCTCTAAGTTCCACCAATCTATGGACAAGACTCCTCAATAAACCAGATCAGAACAAGTCTACATACACAAACTCTAATGACCATGAATCTTTCCGTGCGGTGTAAGTGATATGTGGCTCCCCACTTCAGAAGTAATGAAGAAACAACCTCCCTCAACCTGGTAACTCTAATGCCTCGGTCTAGCAACTCTTTCCTCGAGAAGCGGGGTATTCCCTTCTAAGTTCAAGTGCAACCGGCTCAAGAAGAGGGGGAAGAAGTATAGACTTTTGGAAGCTTAGCCAGTGTAGCTAAGTCTCCCGCTGCAAGCTTCATGAGATGTAACATGGATACCATAAGCTTTTGCTTTATTTGTCTATATACACTCCGGTGGGGTTATTAAATTTTCAATCCGACCCACCACTTTTTTGGAGTTCTTTTTGCATTTTTGCATTTTTTTCAAGGACTTCTGTACAACATATCTTCATGATGCAGCATATATACAAGAACTTTTCCTCTTGAGCCAGTAGACTATCCCTCTTTTGAAGCTTTATTGCAACCCACAGCTTCTGTCTTTAGCCTTCATCACCACTAGACCAAGTTGAGGCGCACTTCCTTCACTAGAAGAAGAAGAGAGGTTCCGCCTAGAAGTACTACCCTCATATGCTACCCCAAGCCAAAGGAAACTGCCTCCTCACCACCTCATCCGTGGAGAGCCATGTGTAAAGTGCAGGTGCAAGTCAAGCCATTGTCTCTAAGAGTCATGCGTGTGTTGTTAAGTGTTCTACTTAAGCTCATCAAGATGACATATGCTCATAGCCGGGTGGACTCAAAGAATTAAGTCCTTATGGACCTGAAAAGCCTTAACCCTAAGTCCTATAAGGTTCCTCTTAAAGTTAAGTGGATTAAGATCTTATTCAAGCTCCATTTCTCAATTTAATTCCAGGCTTAGTTTAAATGTCAACTCTCATCCAGGAAAAATTATATACATATATGTACACAAGATGCTGTTTACAAATATTTTACAATCATGCAAAATTTTTGAAAAATGTTTTGAAATCATGGATGATGATGATGCATGAAGTGCAAGTTTTGCAAAAAGATATTTACAAACATTTACACAAGATTTTTGCAAACTTTTGATTTTTCAAAACATTTTGGAAAAATTTTGTATTATATACATAATTTTTATACAAAAATATTTACACAAGCTTTACACAAAAGATTTTTGAAATCCTTTTTACAAAAATACTTTGTACACTAGCTATGTATGTGCATGATAAAAGAAGTTTATGTACATGAAAAATTTTTAATTTTTGTGATTTTTAGCCATTTTATTTATTAACACACTCACACAAAGTACGAGTTATGGCTAAAGTATATATGAAATATATACACACCCCCCTTTACTTAGCTCGAACGATGTCCCCAGAGTGATCAAGAGCGATGAAGAAGACATAACTCGTGCTTAGTAAAAGGGAAGTGAAAAGGAATGGCTAAGTACAGGAACGAATAAATGAATAGAATGAAAGGAACTCGGTGGTTTCCCCCTATACTTAGGATTAACTAATCCTAAGTATAGCAAGCTGTACATGAAGGGAAATCCGAGTGAAGAATATACAGAATCTGCCCCCCCTATACTTAGGGTAAAATATCCCTAAGTATAGGCAGCAAAACAGGGGCAGAACGAATGAAAAGAATACCCGTAGGTCCTACATCCCCCCTATACTTAGGGTAAAGTACACCCTAAGTATAACATAATCATAAGATGAGAAAAGGGATGTGGGACTAAAGAATAGAATGATATGGACAACTGGATCTATACAAGGCGGAGGAATAGTGAAAATCAGGCGTGAGATGCAAAAGATGTGAGTCAAGAGACCACATCTCACGCAAAATGAATAGGGGCAACAATAACGTCCCGCGGCTCATGATCTAGAAATGGCTTGAGCCGCTGGCCGTTCACTCGAAAGGTACTCTCAGAAGACAACTCAGATATGTCGATGCTACCGTTGTCGTGCACCTTTCTGACGAGAAAAGGTCCCTTCCATTTGCTCTGTAGCTTCCCTGGAAATAATCGTAGCCTCGCATCAAACAGCCATACTCTCTGTCCAATCTCAAAATGCTTGTGGCTGATATGAGAATCATGCCACTCCTTAACTTTCTCCTTATAATGTAGGCTGCTTGAGAAAGCTGCATCTCTCAGCTCCTCCAGGGCAGCTAACTCTGCCCTCCTCTGGTCTCCCATACCATCTGGATCCATCAAAATATCTGTGACTGCCCAAAGTGACTTGTGCCTCAGCTCAACAGGTAGATGGCACGGCTTGCCATAAACGAGGCGAAAGGGAGATGTGCCCAATGGAGTCTTGAAAGACGTCCGATATGCCCACAAGACCGAGTCCAAAAGCTGTGACCAATTCTTTCGGTCAGGGCGGACGACTTTCTGCAAAATATTCTTGATCTCCCTATTCGACACCTCAGCTAGACCATTCGTCTGTGGATGGTAAGGTGTGGCAACACGATGATCTATGCTGAACTCGCCAGCAAGGGCCTTTACCTGGTCGTTGATGAAATGAGATCCCCCATCAGAAATCAGAACTCGTGGAACCCCGAACCGCGTGATGATATGCTTCCTCAAAAATCTGCAAACTGTCCTCGCATCAGCGGCTCGGGCGGGAATAGCCTCAACCCAACGACTAACATAATCAACGGCCAACAGAATGTACTCAAATCCCTGACTCTTAGGGAATGGACCCATGAAATCGATGCCCCATGCGTCAAAAACCTCACAGAAGTGAATGGGCTGCATCGGCATCATATCACGCTGTCCACAAGTGCCCATCCTCTGACAGTCAGTACACCTCTTCACGAACTCATCAGAGTCCTTGAAGAGGGTAGGCCACCACAAGCCGGATTGGAGTACCTTCTGTGCCGTTCTCCTCCCAGAATGATGTCCTCCTGCCTCAAGCTTGTGGCAGTAAGTGAGGACGCTATGGTGTTCCTCCTGAGGAATACACCGACGCCAGACGCTATCCCCTCCTTCGTGGTAAAGGATGGGATCCTCCCAGTGGTAGGACTTGGCCTTCGCAAGGAAGGTCTCAAGCCTCTGCCTGGGCCAATCTTGCGGGACTTTCCCAGCAACGAGAAAGTTCACAATATCGGCATACCACGGGAATGAGGCGATAGCAAGGATCGCCTCATCTGGGAAGGTATCTCGAATCGGATCAATCTTCTCAGAATCCTCAGGCTGCTCTAGTCGGGAAAGATGATCCGCCACCACATTCTTGACCCCAGGCTTATCCTTGATCTCAATGTCGAACTCCTGCAGTAGAAGGATCCATCTAGTCAGTCTGGCCTTGGCATCCTTCTTTGCCATGAGGTACCTGATGGCGGTGTGATCTGTAAACAAAGTCACTCTAGATCCAATGATATACGATCTGAACTTATCTAGGGCAAACACTACAGCTAGCATCTCCTTCTCTGTGACCGTATAATTCCGCTGGGCGGAATCCAATGTGCGGCTAGCATAGTGTATGGCAAACGGAACTCCATCCCTCCTCTGTCCCAGCACTGCCCCCACGGCAAAATCGGAGGCGTCCGTCATGATCTTGAATGGGAGAGACCAATCAGGCGGCTGGAGAACAGGAGCCTCAATAACATGCTGCTGGAGAGTCACAAAGGACGAGAGACACTTGTCATCGACAAGGAACTCGGTGCCTTTCGTCAAGAGGTCAGTCAACGGTCGGGCAATCTTGCTGAAATCCCGAATGAACCTCCTATAAAATCCAACGTGCCCCAGGAATGACCGTAACTGCCTCAAATTGGACGGCGGTGCGAGTTTTCTAATGACATCAACCTTGGCCGGATCAACCTCCATGCCCCTGTTGGAGATGATGTGGCCAAGCACCGTCCCTTGAGTCACCATGAAGTGACTCTTCTCCCATGACAGAACTAAATGAAACTCGATACATCGCTGGAGTACCCGGTCTAGGCAGTCAAGACAAGAATCGAATCCGTCGCCGTAGACCGAGAAATCGTCCATGAAGACCTCCAAACACTCCCCTACCATGTCCGAAAAGATCGACAGCATGCACCTCTGAAAAGTCGCAGGGGCATTGCATAGCCCAAATGGCATGAGTCGAAAAGCATATGTGCCGAAGGGACAGGTAAAGGTGGTCTTCTCCTGATCCTCAGGAGCGATGGCCACTTGGTTGTAGCCCGAGTACCCATCCAGGAAGCAATAATGGCTCTTCCCTGCCAGTCTCTCAATGATCTGGTCAATAAAAGGCAGGGGGAAATGGTCCTTCTTGGTGGCTTAGTTGAGTCTCCTGTAGTCAACACAAACCCTCCAAGAGGTGGGTACTCATGTAGCGATCTCCTCTCCCGACTCACTGATCACAGTCGTGATGCCCGTCTTCTTGGGCACCACATGCAAGGGGCTGACCCACTTGGAGTCGGAAATGGGATAAATAAAATCTGCACTCCACCATTTTGATATTTCTTTCATCACGACCTCTCTCAGGTTGGGGTTCAGTCGCCGCTGGAACTCACGCGACGGCTTCGCCCCCTCCTCAAGATAGATATGGTGGGAGCACACTGCTGGACTAATCCCATGGAGATCCGCTACGCTCCATCCGATCGCCTTGCGGTTCTTTTCAAGAACCCCCATCAGACGGGATTCTTGCTCTCCAGTCAACTCGGCGGAGATGATGACTGGGTACATCTCTGGATCGCCCGCAAGGAATCGATACTTCAGCGAAGTAGGGAGCGGCTTCCGTTCTGGAATGCTGGGTGCTGGCAAATCTGGCTGCGGAAGAAACTGAGTGAAAGCTGCTAAGTCTGCCAAATCTGCCTGGGAAAATGAAAGCGTACTCTCGCAAACTGGATCGGGAGAAGGCTGCTCAACTGCACTGTCTCTGCTCGGCTCTGCATCTGCCTCCTCCTCATCTATAGGCTCAGATGGACTCAAGTCTGGCATCTGATCATAGCAATCGGCCCAATCAGACTCTGAATCCGAGGGATCTGCATCAATCGTGGTGGCATCAGTACCACCGTCACTGAACATCGTGTCGCGATCAAGGACCGGCTCTGCTGCCTCTATGGTATCCTGAACCAGGGCTGTGCTCTCCAAACTCTCCTCTGCTATCATCTCGGCATCAGATGTACCTGAATATGAGAGGATGGTCTGTGCTACAGGATCTGCCCAAGCTGCCTCATCGTCTGTGATCACAAAATCACAGTCCTGGTGGATGTCTGGCTCTGTGTCTGTCAGCTGCCCTGAATCGGTACTCGCATCTGAGCGGGCTCTATCTCTAGCTCTGTAGTCCTCGACCGTATCTATTTGTATACTCTCACCCTCGACGCGAAAGTACACCTTCCCGCTATCATGATCAGTCACCGCCTTGGCTGTGGCCAAGAACGGACGACCAAGGATGATGGGGGTATCGACCACTGACTCAGGGATCTCCATGTCCAACACTACGAAGTCCACGGGGAATTTCAGGCCCTGAATCGTGATGATAACGTCTCGTAATAACCCCTTCGGCCTCTTGACAGATCGATCAGCAAACTGAAGGACTGTCCTGCTCTGTCGAAGAGTGCCCAACTCGAAGCGGTCGAGAAGGGCTGCCGGAAGAAGGTTGATCGACGATCCGCTATCTAATAGAGTACGGTCGAACCTCTGCTCACTGATCTGGCATCTGACATACGGGGCCCCTGAATCTGGCCTCTTGGCTGGCAGTCGGTTCTGGATCGCAAAACACGTGGCTTTCGTCAGCACATGGATCTCTGAAGTGTGGTTCCTCCTCCTCCTCCTGACTGTAGTCCTGTCTCTCAAAGAACGCTGGAGAAGGGGGATGTGTTGCAAAGCCTCCTGGAGGGTCAGCTGGATGTGGAATCGATCGATCATGCTCTGGCTGAACTCCTCAAGCTCTCTCTTTTTTGGATCATTTTCTTTTTTCTTCCCCTTCCCCATCTGAAGGGCTCTAGGGAAGGGGATCACAGGGTCCTTCTCAGATGAAGGACTAGGAAAAGGTCTAGACGGTTCAAGGACCGGATCCACACATACATCATGCACCACAGTGGGATCAGAAGAAAGTAAACCTTTTCCTTTATTCATAACAGAGTTCTGAGATACAGGAATGCGAGGAAAGACAACATCTCTATCTGTACAAACACCGGTGGCCTCAGTACCACCACGGGCTGGCTCTGCTGCTGCTGCTGCTGGTAGTAGACGTCTCAGGGCATCAGTACCGCGGGCTGGCTCGGCTCTACTGGTGGCGTCAGTACCACCTCCTCGAACTGGTGAAGCGGCGGCCTCAGTACCTCCGGTAGGATCAGCATCCTTGGTGGCATCAGTGCCACCATCAACATCTGGAGCGGCCTCAGTACCGCTCTCCTCCTCCTCATGTGGCACCTCTGAAGTATCCTCGTGGTGAAGCTCAGATGAGGCGCCGCCGCCTGCTGGGGTCCTACCGCTCCTAAGTGTGACAAAATCAGCATCAAATAGATCCGAAGATGTATCATCAAATGGGTCACTAGGAGTGGCTAACTCAGTATGTACTACCTGCTCAGATTTCCTCTTGAGATTGTTCGGGTTCGGCTCAATCTGGGATGGAATGGCGGCCTTCCCTCTCACCAAGTCCCGCATCTCCTGGCGGAACTCGTCCATCTCCCGTCTGAATGTGGCCTGCTAGTCCGTGAGGAGGCGGGCGATGTCATCCAAAGCGGGGCTCTCGTGGGAGCCCGACGGGTAGCCTCTCTGTGGGTGAGGCTGTTGGATCTGCTGCTGATGGTGCTGGTAAGAGGGATATGAGGACAGGTGCTGCTGCTGAATCGGGTGAGCATGCTGCTCACGTCTCCATGACTATCCCTGCTGCTGATAGGGACGAGGACCGTAGGATGATGGCTGGTGCTGCTGGTGTGCTGGGTGCTGCTGCTGTGACTGCTGGTGCTCTCTCTGCTGGGAGTACTGCCCTCCCTGTCCTGACGGCTGCTGCTGGGGCTGAGCACCACCACTCCCCCACCTGAATTCGGGATGGTCTCGTCGGATCCCAGGCTGGGGGCGGTCATACCAAATCCCGTTGACATCCATCAACGGCTCTGCATCATAGGGGTCTGGCGGCAGTACTGCCAGAGGCTGATCCGGCTGGTAGACCACCATCTGCATCTCTGGAGATGGTGGTGACTGGTAGGTGGGTTGCGGCTGCTGGTACGGCTCCGCCTGTACAAGGTGAACCTGTCTAGGCTGCTGCGAGGAGCTGGAGCGCTGGGACGAGCTGCTGCTGCCGCCGGTATCGCCTCGCGACAGAAGACGGGGCTGTGAAGCCGTCTGTGTCTCCTGGAGACATATGAGCTGGGTCTTCATGTCGCTCAGAAACTGTGCCATCTGTTCCATCTGAGTGATGCTCTGGCACTGCTTCTTCTCTATCAGCTCCATGCGGTCCAACTTCTCGCTGATGATACCCATGTCCGCAGCGGATGACTTTGCCTGTGCTGCTGCGACTGCGGACGAACTGGATGGACCTGCATCTACCCGTGCTATCCGCTGGTACTGCACGGGTCCTGGCTGCTGTGGCTGGGGTCTCTGAGTATACAATCTGGTCTGAGACATCACCATGTAGTTCTCGGACATCTCCTCGTAGATGGCCCAGACCTGATCGTGGTCCTTGGCAAAGTAGGACCCGCCGCAAGAAGCGTTCACCAGACCCTGAAGCTCTGACGTCAACCCGCTGAAAAAGCTCTGAACTAGGTTCGGTTTGGAGATGTCGTGGTGCGGGCATCTGTCTAGAAGCTCTCGAAACCTCTCCCATGCCTCGTGAAACTGCTCGTTGGGGAACATGGAGAAGTTGCTGATCAGGGCCCTCGCTGCATTCGTCCGCCCGAGTGGATAGTACTTTTTCAAGTACTCGGTGCGGAGCTGCTCCCAGGTGTAGACAAACTTCCCTAAATGCTTCAGCCAGGTGGCTGCTCTATCTGCCAGTGAAAACGGGAAGGCTATCATCCGGATCGTATCCTGGTCCACGTGGCGATCGTGGACAGTGCTGCAGATCATCAAGAACTCCTGGAGGTGGAGGTGGGGCTCCTCAGTGGCTAGTCCGTGGAAACGGGGCAGTAACTGCAAGGTGTTCGGGGGGAACTTGAAGTCCCCCACGATCGCTGGCACTACCACCCAGTGATGCATCAGAGTAGATCCGGGGTTGTGTAACGCCCGCATCGGCTGTGGTGGTCCTCCTGCCGCGGCGGCTGCCGCTGCGGCGGCAGCGGCTGCTGCTGCTGCTGCGGCTGCTGCGGCTGCGGCCTCTGCATCAGGCATCTCCTCAGGCTCGCTCTGCTCGTCTCGCTCTGCTCTGAGCCTCTCCAACTCTCTCCTCATCTCTATCATGAATGCCCCCTGATCGCGTAACTGCTGCTGAACTGTCTCGAGCGATGCGATCAGGGTGGAGTTGATCGCTCCCTGGTCAAATACGACATGCTGGTCTCCTCGTGGACCTCTGGAGTGATCGTCTGAACTGCCGGCCATAATGACGTCTGCAAAATCAAATGAGCCCAACTCAGGTGCTGTCAAATCTGGTAATCTCTCCTCGGGCTCATGTCTCTCAGTACCGAAAGAAAGGGGGTCGAGGGGGAACAGGGCGGAATCGTACTCGGGCTTGGAGAGCTGGTCTCGGCTCCCGCGGGCCAACCTAGATGATCGGGTAGACGTGCCCGAAAGCGGTGCAGCCAGAGGCTGCCTAAGAGACCGTCTACCCATCATCTTGATCTGGCGAGTAGTGCGGATGAGATCTGGAGAAACTATGATCACAAAACAAACCCCCGATTCACCAACGCAACGCTAGCTGAAGACCGTGAAAGTTCGGTCAAATTATCTTGTCTATTTTATTTTGGTGAACACACAAAATATCAGAGCGCTTACGTGACCTGTTAGGATATCCGATGCTATCCCAACCGACTGGCCCGCACGGAAGAGTCGGTAATCAGTCGGGTCTAGCACCGGGAGGCTCTACCTAGGGTGCGGGTCACTCTCTCGCGCATCCAAACCATACAATGAGGGGGTTGCTCTCCCCAAGACAAAGTTTTTAGGGTGAGCGGTTTTTAAGGTCAATAGTTTTAGCCAGTCTCAATTTTATAGTTTTTCTTTTTAATTTTTTTCAAAGCAATCAAAGGGCCTAACGAATTTTTCGGTTCTCCTGATTATTAAGTCCGAAAACAGGGGGGAGAAGACAAAAAAGCCGATGCGCGAGAAATCAATGATGCATGCTGCGATAGAAATGCGTACCTTGTCTCCAGCACTCTACATGCAAGTGATCCGCGCAGAATTTAAAGACAGGAAATAAACTACCTAAATGATGCAAGCGGAAAAGCCGAGTCCTAGATGAGCAATTTCTAGCGCAGAACCGTCTAACTCAGTCACTCGCCCTCGATCCAAAGAGTCCGGTCTAGACCCACCCCTCCTCTTCTCGACAGGTCGAGTTCAGGAGTAGCGCTTGACGGGGCAGGCTCGCGGCGCGTAGGCTCTCAGGAAAGCGACTAAGTTATTTTTATTATTTATTATTAGTAGGTCCAATTACGTTCTATGGGAACATATAATCAATTAGGTGTGTGGATCCTACTAATTACGTCACAAGCACCAGAAATTCCTAAGTCTAGGGGCTCGAGCAAAAACCGCGTAAACACCGGAAAGGCAGTAAAAAAGGTAGAAGAAAACCGCGTCAAAAACCGCGAAAATCTCCTAAGGGTCCCCCGAGCACACCGGTGCTCGGCGAAACAGACCCGCTAAGTGTCAAGCACAGTCTCTGAGTCCCTGTATTATTACAACAATAAAATAGTTCTAAACTATCCTCACCCACTCAACTCTCTCTCTCTCTCGCTCTCTCCTGCTGCTCGATGAAGAAACGAGCCGCCTCCGCTTTGCTCGGGTGCACCGGCGCTCCTAGGAATGCCGCCCTCGCTCCTCGGGCCCTCGCAAGAAACAGAGAGAAAAGTGGTCAGTCCAAAATTATTGTCAGAAATATGAGAGAAATATATATATGCAACAAATCTATACAAAAAGCCGCGAAAATCAAAAGCCGCGGAAAAAGCTAAAAACGACTACTAAGCCGGCAACGGCGCCATTCTGATAACACGGCCGGATCACTAGGGTATAAGGTACAGAAATAGGTCGTTGTGACCCCAAGCGATCGGACAATGTATATCAAGAAAAATGAACCACTGAAATACGCAAAATCAATCAAACACACATAAGCGGTCCTGCTAAATGTTTAACCTGGTATAGCACCCAGGGTCGAACTCAAGGAGCACGGATTGGCTAAAAACGACTACTAAGCCGTGCTCCCCGGCAACGGCGCCATTCTGATGACACGGCCGGACACTAGGGTATAAGGTACAGAAATAGGTCGTTGTGACCCCAAGCGATCGGACAATGTATATCAAGAAAAATGAACCACTCGAAATACGCAAAAATCAATCAAACACACAGAAGCGGTCCTGCTAAATGTTTAACCTGGTATAGCACCCAGGGTCGAACTCAAGGAGCACGGATTGGCTAAAAAAGCCTACGAAGTAGTCAAAAAATCAGAGAAAAAAGGGAAAACATTTTTAGTGGTTTTTAATTGTTTTTAAATTTTTTTGGATTTTTAATATGTAAAGAAAATAAGAAAAACAACCACAAGCACACTTTAGCAATTTATTTAATGTGTCAAAAATCAAGCAAAAAATCCAAACAAAAATGTTTTTATATTTTTAGGTTTTTTAGTGTTTTTGGTTAATTTTTGATAATTTTCTGATGTATATTTTATTTTCTAAAAATCAAACAGTAACAAAAATGCTGGGTACTGTCCAGCCAGGCCCAAAATCCCTAGATAAAATATCTAAAAATCTCAAGAGGGCCTGAAGGTAATTTTCCTGTATACTAGAGAAAACAAGGAAAACTTGAGCACCAAAAATTATTGTTTTTGGTTTTTAGATTATTTAATATGATTTTTATGAGTTTTTGGGTGTTTTAAGTTTTTATGGTTTTTAAGCAATGAAAAATAGCCAAAATTGGCTAGAAAATCAAGAAACACAAAAGAAACAGTACCTAATTTTTGTGGAATTTTTGAGGGGTTTTTTATTTTTTTTGGGATTTTTAATTCTAGACAGTAGCTAAAATAGAGGTTTTTGAATTTTAAAAAATAACAAATAAAATAAAAAATGTCCTAAAAAATTCTCAAAAATCCTTGAACATGGCAGGAGCCATATGTCAAATTTTCATCGAATTTGGAGGTGATTTGATATTTTATTCAAAAATCACACGAGGGCACTGTGCACATGGACTGAAGTGCAAATACCCGAAGTTCTGGGGGTCCAGGTGCAATTAACCCAGCAAGTCACGCGCGTGGCGCGTGCCTGGGGCACTCAGGGACCTTCTGGTAAGAAAAACAAGTCCGAGGACCTTTTGGTAACTCGTACCCAAAAAGTCCAGGGGCTGTGTTGCAAATAACCCACTAAAAGACGCACATGTGCAATTAAAAACTCAAATTAGCCAAGAAAGTGTTTTCATTTCAGGGGTTAAGGGCAAACAAGCCATGGACTACAGGTACTCAATGTCAGAATGCACCAAGAAGGCACGGTGACGAAGCACGTGGTTCACACATACAGGGCATAATTGCAAAGACTGTATTTGCACAGTCCAATGTGCAAATAAACCCAACGTAAATAAAAGACGCAAAATATTTACAGGACTGAAACGTAAAGCATAAACTAAGAGGGAGCCTACGGTAATTTACCCCTTTATTACGTCGACGGCTGGATGATGGACGCGTGGCTGATCTAACGGTCCTGGACGACAGGCGCCTCTCTCCTTCCGCACGTGGGCCTGATCGACGTCAGTGGAGGAGACACGTGGAAGATCTGACGGCCTCGGGTGCTGGTGTCTCTCTCTCTGCGCTAACGGTCCAGATCGTCCCTCGGGCTGATCAAGCGGTGGCTGCAGCTCCTGAATGGAGGGACGTGATGCGAACTGGGGAGCTGAGGGCGATCGGACGGTGCTCGAGGACCCTGGAAGAACAGTTGGCCGGCGAGCTTCGCCGGCCTCGTGCGAGCGCGGTGGTCCTCCTCGGCTGCCTCTGGATATCGGAGAAGATTCGCGATGAAGTTCTGCAGCTGTTGGTGCCCTCCGATGGCCCAGCCGAGCCCTGGAGGGGCTCCGGCGAGGTCGGCGGAGGGAAGCTCCTGGCCTGGATGTAGGGAAGCCTCAGATGGCCTCCTCCGGACCTGCAAAGTGGGTCAGAAGCTTCGCGGGTCGAGGGCAAAGTGCCTCGACCCGATGAGGCGGCGTGAAGGTGGTCGATGCGTCGGGATGAGCGAGCTCCGGCGAGCGACGGACGGTGGAGCTCGAACCCCTGCTCCTGTGCGAGCTGGGTTGAACGAAGGGGCGGAGAAGGCACGTGGAGGAAAGGCGATGGTGAATGTGGGTTCCGATGATCGAAAAGGTATGTGAGATGGCCGGAATCGACGGAACGCGGCGGAGCTACGATTTGGGGACAACTCGAAATTAAGCGAAATGGGAAAGCTAGAAGGTTACCTGGGCGGTGTGGTAGACTGTGCTGGAGCTGAGGTAGCTCCCGGTCGTGGCCTCGAAGGTCGTCTGGTCCTGAGGCTCAAGCTTCTGCACTGGGCGGAGCACGGCGGTGCTAAGTCGCCGGATCAGTGGTCCGGCCACCCCCTCCTCGCTGCGACACGGGCAATCGAGAGCTGTCACCTCAGGGACTGCTGTGGAGGTCACGGGACGAAGGGTGGAGAGCCAAAGATGGATAAAGAATGCGGCGGAGCTCAGACTATATACCGTGGAGGATCCGGCAAGAATCGATCGGGTAGGGTAGCGTGAAGCGCGGATCCCAATGCAATCCCCCGGGTGATGATCTCGGATGCAAGAAGAAGGATTAGGACCCGGGGTTTGCGCGAATGGCGGGCGGATCAGGCGGAGAAAAATCGGAGAAATCGGGTCGACAGCCCGATCCGCGAGAGAAGAGGGTCCGCGGGGGGAGTTGACCGGGGGGTCAACATCCCACGTGGACCAATCAGGAGAGACCACGCCATAAATAATTTAGAAATTCGAAATAAAATAGAAAATGACCGAATTATTAAAAACTCAAAACATAAAATATTTTTGTTTTAATTTTTTCTATTTTTTTGTGATTTTTAATTAATTTTTCAAAATAAAAATAAGGTATTTACATGATAGGGCTATATATAGGTATGTGTACAATATGGGGTTTTTTTTAATTTTTGATTTTTAATTAGTTATTTTTATACGTTTTTATCCCTCTTTTATATTTTATTTATTTATAGCATAAAATGAGGAATAAAAGGATATTTTTATTTTATTTTTATTATTTATATACATAGGTGAAATAAATAGTTATGTACAACTATATACATGGCATATGTACAATATATTTTTGTAATTTTAGCTTTTGATATTTTTATTTGATTTTTTGTTTTGTTTTGTTTCTTTTTATTTATTTTATTTACAACATATAACATAAAATATTTACAAAAAGTTTTGAAAATAAATAAATTTATTTACAAGGTTAAATACATGTAGAAGCATGGTCTATATACATGGTGAAAGGGCATTTTTTTGAATTTTTGATTTTTAGATTTTTATTTTGTTTTTAATAGCTTCTAAATATATACAAAATATGTACAAGCACATTTTTGGGTGAGGAAAATATAATTTAATTTATTTACACATGAGCCCCTATCTCCCTCTACTTTGGCTTTTATGCGGTCAGGCCCATGCTGAGCCCTCCCTTGGGTTAGGTTGCTCAATATTTATTCTAAATATTTCCCTCTTTTTCTTTTTCATCTTTATTCTTTTATTTTTGCACAAAACATGCTAATTATAAGTATTTACACAATGCATGCTTTTGGTAATTATTTGTATTTACATATATCTACATGCATTTGCAAAGGTTTTTGTAGCTAAAATATAAGAATAAAGAGTGATGAATGGGTATTCATCAGGTACCCAACAAGACGGGTATCACTACAGTTTTTTGAGCGAGTCTGGAGAGGAGATAGCTACCGGGGTACCCACTTCGTGGAGGGTCTGTGTGGACTACAGAAGATTGAATCAGGCCACCAAGAAGGATCATTTCCCACTGCCATTTATTGATCAGATTATCGAGAGGATAACTGGGAAGAGTCACTACTGTTTTCTTGACGGGTACTTCGGCTATAACCAAGTGGCCATTGTGCCCAAAGATCAGGACAAGAAGACGTTCACCTGTCCATTTGGGACATATGCTTTTAGACGGATGCCCTTTGGTCTATGTAACGCCCCGGCAACATTCCAAAGGTGCATGTTGTCCATCTTCTCGGACATGGTGGGTAATGTTTAGAGGTCTTCGTGGATGGCTTCTCGGTCTATGGCGATGGGATTTGATGCTTGTCTTAACTGCCTAGACCATGCGCTTCAGCGTTGCATTGAGGTCAATATTGTACTATCTTGGGAGAAGAGTCACTTCATGGTGACTCAAGGGATGGTCCTTGGCCATATCATCTCCAACAGGGGCATGGAGGTTGATCCAACCAAGGTGGATATCATTAGAAAACTCAATCCACCGTCCAATCTGCGACAACTGCGGTCTTTTCTAGGGCATGTCGATTTCTATCGACGGTTCATTCAGGACTTCAGTCGTATTGCCCGTCCGCTCACTGATTTGCTGACAAAAGACACCGAGTTCATTGTAGATGATAAGTGTCTTGCATCCTTCGAGACTCTCAAGAATCTAGTTGTTGCGGCTCCTGTCCTTCAGCCACTCGATTGGTCTCTACCGTTCGAGATCATGACAGATGCTTCTGATTTTGCCGTATGGACTGTGCTTGGACAGAGGAGGGATGGATTGTCATATGCCATTCACTACGCTAGCCGGACTTTGGATGCCGCTCAACGAAATTACACTGTGATTGAGAAGGAGATGCTAGCTGTAGTCTTTGCTTTAGACAAATACATATCATATATTCTGGGATCAAGAGTGACTATCTTTATAGACCACACCACCATCCAATACCTTATGGCAAAGAAGGATGCCAAAGCTCGACTTACTAGATGGATCCTTCTGCTCCAGGAGTTTGATATTGAGATTGAGGATAAACCTGGAGTTAAGAATGTGGTGGCAGATCACCTCTCTCGATTAGAGAACCTTAAGGAATCTGAGCCCATTGCACCTATTACTGAGACATTTCTAGATGAGGCGATCCTTTCCATCACCTCGCTTCCATGGTACGCCGACATTGTGAACTATCTTGTCGCCAAGACGATTCCACAAAGTTGGCTCAGACAGCGACTTGAGACCTTCTTAGCGAAGGCCAAGCCATACCAATGGGAGGATCCCGTCCTTTATCATGATGGAGGGGATAATATTTGGAGGAGGTGTATTCCTCATGAAGAGCAGCATAGCGTCCTCACCTACTGCCACGAGCTTGAGGCAGGAGGACATCATTCTGGGAGACAGAAAACACATAAGGTGCTCCAATCTGGCATTTGGTGGCCTACTCTCTTCAAGGATTCCGATGAATTCGTGAAGAGGTGTACTGATTGTCAGAAGATGGGCATTTGCAGACAGAGAGATACGATGCCCACACAGCCCATTCAATTTTGTGAGGTTTTTGATGCATGGGGGGATTGATTTCATAGGCCCATTTCCTAAGAGTAAGGGATTTTCTGCTTGCTGTAGATTATGTGAGTCGTTGGGTTGAGGCCATCCCCACCCGAACCGCAGATGCTAAGACTCTGTGCCGATTTTTGAGGAAAAATATCATTTCACGGTTCATGGTACCTAGAGTTCTGATTTCAGACAGGGGGACTCACTTTATCAACGACAAGGTAAGGGTCCTTGCGGATGAGTTCAGCATTGACTGCCGCTCCACATCACCCTCAGACTAATGGTCTTGCTGAAGTATCGAACATGGAGATCAAGACTATTTTACAGAAGGTAGTCCGCCTAGACCGAAAGGATTCGTCACAACTTTTGGACTCGGTCTTGTGGGTCTATCAGACTTCCTTCAAGACACCATTAGGGACATCTCCCTTTCATCTCGTCTATGGCAAGCCATGCCACTTGCTAGTGGAAATCAAGCACAAGTTGCTATGGACAGTTACAGAGTTATTATTGGATCCCGAGAGTATAGGAAAACAGAGGAAAGTAGAGTTGGCAACCCTGGAGGAACTGAGAGATACAACCTTTTCGAGTAGCCTACAGTACAAGGAAAAAGTGAAGATATGGCACGATTCTCATATCAGCCATAAACAGTTTGAGCCAGAGCAGCGTGTATGGTTATTTGATTCTAGGCTGAAATTATTTCCAGGGAAATTACAGAGTAAATGAAAAGGTCCTTATATGGTCAGAAAGGTACATTACAATGACAGTACTGATATATCCGAGTTGTCATCTTCCTCTACCTTTCGAGTCAACGGTCAGCGCCTGAAACTATATCTAGATCATGATCCGCCGACCATTGACGTTGCCCCTATTCATATGGTATGAGATGTGCTCTTTCACTCACATCACCTGCATCTCATACATGGTTATCACTTCCATCTTCCACTGTATAGATCCATATGTCCATATCATTCATTCATTCATTCTTTATGTCTGCCACCCCGTCGTCATCTTATGATTTTGCTATACTTAGGATACACCTCGTCCTAAGTATAGGGGGGAGGCAGACTGAGCTGTGATCTGTTTATTCTCTTTTCTTCTTTTCTTCTTTTCCTTTTCTATATTCTTTATCCATCAGAAAGGTGTCGCCCCATTGTGTCAGTCTTCTATACTTAGGACGTACTTTGTCCTAAGTATACAGGGGTATGCACCTCGAGTTGATTCTATTCTTTGATCCTCTCCACTGTCGCCTCTTCCCTTCTATACTTAGGGATATCTTACCCTAAGTATAGGGGGAGACAATCTGAGTACGATATGTTCATTCCCACCCTTGACTCTCCCTGATTTGTGTAAAGTCTTCTATACTTAGGATTATTTGTTCCTAAGTATAGGGGGGACGGTGGGGACGGTCGACTTCTCATTAGTTTATTCATTTATCTCTTATTCGTTTATTCTTTAGACTTGTCTATACTCAGTATGAGTAATGTCTTCTCTTTTCTCTCTGATCTATGAGGACATAGCTCAAGCTAAGTATAGGAGGGTCATATATACTGCGTATATACTTTAGCCATAACTCGTACTTTCATATTTTTACTAATAAATATGGCTACTAAACTTATAAAATTCATTAAAAACCTTAATAAAAATATATGATTATTCCTTAAATTCTTTTTGCATTTACTGATTAATAAATCAGGTGAAAATATTTTTTGCAAAATGTTTGAAAAATAGTTTGAAAATCCTTTTGAAAAACTTTTGAAAACTATTTGGAAAAGATTTTGTTACATGTTTTCAACCTTTGTAAAAACATTTTGTTTTGTAAAATTTATTTGTGTGGAATAAAAAGGTTTGAAAAACAATTTGTAAATGGTTTGAAAAATAGTTGCAAAAATATTTGAAAAATCTATATATACTATTTGGAAAAGCTTTGCAAAATAATTTTCAAATGTGTGTACATGTTTGTAAAAATTATTTGTAAAAATTATTTTGGACTATAGATTTCCAAAGTTGTTTGAAAACCCTTTTCAAATAAGTTTGAGGAATATATACATCTCAACTAAAATTCTGTATATATCTATAAAATTGACCACTTACCCTTCGTGTCCTTAAAATCTAATTCTTGTAAATATAAGATGCATCCCCGTGTAAATATGTGTACCTAGTTTTTATCCAAAATCCTTTGTTTTCAAAAATCCCAAAAACATATGCAAAACAAAAATACCAAAAATATTTGAAAAATCTTTTTGAAAAACAAAAAATGTACATGCATCATCTTTTCAAAAACCCATAAAAAGTTCAAAATCTTTGAAAATTGCATCACAAAAATATTTTCTGCATTTTGCATAACATTTGCATTGCATTGACATTTTTCGGATTAAGTTTGGTAGTTGAACAAGTCTAAGTAAAATCCGAAGATTGGAGCTTGGATTGGACCTTCAAATCTACCTAATTAACATGAACCTTATAGGAGCTGGAATTGAGGTACATCAGGTCTAGTTGACTTAATTCTTTGAGTATCACAAGACTTGTTTCAATGGATTCTTGACTGGCTAAGTAGAGTATTTCGGAGCACACACATGACTCTTGTTGATAATGACCTAACTTGGACACCTGCATCTTTTACTTGGCTCAACTCAGTTGGAGTGGTGAGGGGGTTGGATTTTCCAGTATGAGACGCACACACGTGGAAACACTTGTCCTCCTCTAGGGAGGGAAGTGCACCCCAACCCGTCCGATGATGATGACTTTTGAGGACAGGAGAGAGTGGGTTGCAATAAAGCTTCAAAAGAGGGATAGTCTACTGGTTCAGGAGGAAAAACTCCTTATGTAAATGCTGCTGTAAATAGTATTTCAAAAAAAATAAAAATAAAGCAAAAAATCCAAAAAAGTGGACATGCATGTACAAAAATAAAAATGCCTGCCAGAGTGTACATATGTTGTAAAGTCAATAAGCAAGCTTGAGCTTCAAAGTCAAATCATGTGAGCCTGCAGCTGGATGACTTGACTACACTGGTCTTGCATCCTAGGATATGTACCTACACTGGATATCGCCCATTCTTCTCTTCACCTCCTCCTCTTGAGCTGGTTGTCACTTGAACCAAGAGGGGAATACCCCGCTCCTCGACAAATGAGATATTGGATTGGGAAATCATTGGGTTGTCATATTGGAAAAGTTAGTATCTTTGTCATTTCAGTTGGGGAGAGCCACCATCACTTACACTGTATGAGTCAGATTCATAGTCATAAGGGTTTGCGTATGAGTTCAAGTATTCTGACCTGGCTATCAAGAAGACCTGAGCAGAGTTTTGGGATTCTCGGAGGCTGTTGGATTTCAAATCCGATTCTTATTAAGGTTCCGCCCACACTAAATTGTCAAAGGTCCGACTTGAGCTCCAAACTTTGATTTTGTGAAGACAAGTTTGATAATTAAATTCAATCCATCTTTCTTCTTTTTCTTTTCTTTGTTTTTCTTTTTCTGCACTTATTGCATAAGTGTTTGCTACGGACTAGCAAATGCAAGTATAAGGGGATGATGAACCTCCATTTCATCATCTTTATTCTATCATTTTGGCCGCAAAAACCCTAGCAAATACATGTAAATGCCCTTAATCTTGCATTTTAGCATTCATGCATGTGTGTGTAAATAATGTATAAAATGCGATTTTAAAGCCAAAATTATAGAATAAAGAAAAGAAAAGAAAAATAATAAAATATTGTAAATATTTTATGACCCGAAACCCCGAGACCTAGGCATCTAGATGAATAGGTCGACAAGGAATAAAGTAGGGGGAGATAAGGGCCAAAATACAATAAAAATACCCTTTTATTCAATCCATTCTTTATTCATTTTGGGACCTATTTTTGGTTCTACTTTTTATACTTCAAATAAAGAAACTTTTAATTTGAAAGTTGTAGATAATTAAATATAGAAAAATACAAAATTAATTTCACACAAAAATATTGTACAGATAAAAAGTTATGACCTGAATAAAATTCCAGAATCCCAACTTCCCAGACCTGTATCTCTCAAATAAAAACTCGAAATGTATCAAAATCACCTTTAATTGTATATAATTTCAATAAGCTATTTAATGAAGGTGGTTTCATATTTTGCGGAGCTACGAATTGAAAGTTGAGTTTTGGACCCATATTATGTACTTGTACAGATTAAAATATTCATTATTTTTATATTTTTATAATTTTGTAAATATTATTTATAACATATGTGTATATCAAAACAAGAATAAAAACACAAAGAAAATATAAAAATAAAATACTCATATACAATATATAGAAGAAATACCTATGTCTATACCTATGCAGATTATATATCTATTTATTTACTTGTACAAAATACATCAGAAAAATAAAATAAAATTTATATAAGTCCATAAAAACAAGTTATATACTTATAAAATGATAACAAAAATAATAAAATTAAACATACAAAATAAAAATAAAATATTAAAATATATAGATGAATATACATGTATATAAGCTATAAAAGGAAACTTGTAATTTTTAATCTCAAAAAAATAAATACAAATCATAATAAAATAATTTATAAAATAATAAACATTTTTTGTTTAATAATAAAAAAAATAAAATCGTTTATTATTTTTAATCGAATTAACAAATCTTTTTGCCAAGGAATTTTCTAGTTGGTCCACGTGGACCAACCAGAAGCATCCGTCGGTTGACCTTGGTCCATGATACACTCTTCACGACTTTTCAACCTCGTTTCTTGGTGATTCACGTCGGCGGTCTTCCTTGGGCTGTGGATCATCGATCCTCCCGATCTCCCTCGATTTTCCCAGCCGTTCGTCAAATCGTTCAAATATCACCCCTGACTTTACATGAAAATTCGAGCCCCATTTGACCTAGCAACGCCTCGCCTCTCGTGCTCTGGTGTGTCTCCTGTGATAGGGGAGTCTTCACCCACTGTTGGCGAGCCTCGACGTCGTTTGTGACGGTCTCCACCCACCTTCGACGAAGCCTTGCCGTCGAGGTCCTTCCTAAGGTGAACACCACCTTCTAGGTTCCTTATTCCCCCTATTTTCTTTGCATTTTCTGTGCACCATCACCTTAGGATTAGATCCCCATCTTTAGTTTCGTGTCTCATCCCGTTGATCTTCAAATCACCCCCGTCGCTGGAGTTAGCTCCGACCGTTCTCCGGGTAACACCGGGGCTTTTTGGGAACTCCAGCAGCTAGAGGAAGCCTCCAGGAAGAGAACATGCCACCTTCGAGGTTCCTTATTCCCCCTATTTTATTTGCATTTTCTGTGCACCATCACCTTAGGATTAGATCCCCATCTTTAGTTTCACGTCTCATCCCGTTGATAATCAAATCAACCCCATAGCCGGAGTTAGCTCTGGCCGTCCTCCGGGTAACACCGGGGCTTTTTGGGAACTCTAGCAGCTAGAGGAAGCCTCCAGGAAGAGAATGCGACATTTTGCGAGCTTCAAGCCACCGGAGGCCGGAGGAAGAGCTCGGAGAACTTTGCCCAATCGGAGCTCCTCCTTGTTCTTCCAGCGCCATCCTCCGCCGTCTGATCAAGGGTCGTTGTCCAGGCGAGCAGCCACCGTTAGATCCCCTCATCCAGAGTCGTTTAATCATCATCCATGATCTAATCGTGGCCAACGAAACCGAATCGTCATCGACCGTTGGATCTTTGACACGTGACAAGTGAAGGAGCATACGCCGTCAGATCTGCAGGTGCCGGGTATTTTGCACCTTCACCCTCGCCATTTTGAGTATTTATTTATTAGTCAAAAACTTTCATTTGTAGTTTAATATTTTGTGTAATATTTACAAAAACACCCCTAGATTCCTCATATTTGCACTTTGGTCCCTATCTACGTCACCTTACGTGACTTGCGCACGTGGGGGCGGGGTATTTTGTGCGAGGTCCCTCTTGCTTTGTATTATTTTACTTAGGTCCATAAACTTACAGATTTAGTTGTAATATTTTTGGTAAAATTGCAAAATAGTCCTCGGGTTTTCATTATCTGCGCACAAGTCCCTACTAGGCGCGCGTGCCAACGCACGTGGTTTTGGCGATTTTGCACTTGTGCGCCTGGGATTTTGATTATTGGCAATTGGTCCTGAAATAATTTTAATCGGTTATATTTTTATTGAAAAATTGCAAGTTGCCCCCTAGACTTTTACTACTTGCAAAAATGCCCTTGCTAGTAATGTAGTTTCTCTTTGTTATTTGCATTTATTTCATGCATCTATAAAATTCGAAAAATCACCAAAAAATAAGTATAAGTTCCTATTTCATTTCGCCATATTTTTATTTTACATTTTTGTTACATTTTACTATTTATAAAATTCAAAACTATGCATTTTCTTCACTGTTTGCATTAGAAAATACATAAAATTATAAAACATTTTTGAAAAATTCAAAAAAAATTATATTTTGTGTGTTTTTGCATCTTTTATCTTCATACCAAAAATCATAAAAAAATATAAAAGAAAACTCATAAAATAGAAAAACCCCAAAAACCTTCATAAAAGTTTATAAAATCCATAAGAAATCTAAAAATTGTGTTTTCTATTCTTGAAGTTTTGGAGAATTTTTGACACTATTTGATATTTTTCATCTCTATTTTAATTTTGACAATTAATTTTGTTCACTGTTTTCAATATTTTTGTCTTTAAAAATACCAAAAAATTAGTAAAAATTCAGAAAAATCACAAAAACATCAGAAAAATATAAAAGCATAAAAACATTTTATTCCTAAATTTTGGATATTTTTACCTATTTTTATATCTCTCATCTCTCTTGTATATCTATATGCTATATAGTCTTATATCCTTATTAAAAGAACAATAAAATATAAAAATATAAAATATAAAAATATAAAATATAAAAAGAAAATACAAAATCAGTACATTAAAAATCAAAATACAAAAATATAAAATAAAAAATCAAATAAAAAAATAGAAAATTAAAAACCCACAAAAGCGCACTTAAATGGACATTTGATCACTTTCATCCTTGAGCATTTATTTTGCCGATCTACTTGCTTGTTCCCTGTGTTCGACCTCTACATGCTTGCACACTAGATACATTCATTGTAGAGTTATAATAAATTTAATTTCACGTCTTGCTTTTACTTACTTAATCATTGTTGTGGGTTAATTTTTGAATGAATCCCAGATTTCGGGTGGTCGCCACAACGACTTTGTGTCCGCCTTGTGTGGGACATATTTAGATAGCCTGACTTTTGGAGTCATCAACATGCTCCTGAAATTCTGAGACCATGTGTATGATAACCTCTTGATATACAGGGGGAAGGTTAAACACTGGCATGACTGTCACATCAGACGAAGATCTTCGAGATTAGGCAGAATGTGTGGCTATTTGACACAAAGTTGAAGATATTCCCGGGAAAATTAAAGAGTAAATGGATAGGCTGTCCGTGACAATGGAAGCATCTTGATATCAAACTTATTGCCCGACGCACAACTGTTTGTCATCAATGGTCGACTACTGAAGCCTTACCTTGAGCACGATGCTTTTTTGGTTGTTATTGATGCAGTTCAAGTAGTGACTAACGAAGAAGCCTCCACAACCATGCGTCATTAGAAGATTCAGATAATGATCCTCTAAAACTCTTTAGGTAGTTTTCTTCTTTTACTCTTTTCTTTTTTTCTTCTAATATTTTCTCCCGTATATTTTTCTTTTGCTTCTTTCCTTTATTCCTCTCTTACTACTATACTTAGGATATTCTTCATCCTAATTATAGGGGTATGAGTGAGCCCAGCTGTTCATTCTTTGATCCCTCACCTGTCTCCTCTCTTGTTGATATTTATGTCTATACTTAGGGATATTCAGTGACGGAGGGAGGGGGGACGGGTGGGATCCCGGCCTCCCTATTATTTCCCATGTCCCATATTTTTAGGGAGAGATTAGGGGTAATGGACTCCCCATTAGTATTTATTTCCTACTTTAAATACTAAAAAAGATTTGATTAATCAATATATTATTAATAGACAATAAAATTATTTTCACTCCCTATCTTTCTCTCATCTGCTTCTTCCTCATTTAGTAGGTGTGTTGGATGCTGAGTATGCGGATTGACAACAAAATCAAATGGGCATTCCATTTTTTTCTCTTGGAACCCAATATTTGAGTACATATAAACTTTTTCTTATCAGTATTCCTACTTTTTTACCTTTCTAAATAAAGGATTGTATGAAGCCATCTCTAAACTCCGAAATAAACTATACCATAATATACAAATCCAATCATCATGTTGAAAATTTTATTAAAATTAAGTATAAGGTAGAAATTACAATCGACGCTAATATACGATTTCATCGCATAGTTTACACATAATTAAATTTATAACGTTGGCTTTATATGGTGCAAAACAATATTTGATCCTATTAATTATCAAGGATTATCATATTTTTTTGGTCAATATGATTATTGTGTACATTACTATTTATCTGTTGAGCATAATCAATTATAGATGAGTATGATGAAAAGTGAACAAAAAAGTGCATTTTAAATAACTTAATATAAATGTATATTCAACCTCTTCTATATTTATATTTTGAAATATTATAACATAATTAATTTTACTCAAAAATAAAACTAAATTACAAATTAGAAAAATAGTTGTTTAAACCATTATATTTTTTTATCAAAAACTATTGTTATTTTAGTTTTATTTTTAAACTAATAAGTTTATTAGTAATTTATTACTCAAAATTTCCTATTTGTTTATTCATTTTTTGATAATTTTAGAGTTGATATAACACGAACTCAAAATTATTTCTTGCAATATTTATGTATAGAAAAACATCTTTCTATGGTATTTGACCTGATCCCCCAAGCCAAGAATCCTAGCTTCGACCCTGGGGATTATTTACCCTAAGTATAGGTGGAGACATGATGTGTCGTTGATTGATTTATTCCCACCCTCGACTCTCCCTTCATGAAGAATATTGTTTGATATACTTAGGATTAAATGATCCTAAATATAGGGGGCGATCGTCTTCTCATTGCTTCATTCTTTATTCTTTACTCGATGTAGTATATGCTCTTCTCTACTAAGTTCAAGTTATCTCGTCTCTTTTCTCTTTGATCTATGAGGACATAGCTCAAGCTAAGTATAGAGGGTCGTATATACATTGTATATACTTTAGCCATAACAACTTTCATATTTTCAATAAGCATGGCTAAAATATGACTAATTAATTGTAAAGAACACACTTTAATCAATTTATCATAAGTCTATGTATATACTAATTAATAAATCGGGTTCAAAATATTTTGCAAAATGTTTGAAAAATGGTTGGAAAATTGTTTGAAAAAATCTTTTGGAAACTATTGTATTTTCAACTTATGTAAAAATGTTTCATTTGTAACAATTTCTTTTCTTTTTTTTGAAATAAAATATTTTGAAAATCTATTTGCAAATGGGTTGAAAAATAGTTGTAAAAATAGTTGTAAAAATAGTTTGAAAAATCTATACATACTGTTTGAAAAATCTTTGCAAAATGATTTCCAAAATTTGTAAAATATTTGTAAAAATTATTTATCAAATTGATTTAAAAAATAAAGTTTTCAAAATGTTTGTAAAGATCTTTTCAAATTATTTTGAGAACCATGTACATAATTCAAGCAAATAAAGAGTCTTTACAAACTTGTAAATTCCTAAATCCCAACTCTTGTAAATTAAAAATGCACCATGTGTAAAAATTTGCACATATTTATTTTCCTAAAAAAATTTGTTTTAAAAAATCCTTAAAAAATTTGCAAAATTAAAAATCGCAAAGAAATTTGCAAAATCTTTTCAGAAATTGCATAAAAAGTTGCAAAACCTTTTTCAAAAATCCACAAAAATATTTAAAACAAGAAAATTGCATAACAAATAATTTTCCTTGCATTGTAGATAGTATTTGCATTTTTCCAGTTGATATTGATAATTGAATAAGTCTAAATAAAATCAGAAGATTAAAGCTTGGTTGGATGTTAATTGATTTAATCACATGAACCTTATAGGGATTAGAAGTGAGGTACTTCAGGCCTGCTATACTTAATTATTTAAGACCACGAAGCTTAGTCAGTGTCATCCTGACTACCAAAGTAATGTTTCAAAACAAACGCATGACTCTTGTCGATAATGACCTAGCTTGTTCACTCGGGGCCGTCCCTTAGGGTATTTTTTTAGTGCAATGGCCTAGGGCCCATCAATTTTAGGGGCCCATTTTTACATGTTCTTCAATCTTTAGTTTAGGAAAAAAATAGTATCTATCCTATTTGACTCTTATAGAATCAAATGTTTCGTGAAAGAATTCACCAAAATTGACCTTTATAAAATCAAATTTTTTATGAAACAACTCAATGGGAAAAATGGGCCCTTATGGAATCGAAGTTGAAAAACTCAATGTGAAAGCTCAAAATTTAATAGGATTCCATAAAGGCATATTTTATCCTCGAAAAATTGTTAAAGGTTGATGAATCCACAATTCATCATCTCAATATATTAATCTTAGCAAAATCCATGAGTAAAATATCTAATAAATATTCATAAAATCAATAAATTAATAAAATGACTCTTGTAAATAAAACACACTAATTATCTTATAGTATATTGTATAAAATATATTAACAAAAAAGGTGAAAAATAAAGGAGTTCTTCACCTATAATAGCCCAGAACTTCATGTATTTTTAATAATTTCAATTCAATTCCTTTTTGACTAATTCTTTCTATGCCTCATTTATAAAAATATATCTAAAATTACAAAATACAAAATAAATTCCACCTCAAATTAATGCTCATAGATCCCAAAGAGAAAAGTTGTAAAGTTCAACTTCCCGGCCAAATTTCCGCTCCGTATGAACTCCAAATTCACAAACTCACTTTTAAAATTTAAGTTAGAAAATTATCTATCCAATGAAAGTGATTTCATTAAAATCGAAGCTCATTTGCAAAATTTGAGTTTTGGGACCTCGGTGTATATTGTACATAATGTAATAAATTTGACTTTGATATTTTTGTGCACATATTGTTATTTGTTATATTTTATTTTTTTTGATATTTGTGTAAATATTTTGTAAATATCTTTTATTAAAAATACAAAAAAAGATCAAATTAAAAAAGTAAAAAAATTCCATGTACATATTGTTTTGTGGGACTTTTGTAATTTCTCCATTTTCTTTCTCTCTCTTTATTTTATTCTCCCTTTTTAGTAGCCTAATTTTATTGTATTTTATTAAATTCATATTTTCTACAATAACTTCTCTTCTTTCATCAACCTCCATTAAACTCCATTATTCATCTTATTTCCCATTGAACTCCACCATCTTTCAATAACCTCCCATTCCACTCCATCTCAACCACCTTCATTTTTCTCTCTATCTTATCATTCTCTTCTTTATATTCATCTCCACATCCTCATTTTCCCCGATCTGCCATACTAATAGAAAAACGAGAGAGCTTGGAGTGTTTTGTTGGTGACAACGGCTAAGCATTCTCCTCAAACGATGATCTCCTTCAGGCAAGATCCACGGCGACCACTGTCCCCATGTCACGAGCTTCTCATCGAGATCGCATAACTTCTCCGATTTTTATTTCGCCAATCAGATCGAGGCCACGATAGGAGTCCAGCATAGCTGCTCCGCAAATCCGAGGAAGATTCAGGTAAGTATTTCCTCTCATTTCTCTTGTTATTATATTTTATCTAATATTTTGTTTCCTTGTTGTCTCATTTTCACATCATATCATCACCATATCATTTCCATCATCACCACCACCACCATCATCATAATCCCTCAAATCCATTTCAACCCATTGTCCACCCTCATTCTCATCTTTTTTATTTCATGTTTAAGAAAACAAAAAAATTAAAAATTAGTCACCACAAAATAGCTGAAAACAAAACAAAAATAAAAAAAATAAAAAACTTCAGGCACGCCTACCGCACACATGCAACAGGCGCCCTGTCGCCACCGCCTTCCTCGCCGCTAGCGGCGGCTGCCCGCCCCCAGCCCACTACACCCAACGGGCGATGCCTCCCCGCGCAGCCGTCCCCACGAGCAGCTTCACCCCACCTCACCGCCGCCGTCCTCCGCCCTCCAGCCGCTTCCCCTTTGCCATAGCTACGGCTCCTCACCGCTGCCATCCTCCGCCCTCCAGTCGCACAGCCTCCGCGTGCCGCCTCCCGAGTACGCGCGCTGCCCCGTCCACCCCATTATTCGTGCCCTAGGTAGAGATCGAAGGTGGTCCCCTTTGTTTATTTTATTTTATTTTTTAAAAATTGCAAAGTTTTTCTTTGATGTTTCTGTAATTACAAAAACATCCATGTGCATTTGTTTTGCTCTGTTCAAGTTTAATTCTATTTTGCATGGATACCCTTATGTTTTCACATTAATTTGGACTTCTTTATTGCATCACTTATCTTAATAAAAAATGTCATGATATTGAGCAACTAATTATCTATCATTTGGATATTTATTTGGATTTTTCTGAACTTTAGGTAATTAATTAAAATTATTTAAGTAAAATATTACATATTTTACCCATTGTGGGCTCTTAAAGTCATATCTCACTGACAGTTGCTCCAACAATTCTACAAAAATCGTAGATGATGTTATGCATTGTGATTTAATTAATTTCCAAATTTCATTTTAATTGGATTTGTTTCGTGCCTTAAATAATTTACAGAGTAATTTTGGTAAATGATTTTTATTTCAATCCAAAGTTTTTTTTGCAAAATTCCAACTCCCATAGATTCCTTATATAAATACCTTTTTGAGATAATTGTACTCTTAATAATTCATTAATGTGGATTTATTAGAAATTAATTAGATACAGTCACTCTTTTCATTGAAAAATCCAGAAAAAATTCATATTGTCTAAAAATTCCAAAAACATTACTGTTGCCTCCTTGCATCATGTTTACATCCTAGTAACATTTTCATGTTTTTTGCTTTCCGTTCGTATGAAAAATTATGAAAAAAGTCATAAAAGTATGCATTTTCATTGTTGCATTTTAATCCAAAAAATTAAAAAAAAATCTATTATGCATTCATCACTGGATTAGGTTTCTAGGAAAAATAAAATTTGGTTAAATTGAACTGATTTCATATTAAAATTAATTAGACTAAGTTGTGTCTTTTCCTATTAACTTAATTCATCTGTATTGTGCATTTTGTATTCATTTTGCATTAAAAAATTTAAAAAATTATGCATTGGAAATCTAGACCTAAATTTGTGAGTTAGCCTGAAGTTGTTCCTTTGCCTCACTGTGTTCGACCCCGGACTTGCCTGGGATGTAAATTAAAGCCGAGACACTCTTCACGGAGGTCTTCTTCTCTCGATTCTGACTGATTCGCTAAGTACCCCTATTAAAACGAGTGCAGATTATAACATGTATTTAACTATTCAAAGGTCCATTATTTTCTTTTGCCTAGGGCCCACCAAATTTCTGGGACGACAATGTGTACACCCATACTTTACACATTGTTCACCTCAATTGAAGTGGTAGAGGGTTGAATTTTCCAGCATAAAACATAAAATAGGGGAAAATCACATATCTATGGGCATTGTACCCCAACTCGATCCAATAGCCACGATCCAATGATGGAATGTTGTGGTTGCAATAAAGCTTCAAAAGAGGGATAATTGATAACTGAAAAAATTAAGGGTCTAGAAATCTCACAAGGCGAGAGATCAAGTCGATGCGTTGACCTCTCAATAATCCTCAATCAATCAACCATTAACACACAGTATGAATCAAGAATTGAACGGAAAAAATTTGGAGTTAAAATTTATTATAACTCTACATGCAAATGTGTATACGTGTAAGCATGAGTAGAGGTCAAACACTGGGAGCAAACGGGAGAAGGAGGTAAAGTAAATGCACAAAAAATTCGTCTTTGATCTCTTGTACATTTTATTATTTTTATGGGTTTTTAGATTTGTATTTTTTATTTTATTTTTTGTTTTGTAATTTTGTATTTTCTTTTTATATTTTTTCAATTTCTTTTATATTTTGTGTTTCATTTAAATATTATATATAAATACATGTATAAGTATATACCCGCAATATACCTATAATTGCATTTTATTGGATTGATAAATAATTGCAAAAACTCCAAGCATATACCCACAATTAACCCATCACGTGGGACAACACATGATGGACACTGGGAAGAACCAAAATGCAATTATCAAAAGTTTGGGGGCCTTTCAGCAATTTTCACAAAAATACATAACTTGCATTTCAATTTATTGGACTAAAAATTAATTTGCAAAATTCGTAGGGGTATCCCTGCAATTTTGCTACCTCACGTGGGATGACACTGAGATGATGTGGACTGGACCTATTAGCAGTTACAGAAAGATCAGGGTCCTTTATGCAATTTTTCCACTTTATTTTACATGCTATATTTTAATTACAAGACTAAGTAATAAACACAAAAATTCTAGAGCGAGATGTGCAATTTACCCCATATATGCGCAGGAGTGAACGATCTGGATGGCTTCTCTTATACACGTGTCGCGCCCGTAACGGTGGATGACGCTTTGTGGATCAATGGTCGAGATTATATCGCTGTGAAGACGTGGCATGATCCGACAGCTGCTGCTATGTATGAAACCACCTTCTTGATCGGACGGTTAGGAGGCACGGTCGACTAACAGGTAAGAACACTCGCTTGGGCGAGGTTCTTCCGATGAGATCTCCCTCCTTTAGTGGGCTTTGCTGCTCCAAGGGGTCCCAAGGGCTTCCTGGTAGGTGGCTATATCTGTTGGAGGTATCAGATTGGACCGAGGTATGTTGGAGCGCCTCCACGAGATCGAAAAAGGAGCGGCATTCCAGGTACCTCTAGTGGGGCTTGAATTCGACTCCTGGCGCTTGTTTAAGCGCCTAAGCTGCACAGGAAGAGCAAGAGGCTCGAGGGGGTCGACCTCGACCTAAGATGAAGCTGCTGAGCGTAAAAATGAGGATGAACGACGTTGCTCTGGTGATGGGTGGAGGGCGAGCATCGATTCACGGAACGAAGGAGGTTCCGGTTGGTTAAGGGTGTATGGGAGGTGGAGAAACGAAAGGGGAGTGCACTGAGGTGGAAATGGGGGTCAGAACATGGCGAAATCACAGTGGAATGTTCGACGGAGCGGAGCTCCGACGAACAACGAATTTGGTGATTTACGCTAACTTACTACACTAATGGCTAACCTAATGATATAATTAAAATGCAGATGCAAAGATCTATCTAAAACAAGTAAAAGATGCAGTTGTTACCTGCCGGCGAAGGCAGGGAGTAGAGATCGCCGGCGTGGTAGCCTTGGGTGCACCTCCCGCCTCATCGAGCATCCGCGAGCTCAGGGGACTCCTCCTGTCACAAGGATACACTCTTTAGCCGAGCTTCGGAGCTCTAGGGCTTGGAAAAATGTCCAAAAAATCATGGAGGACGAAGTAGGTTTATTTATGAACATCAAGGAGCCATTATTTTGAATGGCAAAAATTAAGGAATTGATGCTATATACAATGGATCAAAAATCTGAGCGAGGATATACAATGATGGTAGATCATTTTTCATGAAAGAAGGGACGACGATGGATGTATGAATCAACGGAGAAAAATGGAGGAAAATTGGGGAGGAGATAGTTCTGATGCGCTAGGTCCCAGATGGGACAATTAACTAGAGGTCAACAGTCCCTGCGCAGCCATTGGGCCACGCAGGCCACAATGCGACAAAACAGGAAATTTAATTAAAAAATAATTAATTAAAAATAGTAAACGATTTTATTAATTTTTATGTATAAAATAAAATATTTTTATTATTTTATGTAGTATTTTATTATGATTTTTTTTAGCTTTATTAATTAGTAGTTAATTTTTATTAGTGTATTTATAGGTATATTCATATATGTTTACATATTTTTATTTTTATTTTGTATATTTTATTTTATTATTTTATTTTATATATTTATAACTTATTTTTTAGTATAAATATATTTTTATTTCATTTTTATGATGTAATTTGTACACATAAATAAATAGATATGTATATTCTATAGGTATAATTATTGGTGTTTTACCTATGTATCATATACAACTTTTTATCTAATGTATTTTGATGATTTTTATTTTAGTTTTGTATTTTTAATAGAATTTATGCAATATTTACAATATTAGAAAAATATAAAAGAATGAAAGAATATATTCCCCTTTTATTTAGGGATTTTTACCCGGCAGACCCTATAATCTTTTGCAATTACCTCTACGACCTTTGAAACATTCTAATTCCTCCCCCGACCTCGTAAACTTGCTCCGTCTTACCCAACAAACCCCGCCGTCAATTTTAAGTATATTTGAGTCAATTACTTGGGTTAGTCCCGAGTTAACCTAACCAATCTACCATCCAACGGTTAGGATTGGCCAAAAAAAAAAAGAATAGACAAAAAATCCTGCATAGTTCCTACGGCAAAAATTCCTATAGGGAGTCTAGGCGGCGGGGGGAGGGCTCCGACTCCATCGACGGGGACCGGGGGGTACTCCATCGACAGGGGACAGGGGGGGGGGCGCTCCATCAGCGGCGGGGGCGGCGGGGGGGGGGGGGGGGAGCAGCGACGTTGGGGGAGGGGGTCGGGGAGCAGGCGCAGGGCAGGAGCTCCATCATCCATCAGCGGCAGGGGGGTCCATTAACAGGGAGGCAGTAGGAGCTCCATCAGCGGCGGTGGGGGAGGGGGTCGGGAGCAGCATCAGCAGTGATGGGTGGGGGGGGGGCTCCATCGACAGGGAGGCAGCATGAGCTCCATCATCCATCAGCGGTGGGGGAGGGGGGGTGGGTCCATCAGTGGGGGGGGGGGTGAGCAGCATCAGCGACAGAGGGGGGGAAGGGTCCATCAGCAGCGGGGAGGGGGGGGTCCATCAGCAGCGGGGAGGGGGTGGGGGGGGTGAGCAGCGGCGGTGGGGGAGGGGGTCGGAAGCAGCATCGGCGGCCAGTACGGGCCATTCGAGCAGGGGAGGAGGGAAGGAGAGCCTCCTCGGCGGCCAGGGGAAGGAGGAGCTGCTTGCGAGGCTCCTCGATGACAGCACTGCTCAAAGCTTGGCGCTGGCGGGGGAGCGACGCAGGGGGATCAGCTCCTCTCCGATGATGGAGTGGCGCACAATGTAAATTTGATAAATAAAATGGGTATAATACAAAAGACCATAACGGAATCCGGTTACTTTTAACGGATTAATGAACGGGGGTTAACCACAGGGTCTGTAGGGTAAGGGTTAGCAAGTTTACAGGGTCGGGGGAGGAATTATGATGTTTCAAAGGTCATAGAGGTAATTGCAAAAAATTATAGGGTCTGTCGGGTAAAAATCCCTTTTATTTATGTACATGTAGAAACATAGGTATTTTGTCTATGTATTCTCATAGACTTATTTTATTTTGCCTTTCCCTTTTGGTTTTATTCTAATATTAATATACGCATATGTTATAAATAATGTTTAAAAAAATATAAAAATATGAATTTATGAAAATAATAACAAATGAATAAAATGAATATTTTAATCAGTCGAATGTACAATAGGGATCAAAACCCTAACTTTCACATAGTAACTCCAAAAAATATAAAATCACCACCATTAAAAAGCTTGTGAAAAGTTATATACAATGAGTTTTTTTTATATGTTTTGAGTTTTCATTTAAAAGATATGGGTCTGTGAAGTTAGGTTTTTTGGTTTTTTATTCTATGTATAAACTGCACACTGTGTATTATTTTTGTACAAACTCAATTGTATTTTTATTTACATTATTATCTACAACTTTCATGTACAAAATTTCTTTGTTTGATGAATAAATAATAAAGAATAAAATAGATGTAAAAATGCATAAATAAAGAATGAATAGATGGTATTTTTATTATATTTCTGGCCCTTTTCTCTCCCTACTTTATTCCTTGTCGACCAACTCAATTATTGATTTGATCTTGGGATTTACGGTCATAAAATATTTTCAATATTTTATTCCTTTTTCTTTTCTTCTCTTTATTCGATAATTTTGGCATTAAAAACCTTATTTTATATACAAATAATACAATAAATAATGAATGCTATTATGCATAAATTGATGCTATTTACATGTAATTGCTAAGGTTTTTAAGGCCCAAATGATAGAATAAAGGTGATGAAATGGAGATTCATCAATAATCAACTGGCTCAAGAGAAAAAAGTCCTTGTGTAAATGATGTTGTATATAGTATTCAAAAAAATGGAAAAAAAAAATCAAAAACTCCAAAAAAGCGGACAAGACTGAATGAAATTAAAATGCATATATAAGCATTTATATATTTAATAAGCAAAATTTTGCTTCAAAGTCAAATATATGCGAGCCTGTAGCCGTGTGACTTGGCTACACTGGTCAAGCATCATAGGATAGATAGCTACACTGGCTACCGTCCATTCTTCTCTCTACCTCCTCTTCTTGAGCTGATTGTACTTGAACTTAGAAGGGAATGCCCCGCTTCTCGAGGAAAGAGTTTTTGGATTGGGGAATTAGGGTCACCATTTTGGAGAAGAGTGACTTCTACCACTTCAGCCGAGGAGAGCTACATACCACACACACTGTACAAGATAGACTCATAGTCATAAGAGACTGCATATGTCATCGAAATGCTCTGATCTGGCTTTTGAGGAGACTTCGGCGAGTTTTGTAATTCTCAGAGGTTGCTGTATTTCAAGTCCTGTTCTCAATAAGGTTCCAACCAAACTAAAAATCCAAAGGTCCTACTGAGCTCCAAACTTTGATTTTGTGAAGACAAGTTTGAAAGTTGAAAGCACTCCATTTCCTTTTCTTTTTCTTTATTTTTTCTTTTCTCTATACTTATAGGCATAAATGTTGGCTAGAGACTAGCAAAAGCAAGTACAGAGGGGTGATGAATCTCCATTTCATCATCTTTATTCTTTCATTTTGGTCTTTAAACCCAAGCTAATGAATATATCACTTATTTATCAGAACAAACACTATAATTGTACAAAATACCATATTAATTATTGTATAGATATTGTACTTATTGCTAAAATAAAAGAATAAAGACAAGAAAAAGAATGAGGAATCAATAACATTGAATGGCCCTATCCCCTCAGGCTCAATCATCATGATGACTGGGTCAATAAGGAATAAAGTAGGTGGAGATAGGGCAAAAAAACTGTACAAAAATCACAAAAAACTTGGTTTTATCTCATCAATAATTCATTTTTGAGACCTATTTTATTCTTTATTATTTATACCTCAAACCAATAAACTTTGTGCATGAAGGTTGTAGGTAAAAATACATAAAAAATAAAAAATTTAGTTCATACAAAACAATAAAAATTGTACATTCTACACTCAAAATAAAAAGCCAAAACCCAAACTCCCCATACCTATACCTTCTCCATGTGAAATCAAAATGTATCAAAATCACTTTAATTGTATATATATTTTTATTATCTATTTAATAAAGTTGGTTTCACTTCATTTGGAGTTGAATGCAAAAGTTAGGTTTTGGACCCCATTGGACATTATACCTGAATAAAATATTCTTTTATTTATTCTTTATATTTTTTATTATTTTATATTTGTATAATTTTGTAAATATTATCGATAGTATATGTAAATAATTAGAATAAAATAAAATCATCAAAGAGACACTAAAATAAATAAGTCTATTTCTATACATAGATGAATACACTATACATAAACCTATAATTGGTTCAAACATTTATTTAAGTATGCATACAACCTCAAAAAATAAAAGAAAAATATATTCATATGTATTTAGATAAGTTATAAGTATACAAATAAGTATATAAAATAATAAAATATAAAATACAAAATAAAAATAAAATATACAAGATATATGTAAATGTACTTGTGATTATACATGTGTATAATAATTTATTATAAATAACCTCATAAAAATAAATAAAAATAGGAATTAACTACTACCTAAAATAATAAACATTTATTATTTTTAATCAAAATTTTATTAATTCATTTATTATTTATGATCGAATTTATAAAGAAATTACGATTATTTTTTCCTAATTGGTCCATGTGGATCAACCATGAGCGTCCCCATGTAGACCCTGATCAACACTCCCTCTCTCTTCCTCGTTTGCCGATGTGTCAGAACCTGGATCTTTGTCGAATTGTTCGCTCAAACTCATGATGTTCTATTATGGCGTGATGCACATTTTCTGGAGATCAAACACCCTTGAATCACACGGTGGCCATAGATTTAGTCGATGATTCAGGATTCCCTATAATCTTTGATCAAAGAGCCCCCATTCCTATGTCTATAAATAAGCTCCCCAACCGATCCTTCAATTTTTGACCCCTCTTTTAGTCCTGGATCTCCTTGCCCTTCGTGTGTGAGTATGTGTTATGTGTTCCTGGTGACAGAGAGAGCATCCCCAATGTTTGAGGCTACGCAAGGAGGAGAGGAGGAGGTCCAAGGCATTACTCCGGTGACGCCTCTACTCCTTGGTGAAAACCATGTTCGACCTGCACCTTTTATCTCTATTTAGATATATTTAGTTTAGTTTTTCCATTCCTACATTTCATTTTGTCATTAAATCTTAAAATTAGTTAAAATTCCAAGATTTCGATCACCAGAGATCACTGGTCCGACTCTGTTTCACCGTGAACCAGACTTTTTCCGATCCATCGGCAATGCCCATTTTCTTCCTCATCGCATGATGCACCCCTTCCACTTGTTGATCCAACCTGTTCCCTTGCAGATCAGCAAATCGAAGCCCCATCTCCACCGTTCGCCGAAGCTCCCCCATCTTATTCATTTTCCAGGCACATCAACTTCAAAAACGGCTCAAGGAGAATCACATCGAGACCCTTAACTTTCCTCTATAGGTAAGTGAGAAAATGGACCCCTGAAGTGTCAATTCTATACCTACACATACCTCCTAAGTTCCCTCTTTCTTTGAAAGCTCCAGGCCGTTCCCTAGAGAGGCCCAGATCCATCTAAAGGTGCCAACAGCTGCAGATCTTCGTCAGCAACGTGTAGAACCCTTCAGTAGTGCGGGAGGAGCTCAGAGGTATGAGATCTTCACGATCGAAGGAGCTATGCTTCACAGTTCTTCCGAGTTCTTGTTGATTCCCTGTTGTCCGATGATGCCCAAACGCCAAATTCTATCTTCACCGTCGGATCGTGTCGCAACGATATGTCTCCTTGACCGTTGGATGCACTTAAGTGATGATCGCTAAGTTGTTGGATGACACACATGTAGGGGGTTAGTTTCATCAAACCCCCTCAAAATTTTGTCTATTTTCGTTCAGTTTTGTAAATACAAAGTATAGTGTAAGTAAATAGGTGAAAGTTGCACGGACCCCTTTCTTTAACGTTATTTGCTTAGGGGTCTGTGCCAGCTCACCTCACGTGGGTGGCCACGTGAGGTGGGAAATTTATAGGGGTACACCCTAATTTTTGTATTATTGTAAATTTTTTTGGAAATTTGCATGTAAACCCCTACCATATATTTTAATAGTAAATATGCCCTATCAGTTTAAACATTTTGCATGTTTGGCTAACTTTTGTAAGTATCATACATGCTCCAAAAATTATGAAAATATAGATTAAGGTACTTGGATGCATTTTCTTTTATATCATTTTATTTTACATTTTATGCACTTCGTCTATTTATGAAAAATCAAATAGAGCACATTCTGCCCCTGTTTGTCTTAAAAATGCAAAAAATTATAAAACCTTTTGAAAAATTTCAAAAAAATTATATATTGATTATTATATTATTTTATAACTTCATGCCAAAAATCTCTAAAAATAGAAAAAAAACAACTAAAAATTAACAAACCCCAAAATCCTTATAAAAATTATAAAATTCTTCCAAAATATCAAAAATATTTCTTCATTTTTCTGATTTAATTTAATATATACTAAACATAGTTTTAAGGAATTTTGGACCATTTATTTATTTTTAAAATTTCCAAACATTCTACTTATTTATTTCTTGATTTTGCATATTTTGGACTTTAAAAAAATTTAAAAATTAACAAAATAATTGAAAAATCACAAAAATAGTAGAAAAATATAAAAAAGCCAAAAAAACATTTTATTTTGCAAATTTTGATTATTGCTATATATATTTATGGTTACAATATCTCATATTGTATTATATACCTATATATACCTATACATAGTTTTTATTATTATTAACAATTATAAATACCTTATAAATATTTTTAATACCTTTTAAAAAATAAAAAGGACCATAACTTAGGTATTTTTTATTTTTTTATATTTACTAGATATATTATCGACATAAACCTTATATCATATATACATTATCTTATATATATTCATATACTTATATATATCTATAATATTAAAACTAAAAATAAATTAAAATTCGAATAGTTAAAATTTTTAAAAAATATATAAAAGTAAAAATCAAATAAAAACTTGTAAAACCAAAAACCCACAGAAAATGACTAAATAGACACTTGTGTACATCATTTCCTTTGGTTAGAAATAATCACTAAGCTACCATGTTTGCTCTAAGTGGTTCGACCTCTACATGCTTACACATTATACACCTTTGTCTGTAGAGTGAAATAAAGTGTACTTTGTATTTTTTATTATTCATTGATTATTCATATGTTGTTTGTACTTGTTGTTTGAATCAAGGATTCGTGAGCGGTTGTCTCAGCAACACCCTATCTTCGCTTTTCGTTAAGGATAATTTGTGGACCCTTAATTTTAAATAAGAAATAACTAACTTCATTATACATGGGGGAGAAACCCCACCATTGTTTGCAGATCTGCTCATGATTGAGAGGGGCATGTACCTATAAGATTAGAACCCTTATCCATGGACACATATTTATGATGTGTATATGCTGACACCGATACACAATCCTTCGATCTATACAGTGAATTGGCACAAGGGAAAGGAGGTTAACCTGTAGGGTTCCGATGCGAGACATTTTTAAACTTAGTAGATTTGGGAAGAGGTTATGCTTAGACGAGTCAAACCAACTTGTTACCAAAAACTCTAGTGATGCTAGTACTCTATGAGTTTGATAAACAACATTGCTTGAATACCGCACTTAAAATGGAAAAAGATTTAAATAAGTCAACCTCTTACGACTTGATCGTGTTACATGTGAAGTTGGGGTTCAGACTTGCATATTGTTTGTAGTGTGTATTTTCTTCTATGTATTTGGATGTATTCTGGCTCGATTCACACTTATTCCCATCCACCTCTTCGAATATGTCTGATACTGATTTCAAATCTTAGACTTCGTGGATCAAGCCACCTTTACCATGTCCCAACCATCTTCATTTCCCATTACGTCCATGTCTCCCTCACCGATCTAGGGTGATCGTCCCCTTGAATCAACTCATTTACAGTTCACGTTCGAGGTCGTAACTTTGGCCAATCTTTCACCTCCTATCAATTCCTCATCGTTCATGTCTCCTTCACATTCTTTATCTTACTTCCTCTCATCTTCTCCTATTGAGGCAAAGAATGCCAAGGATCTCTCTGTTCTTTAAGAGATACAAGAAGAGATGGACAAACATGAGCAAGTAGACGCTGAGTTGGAGAAATAAATCATTGTATTGATTAGATAAAGAGGGACATGTACCAACTACAAAGAATGAGTCAATTTCTACATTTTATAATGTTGGAGTTTACATGAGAAGTTCTTGGATTATCCAACCTGAGATTCCTGAGAAACATCCTTGAGACATGCCTTTATTCAAATGCAACTAAAATTTTATGATGAATTACATGATAGATGGACCTCAACTACTTCCACTCACCTAGGGGTGTCAGGAGTGATTGCAAGCAAGTCTAACAAAAGTTGATCTAGGAAGACAACCCGAAACCTATGGAACTGCAAGTGCCAAAAGAGTTACCTAACTTGATCGATCTTAACAATCAGGTATCTCAGAGCCAACCCTTGAGCAACCCATTTAGTCAAATATTATTCTTCGATTCGTAGCTTACAAGAGATTATTGGACCCAATAGATGATCTCATTAGTCCCCTACCCATTCTCGCCAAGATATAAAGCATCGACCAATATCAACAAATGGGATAAAAAATAATCACCCTGGCATTTTACATCAAACTCATGGAGCACAAAGTATGTTTTGACCACCGGCTCAGCAATCACCTATAACATATCCCATTCCCTTATTGTCTTTCCATGAGATCTCTGTTATAGAAGACTCCATTCATCTCATTGGGATAGAGCAGGAAACATTCAGATACCAAATGAGAGAAATAGTTCAACGGATACATTTTTACACTGCTAACTTGGAGAAATGGATGAAAAATAGATAATATAATAAATTCAGTGAATCTAAGTTGACACCGTAGAAGCCGTCATCGAAAATACAAGCGTTGTACAAGTGGAGTCCACTTTTCTACCTACCTCTTCTACTAACCCTTCACCACCAATTCACTCTGAGTCATCTTTGTATATCTCTTGTTCCCATTCAAACATTGTGATCAGGTCCTTCCTTTTCATCTAATAAAAGATAAAAAATGAAGAAAATTCCAAAAAATATTTGAAATGCCATGGACCCACTAATGCGACATGTCATTTTTAAGATCCATATTAATCTTATGGACTATCTAATGATTTCAATATATTTCTTATTCATTAATGTACACCAAATAAGAAGTGCAGGAAGAGGATCCTAATAGACATACCATGTCCACGACCTGATCTTCGATTTTAAGGAGAAGCACCAAGACTATAGAGTCAAAAGGATGCCTTTGATAGAGTGCACTATCAAGGACCTTTCATTTTCCTATGCTTTGGTAGATGATGACTCGACGATTAACATTCTCCTGACCTCTAAGTTCTACATGCTCGAAGATGGACCCCTTAGAAAGTCTACGATAATCATTCCATTGCATGATCAATCCATCAAAATATTGCAAGGAATATTGAGAGATGTTATGTTACTTTCCAAGGTTTACAATACAAAGTGGACTTTATTGTCCTTGATTGGATTATATTTTAGAGTTATCCTCATCATCCATTGCACTTGAGAAATCATTCTTAGCCTCTTCTAAGACACTAATCAATTATGAGACGAGTATAGTCAAATTTCTTGAGCATGACGAAAATAGACCCATTGTAACTTAACAAAGGCTGCTCTAGGATACCCGATCATACCATTGACAACCATGAATTTCAAGAGGTAGACAAGTCTTACCTTATTATTTTATTAGTCATTCCATTGTGGTTAATACTCCCTTAAAGAGAACCTTCGCATCTCATGACGTGATCTTAGCTAGACTAAATGATAACATAGTTGTTGGGATTGGTGTTGATGAACTCCAAAGCCTAAAACCACTCCAATCAACCTCATAAAAAATCCACTATGGAGAACTAGGTCTAAGAAGAAATCTGACTATACATTAGACAATCTTAGTAAGAATGTATTCTCCAACCATCCGTTATCAAGTATATAGAAAGAACATACAGGTTCCTTGAGATGTTCCTCAAAACCTCTTAATCCATATCAACCTTATCCTATACTTGACTATGGTTCTAATATACATATTAATGACTATACTTGATTGTGATTTTAATATACCTATTGATGATCCCTACTTAGACTATACCTTAAACCTAATGATCATGTGACCACTTGAATACATATTAGGAAGTCACATATTCTATAAGACAAATCGAGGAAGCCCTCCATTTCCTCATCTGAGTACTCTTTTTGTTGGTTTGTTTCTTCCATGGATCCCAATTCTCTCAATTTGAGTATATTTGATGCAGAGTCCATGATAAGGTCAGTCTGGAAGCACCGATGTGTCATCTTTAACTGAGGATCCTTTGATATTGATTCATATTCCCTAAAGAACGAACTCAATGTTGACAAACATCATGTACATTCCATTACCCCTGGGTACCACAAGAAGATCTGTCATAAACATTCTTGAGTCTTATATTCTTCTTTCACCTTGTATATGTTTTCCTTTTTGTTGATTCTATCTCCTATTCTTCATATCGCTGAGCTTAGTTTCATCTCATTTGGATATACCTAAGGTGACAAATACTAAGTACAAGGATGAGTGAATTGAGTTGTTCATGTTCTTTTTTTCTTTCATTTTCTTTCCTTTTTACCTTCTATTAATCCCAAACCGGTCCTCGAACTTGGTCTCACTCCCATTCTTTTTACCTATTTCTATCCATTCGTTCCTTTCCCTCAACCACCTTATTTTTTGTTCATCTATACTTAGGCTAACTAGAGACTAAGTATACGGTGTGATCAACTTCTATTCTTCATATTCTTTTTCATTCCCTTACTTTTAGTACAAGTTATGTCTTCCTTTCTCTTTGTAGTATGAGGACAAATCATGAGCTAAGTATCGAGGGTGTTGTATATTATATATATACACTTCATGTATAACTCGCACTATCAAATAGTTTTTGTACATATAATACTTCATATAATAAAGGGGATATGGGTGACACTTATAAAATATGTATAAGATGTTGTATGTTATACACACACACTTCAAGCATAACTCGTACTAGCATATTTTTTTTATATAATACTTTATATAATAAAGGGGGTATGGGTAACATTTATAAAATCTGTATAAATATGTAGACTCATGTATAATTGTGTAAAATCTTGAAAAAAATGTAAAATCATTTTCTAAACTTGTAAATAATACCATTTGTTATAAAAATATGTTATAAAATAAGGCATGTATATATATATATATATCAAAAATCTCAGAAAAAAATAAATAAAAATAAAAATATATCTTCAAAAATATGATTCATAACACTTCCATATGCACTCAAGATTCATTGTCATCATGCCATTGGATTCAAGGTAGCTCTCAATCCTGAGAATTGTTACTCTTATTGAAGAGAGCTTTACGACATAAAGTACTTAAAATCCCTAGATCGAGGATACACACACTATATATGGGTAGAATGTTTTAGATTGAAATGAATATGACCAACAAGTGCACATTTCATGATTGCATGTACTTAGTGTTGAGTCATTATTTCATCTAAGGATTAAGGATTTGAGATCTTGAGCCCATATTTGATTTTATGAATTTCGGGGAGGAGAAAGAGTTTTGATCATCTTATGAAACGTGAGTGTCAACATGTAGACATTATAAAGGCAAGGATCCCTGTACTATCTTGAATTATTATAAGTATCACAGATGTGTTTATATAATCATATAAAAATGTGGATCAACATGTGCCAACTTGGTAAGAGCTTGGAAGCTAACAAATGGACTATTCCAAGAAAATTCGAGAAACAAGTTCATAAATTCTCATAAAAATCCACCAAGAAAAGTTATAGTAGCACTGGTGCAAAACACTTCCAATCTTTTGAGTGTCCAATTAGATTAAAGAATGTGATCCACACTATCAACTCTTTTTAATCTTATGCCAATTTCACCAAGGACTGTGCAAGTACAAAAAAGAGCTCTACATCAAAACTGAAAAAATACGGGTTTCATGATGATACTTAATAACTTGCAAGAGTCATATGAAGGATATGGAGAGATCCTCAAGTGCATCACGGAAGTGTGTGGATCACATCGTATGCGATCGGGAGCGACTAGTCGCACTGATTGCTTCGGGCAGCGGAATTTAAAATTTTTTAAATGATGAAACCACATGATCCAAGAACTCTTCTTGAATCGTTTCATCTAAACCACAATTAGGTACTAGGGTTACCTCTTGAAGCGTGATTGCGATCGAGTTTTAAACTAAGACACCTCCTGTCTCAAGTCCGATTCGAAGGAGGAGACGCTTGCGAGCACGTTGATGAGACGCGTCCTTCTCGCAATCCAAGTTGATGATCCAAGCGACAAATCTCCTGATCTCGTCATACGAGATCCAACATCTTCTTCATGAGCGAGGTGCACTGAAAGAGATGGAGATCCACGAGCAAGAACTCCAGCAGCATAACGACGATGCTGTAGCGATGTCGACTCTCTCAATGGCTCCATGGTAGACAGCCATAAGAGAGAGGGAGTGAGGCACATGACGTGTAGAGAGAGAGAGAAGAGAGCATTGGTTTATGTTGTGAACGTGTCACTCGAAGAGCAATGGATGACTCTTCTTATATAGGATTTTGGGAACCATGGATCCCAATCTACGGACAACACATAATCAATGGATGAGATTGATTTGTGTTTCTTTCAATGGCTAAGATGTTGTTGTAAAAACACAGCAACTAATGATTTAATTTAAATTAATTTTCATTTATAAATCAACAAAATTAATTTCAAATTAAATCATCTTTGATAAAAGAAAAGAAATGAAGAGAATAAACCAATCCCTGAAAAAGAGGGGACAGCTACTCTTCTCCTCATGGAGAGTTGTAGCTGTTCACTTCTCTTTGGTGGATCTGGTGCATCTCTTCTAATTATCATGAGATCTCATTATCTCATGATATATATCATTATCTCTTGTCGACAATATTTTCACCCAAAAATAATTCCAAATTATCTTATGGAAAATATCAACCATGCCATTGAAATTATGTGAATCTCATTCACAACCCAAAACTAAATGTAATTATATTTTCAAATCATTCAATGTGAATCCAATTCACATTAACAATTAATCAACAAATATAAATCACAATATGCTCTCTCTAATATATTATAAATCATATTCATAATATACCTGATTAATATGGATAGTGTTATCCACATTATTCATATACATGATAATTATATCACATTTAATCATCTTGGATCTCTTTTCTCATGTGCCCAAATAATATGAATCGCGTTCACATTATTCATATCCTTGATAATTAAATCACATTTAATTATCTTAGTTAACTCTCCAAATAATACGAATCAAATTCATATTACTCATGGTATTTAAATCACATTTAAATATCCATTTTCTCAATGCTCGGATACATATATCAACAATGAATTTATCCATGAACTCTTTCAAGGATAATGCGCTTTCTTTGTGGATACTTGGAGATAAGGACATGTCGATTGTATTGTTCCATGTATAGTGACTTGGATATTGCGATCGCATCTCAAATCCAGATCTCACGGACTTCTCATAGATGCTTGATTAAATCAAGACCGCAAATCTAATCTTCTCATTGTATCTGAATCACAGTCAGGTCAATGTCCAACAATTGGACCAAGATCATATCACTTCTCTACTGAGAGAAGTCACTAAAATCCAGACCCGTTTCATCACTCCCTAAGAATGGAAGCGTCATGGTTATACAATCGTTTATGATCACCTCACCCTCAGGTATTCCTAATACATGTAGATCCTGCATACTGGAAGAAATAGATTAAACCCGAAGTTTTAGATCTCTTTTAAACTATCTCCTTTAGGGTTTTATCATTAAGTTTCTCATTCGATCATTGGGAGTTGGTATCGGTTATATACTTTTCAAAAGCATATATCATACACAGGTGTTGATTATATACTTTCTAAAAGTATATATCAAACATACAAATTCATTCAAGCTTCCAAAGCGAGATGACCATGCACGGAATTTGATCTTCCCAATATATCATGAGTGAGCTCATGTCTTTCGGTTCAGTAAATGAACCCGTATGATCCCTTTGAGAGATCGTATTACTCATATGCCCTTATATGCACACCAGCTCACCAATATATGGACCTTGATTAGGCCATCAACCTATTGGTCTACCAAATGTACATACTCAGACATATAATAACACATCTGTCTCTGGTCAGAGGATGCGTGCCTATACCGTGACAGCATACGCCATAGGTCTTTGGTTATCTCGATCTCGTTAAGTCAACTATTTGGCCTAACTTATCTGATACATCTGAATCTCCATTCCTATGCAGAGGACCTGCATCAAGAGGTGGTCAGATATCATCCTTTAGAGATAAGGATTGCCATCTCCTACTCAGACTAGAGATCACATCTTAACAATCATTTGAGGTGATTGAAGAATCCTTAATCTAACTCTTTAGATATTCATCCAAGCACCAACCTCTATGATTTAATAATTGAATCAACAACTGTGTGATCATTAAGATGGACATGGTACATAACCCTAATTGTACTAAGGGACCTATTATGCAAATTAGTTTTTCTTCATTTCAGATTAAGGAGTGAATTGCAATAACATTTATTGCATAATGTCTCGTCGTGGGCTCGCATGCCCAACAATCTCCCACTAGTCCAAAGAGCCATTAATGGGGTAATTATTAAACCCACACTTATGTGACAATCATAGACTATTGAATATAGCCAGGTAAGCTGATCAATCACTCTGTTCCTGAGAGACTATGCCAAGTCCTTTTACGACAATTGCATATCCCTCAGTAACAGTGATCGCATCCAATGCGAATGTTGCATCTTATGCAACCAATACTCAATATTGAGGCAGTCATAATGTCTTTAATACTACAACTCAACAATCGTTATAACCAGTGTGTAATTTCAATTATCCTTATTAGAATATCCTTATTCACGGAGATCTCTATCTCCTAAGATAACCACAATTAAGACCTTTTAGATCACTATCTATAAAGTCTTAGGTTCTTGATGATGAGACTTTGAGATCATTATCTCTAAGTCTTGTCATCTTTGAAGATATTGATTCATTACTGCAACTAAGTGTTTTATCTCCATAATTGGGTTAGCAATAGTTTACTACTCCCACTGCATGGCAGACATCTGGATTTTCGTACATATCTAGCACATACCAGGCTTCAAGCAACCGATGCACAAGGGCAAGCAGTTTGAGCATCATCAACACTTGATATGCTATCCCTTCAGATTGGTCAGTAGCAAATCTTAAGGGAAAGGAGCCTTCCTTGGATAGAATATATCCATGATGTACCAATAATGTGACAATCACAATTCTCTCTCTTCTCTTTGCTTCTGAACAACTTCAGAACTAAGATCTAACAGGTATCCTTGAGATCATATCTCAAGGTATGAAATAGCCAGATCATAAAACACTTATTATCATCCTTTTATCATTCTAAATGATTAGGATATTATCTACATTTAGCACGATAAACACATTGGTACTCCCACTAAGCTTCATACGGTTCATCAAGATTCTATTTAAAATCATAACATTTATAATTTCATCAAATCTTATGTTCCAACTACAAAAAGCTTATTTGAGTCCATAGATGGAGTTATTCAACTTTCACACCTTGCTTTCCTCAACCACGAAGCCTTGGGGCTACTACTTATAAATATCCTCGGAGGTATTCATAGAGGAATGCATTCTTGACTTCCATTTCGAAGATGTCAAAGTCAAGTTGTGCAGCTATACTAGCAATATTCTGATGGGTTTAAGCATGGTCACTGAAGAAGAAGTCTCATCGTAAACGATGTCTTCTCTTCATGTGTATCTTGTGTATACAAGCCGTGCTTTGAAGGTCTTTACCTTCTCATCAGGTTCCCTCTTTCTCTTGAAGATCTATTTACATCTTAACATGTCTTACGCTTATAGGTGGATCCTCGAGAGTCCATATACAACACTTGTATATGAGGTCTACATTTAGACTTTATTGCTAACATCCATCTCTCCATGTCATGATCTTCAGAAGCTTCATCACATGAAGTCAGATCATTGTCAGACTTATTTGGCACATGGAATTCATCTTCAAACTCATTTGAAGAGGTATTAGTGTTTCATCTTTAGTTGTCCTTTTAGTTCTCGACTTAAGGAGCCTCGTTATCTTCTCAAGATTCAATGAGTTCCTTCACTTCATTTTCATCTTGATTCTCAAGAAAGTCATCATCTCAGAATTATATTCTTAGAGATGAAATTCTTTAAGAATCTCAAGGTCATAAAGTAGGCATCCAATACCATTCTTTATTTTCCTAATGAAATAGCACTCTCTGGTGCTAGATTCCAGCTTAATTGCACGGAACCTTATTAAGGATATATATTGTAGTCTCTACTACATATATACCTTGGAAACTAAGAGATAACTATGCTAAGATTAATCATTTATCAAATCATATCACACATAATCTAATTGTATCTCTCTACAACTCCATTGAGTTTAGGTGCATTAGGGGAAATGAGATAGGAATGATATTCCTATCTCCATAAGGTATTCCTTGAATTCATCTAATAGGTACTTGCTACCTAGGTTAGATCAAATTCATTTCATCTTCCTTCAAACTTTGGTTCTAAACCAAAATTGTGAAATATTTGAACATTTCAAAGGTTTCTAAGGTAAAGGGAAGAAATCTCATATCACAAATAATCATGAATAGATATCACATATCCATAATGTTTATTCTGATAAAGATAATCCTCATACATCAAATGTATGCGATCTTGAATACCTCATCATCTAACACCATTCCTAGAGAAGGGTGTATTGGACATTTTGCTTTGAATACAATATTCATAAGTATGTAAGTTTTGAAAATTTAGACATTCCAAAGTTTCATCTCTTACTAGTCTATTGATCATATCAATAGACAAATGTCCAAGGCTTGATGCTAGATCATTGTCAAATGATCTTCATCCTCCTATTGATGTTATAAGGTTTAATTTTCAATATTAGAAGTCTTATTAAACTATTCATTAATTTTCTAATTTAGTAGAGTCCACTAGATGTTAGATTACTATCTAAAATATATCCATCATAACTCTTTATGATAGGTTTATTCCAGAATTCATATTTATTTCTAACACTTAGAAATAAACTATGAGTGTATTCTAATATCTAGGTCATAGAGATATTCTCTAAGACTAAGGGCTCTCCCACAGAAAATATGACATCTATCTATCTTATGGAGATTGTTGCAATAATTGCATCAATTTCCATATAGATGACTGTTTGATCTTAATATCAAATTTATTAATCTTCTACAACATATGTAACAATTGCAAGTATCATTAGAAGAATGGGATACAATTTTATACTTTGGTCTTATCTTATAAGAAAGTCAATTTCAATGATTAAATGTAGATGTAGATTATTTCTGATGTATTATCTGAGTCCTTCTCTAAGGATTTTAGATAGACTTGATAGTCATACTATCAACACATCATCTTATTGCAGTATGGGCATTTATCCAACTATCTGGATGCCATATGGAAGTCAAAGAAGTAGGTCAACTCTTTGACTTTCCTTCTTACTTGGGTCCGACCCATGCTTCCACTGCGCTCCTTTCATCTCTAAACAACCATTTCTTAAGACAAAGGATCTCTTATGTTGAATTCAAAAGATTTCAATATAAGAGTATTTCGACATTTATACATCTTCATTTAATTCATACGATATGAATATTATGAAGATTCATGAATGACTTGAGTATAGACAGTAGAATGATGCCATTCATCATATCTATATCCATCTAAACTCTTAAACTTTGGTTTAGGCAGGTATTCAAACATTTTGAATACGTCATCTCTTTCGAGCTACCATTCTGCATAATGCAGAGAACCATGTCATTCACGATTAAATGTCGAGATCACCTATGTATGCCAAAACATCTTCTTTAATTTTATAGGTATTAAATTTACAATTAGGATCATCATCGACATGTCACTTCTAAAGTACATTCGATGAAAGATCAAGACTATAGAGACATACGAACCCTAAGGTGATGTCTTATTATCATATTTAATTGTCACTCCTCATTATTATGAGGAAACTTGCACATTGCAACCACATACAATATCTGTCCAACTGCAAGTCCAATATCTGGATCCAATCCATGACAAATTACTGGTTATAATTGAGTATAAAATTGAGTGGGTTTAATGAAGGATTATCTAAAATAAGATATTTGCATAAATGTGTATATATATTTTATATACATATTTTACTTTGATTTAGGAATTTTTATATCAAAGTTGTCTTGTCTTGTCAACACTGAAAGTTCATTCCCTTAATCACTTTCAATGTAAGAGATATACTTACCATTATATCTCTAGCAAGATATGGGATCTCCTTTCCTATCTTTGTTGCATCCCGATAATATGAGAAACTACAACTCAGATAAAAAGAAGCAAGAACTCATTCCACCTTGCAAGTCCAACTTGCATTTCCCAATTCGGTATTTAACACCCGAGCCCACCACCCCTAAGGTGATGTTGACCCGTTGTTAATCGAACCAACCGACAACAGGAATATTACTTGCTATGCGCAATCCAATATCGCCCCAATAATATGAGGAACTGATACTAGGGTCACTATGCATACGACCTTACTCTTTCGAGAAGCAAAGAACCCGATCCATATGCGCTTGCATACAGGAGCTGTCACTTCAGACATGCGTCTCCTACATACAAATCCCTGGCGACGGAACCCTTCGCCTTGACGGGAGACCATGGATGTCACTTTTGTGATCCTCCATCTCATATTCAAATTTAATTAATTATCATGAATCACATTCATATAATTAATTCTTATAAGGGAAATATAATTCTATTCATAATAGAGTGCTTTAATTAGATATAATTAATTTAATCTCATTAAATCTATTATCAATCCAATTCAATCAACAAACTTGATTGTTACTTGAAATAGTGGTATTATCTCAAAGTACGTATTATTTGAATTTTAATAATTAGAAAATACATCATGATCTCTCAAGCATCATTCGTTCCCTACCCGATGTCATGGCCGATACCGACGGGAGTGGGAAAGAACACACGGTGCAACCTGCTACCCCAACGCTCTCTGACTAGGCACCGTATCCGACTCAGGAAAAAAAGAATGTCGAGTCAATCACTTTGTACTTGAGATGCTAATCAGTTTTTCAACTGAAGTTATACCATATAATATTTATCAAAATCGTTTTGATAATATTATAAGGAGATTTGCTAAACAAATCCCCAATCCTATTCAAGCAACAAGGTTTTGCATGTAAAAGTTGTCCTACAACTAATGTAGGATAAACTAGAGTTTTCATGAAAACAATGTTTGTTGGAAATTTCATTTTAAACCAATTGTGATCAAGATCAACTATCTTATCATTTTGGTTAATGCAATGTAATTCAAGAAAATAATTATCATCTTTAAATATGTCACAAATATTTATCAATAATCATTTCAGAAAATTAACAATTAATTTTCATTAATTTATTTGAATGACAATCACAAGGTTCATAATCAAGTTTGTTAATTTCCAGCAGTGATCCCTACTCACAAAAATCAACATAACTCGGCCAATTTAAATCCAATTAATGCAAACTAAATTTATTTTGTTTGCCAATTTGATTTAAAACAGAACTCAAGTGATAATTATGTACTTTCAAATGTTTAGGACCCGTAATTAACTCTTTAATTACGTCACTAATCGTCATCCCCAAAACAGTGGACATATGGTTATTAAAAAGATCATATCTTGAGTTATCGGATTCCAAATCACGTAAAATAAATATTTTAAACAGGGCCGAAATATTATCACAAAATAGGGATGCGAAAATTGAAATGCTTAAATCTTCATGAACCCTAACGAGCCCAAATCTTCGTAGGTTCATGGATCTCATCCAAAACCTCCGACAAACTGGCTCTGATACCCCTTGAAGGATATGGGGAGATCCTCAAGCGCATCACGGAAGCGTGCGGATCACATCGTATGCGATCAGGAGCGACTAGTCGCACTGGTTGCTCCGGGCAGCAGAATTTAAAAATTTTTAAATGATGAAACCACATGATCCAAGAACACTTCTTGGATCGTTTCATCTAAACCACAATTAGGTACTGGGGTTACTGTTGGAAATGCGAGCCCACGGCAAGCCATTATGCAATAAATGTTATTGCAAAATATCATTCCCTGATCTGGAATGAAGAATGAATAATTTGCATAATAGGTCCCTTAGTACAATTAGGGTTATGTACCATGGCCATCATAATAATCATACAGCTGTTGATTCAACTACTAAATCATAGAGGTTGGTGCTTGGATGAATATCTAAAGAGTTAGATTGAGGACTCATCAAGCACAGTCAAATGATTGTTAAGAGATGATCTCCAGCCTGAGTAGGAGATGGCAATCCTTATCTCTAAAGGCTGATATCTGACCGACCTCTTGATGCAGGTCCTCTGCATAGGAATAGAGATTCGGAGGTGTCAGGTTAGTTAGGTCAAAGAGTTGACTTAACGAGATCGAGATAACCAAAGTCCTGATGTGTTACTATATGTTTGAGTATGTAACGCTGGTGTGCATATAAGGGCATATGAGTAATACGATCTCTCAAAGGGATCATACAGGTTCAGCTACTGAATCGGAAGACATGAGCTCACTCATGAGATATTGGGAAGAATCAAATTCCATGCCCATGGTCGTCTCGCTTTGGAAGCTTGACTGAATTTGTAGGTTTGATATATACTTTTGGAAAGTATGTGATCAAGACCTAGGTATGATATATGCTTTTGGGAAGTATATGATCGATACCGACTTCCAATGATCGAATGAGAAACTTACTGATAGAACCCTGAAGTAGACAGTGTAAAATTGATCTAATACTTCAGGTTTATTATGGGTCTTCCAGTATGCAGGTTGTACAGGTATTGGGAATACCTGAGGGTGATTGTATACCCATGACGCTTCCATTCCTAGAGAGTGATGAAACGGGTCTGGATTTTAGTGATTTCTCTCAGTAGAGAAGTAATATTATCTTAGTCCAATTATTGGACATTGATCTGAATATGATTCATATGCAATGAGAAGATTAGATTTGCGGTCTTGATTTAATCAAGCATCTATGGGAGGCCCGCGATCTGGATTTGAGATATGATCTCAATATCCAAGTCAGTATACGTGGAACAATACAATCACCCTGTCCTTATCTCCAAGTATTCGCGGAGAAAGCGCATTATCCTTGAAAGGGTTCAGGATAATTTCATTGTTGATAATATTTATTCGAGCATTGAGAAAATGGATAATTAAATGTGATTTAATTATCATGATTAATATGAATTTGATTCATGTTATAAAGAGAGTTGTCTTAGATAATTAAATGTGATTTAATTATCAAAGATGTAAATAATGTGAATGTGATTCATATTATTTAGGCCCAAGAGAATAGAGATCCAAGATGATTAAATATGATTTAATTATCATGGATATGAATAATGTGGATAGCAATATCCATATTAGTCATATATATTATAAATATGATTTATAATATATAAGAGAGAGATGATTGTAATTTTCATTTGTTAATTAAATGTTAATATGAATTGGATTCACATTGAACATAAAATTGAAAATGTAATTTACATTTTATTTTGGGTTACGAATATGATTCACAAATTTTTCAATGGTAAGATTGCAATATCTACAAAATAATTGTGAATTATTTTTGTAGAATAATTTGCAACTAAAGTTGCTGCAAATCATGGAGATTACATAGAAGACAAAATAGCCACCTTCCTAAAGGAGGGTGGTGGACGACCACCACTCCTATTAGGAAAGGGTGGCTGTCCCCCCTCTCCACATGGAAGGAGGCATTCTCTCTTCCATTGTCTCCATGCATTGATGATTTAATTTTGAGATTAAATTGTGTTGATTTATCAACATATATTTAATCTAAATTAAATTAATTGTTGTTGGTTTTTACCAAACAAATCTTGACCATTAAAAGAAACACAATCAATGAGAGCCATTGGATTTGAGTTGTCCCATGGATTGAGATCCATGGATCCCAAAATGTTATAAATGGAGAGGAACTCCCTTGATCTTCTTTACACAAGACACAATGCTTGAGAAGCATATCTCTCTCTCTCTTTCTCTCTACACGTCTACTCTTCCTCTCCCTCTCATGTGGCCGTCCACCATGGATGCCCTAGAAGTTCTCCATCGCCGCAACGTTGTCGTAATGCTGCCCGATCGTTTGTTCGGATCGGACTTGAGACAGGAGGTCTCTTCGTTTAGAGACTCGATCGCAACCACGCTTCAAGAGGTAATCCTATTACATGTTTGAGGTTTAGACGAAATGATCCGCGAAGTGTTCTTGGATCATGTGGTTTTGTCGTACGAAAAAATTTTAATTTCCGCTGCATAGAACAACTAGTGCGACTAGTCGTTCTTCGTCGTATTCGATACAACGCTCACGCTTCCGTGACGCGCTTGAGGATTATACCATATCCTTCAAGTGGCATCAGAGCCTTAGTTCGGTGATTTTGGATACGATCCATTAACCGAGGACGACTTGGGTTCATTAGGGCTTGCGAAAGTTTTCTTGCATTTCATTTTCGCATCTCTGTTTTGAGATTATTTTCGGCACTGTTTAAATTGTTTAAATACAAAAATAATAATTATATTTTGTTCCCCATTAAATAAGGAAACCGTAGGATCTGAGTTTGCATGATTTCGATTCCGATTGCTCAAGTTATGCTCATTTTAGTGAACATGTATCCACTGTTTCGGGGACTGCGGATCATGACGTAATTAGGATGTTAATTGCGGTTTTGAGACACCTTGAAATGCGTGCAAATTACTTAGGTTCTGTTGTAAATCAAATTAGCAAACTTTAGGAACTTATTTTGTTTAATTTGGATTTAAATTGATTGAGATATGATATTTTTAGTAAGTGAGAGTCACTGTTGAAAATACTTTCCTAATCAAGGACCTAGTGATTGTCATTTAATCAATTAGTGAAATTAAATTGTTTAATTTCCTGGAATAATTGTGTATAAATATTTGAGACATATTTGATGAATTATTTCCTTAGATGACACTGCCTTAACCAATATTTGATTAGATGTGATCTAGATCACTAATTGGTTACATGATCTACATGATCTACATTCCAACAAACATGTTGCTTGAATAGGACTTGGGATTTGTTTAGCAAATTTTATTATAATGTTAATAAAAAATGTTGTGATTATTATTATATGGTATAATTTCGGTTGAAGAACCGATGATCATCTCAAGTACAAAGTGATCTATTTTACATTATGCTCTCCCGAGGTGGATATGGTGTCTAGTCGGAGAGCATTGGGGTAGCAGGTTGCAACGTATGTGGTCCTTCCCACTCTCGTCGGTACTGGCCATGACAACGGGCAGGGTTTGTATAATGCTTAAGAAATCATGATGTATTTCTAATTATTAAAATTCGAAATAATACGTATTTGAGATAATACCATAATTCAAGTAACAATTAAGAATGTTTGTTGGATATTAATTGGATCATTAATTTAATATGATTAGAATAATTGGATTCCAATTAAAATTAAAACACTCTATTATGAATAGAGTTGTCAATTCCTTTGGAAGAATTAATCGTAATAAATATTATTCATAATGATTAATTAAAATTTGAATATGATATGGAGGATCAAATATGACATCCATGGTCTCCCGTCAAGGCGGAGGGTTCCGTCGCCAGGGATTGTATGTAGGAGACGCCTGTCCGAAGTGACAGCTCCTGTATGCAAGATCACCTGGATCGGGCTCTTCGCTTCTCGAAAGAGTAAGGACCTATGCGTAGTGACCCCAATATCGGGTCCTCATATTATTGGGGCGATACTGGATTGCGCATAGCGAGTTGTATTCATGTTGATGGTTGGTTCAATTAATGACGGGTCAACATTGCCTTATGGGTGGTGGCCCCGGTGTTAAAGATCGAATTGGGAGATGCAAGTTGGACTTGCATTCGGAATGTGTTCCCGCTTCTTTTTATCCGAGTCGTAGGTTCTCATATTATTGGGATGCAACAAAGATAAGGAAGGAGATCCCAGATCTTGCTTGAGATATAATGGTAAGTATATCTCTTACATTGAAAGTGATTAAGGGATTGAACTTTCAGTGTTGACAAGGCAAGACAACTTTGATATAAAAATTCCTAAATCAAAGTAAAATATTTATATATATATATATAAATATGTACACTTATGCAAATTTCTTATTTCAGATAATCCTTCATTAAACCCACTCAATGTTATACTCAATGATAACTAGTAAAATATCATGGATTGAACTCATGATGCAGATATTGTGCTTGCAGTTGGACACATAATGTATGTGGTTGCATTATGCAAGTCTCCTCATACTAATGAGGAATGACAGTTAAATAGATAATAGGACTACAACCCTAGGGTTTATATGTCTCTGTAGTCTTGATCTCTCATCGAATGTACTTTGGAACTGACATGTCGATGATGACTGCAATTGTCAAATAATCCTTATAAAATCAATAAAGATATTTTGGCATACATATGTGCTCTTTCACATTTAATCATGAGTGACATGATTCTCTGCATCATGTAGAATGGTAGCTCTACAAGAGATGATGTATTCAAATTTTTTGAGTACCTGCCTGAACCTATGTTTTAAGAGTTTAGATGGATGTAGATATGATGAGTATCATCGTTCTACTGTCTATACTCTTGTCATTCATGAAGCTTCATAATATTCATAGTGTATGAATTTAATGAAGCATGTATAAATGTAGAAATGCTCTTACATTGAATTCTTTTGAATTTAAGATAAGAGATCCTTAATATTAAGCAATGGTTATTTATAGATAAAGGGAGCGCAGTGGAAGCATGGGTTGGACCCAAGTAAGAAGGAAAGTCAAAGACTTGACTGTACTTCTGTGACTTCCATAAGACATCCAAAGAGTTGGATAAATGCCAATACTGTAATAAGTTGGTGTGTTGATAGTATGGCTATCAAGTCTGTCTAGAATCCTTAGAGAAGGACTCGGATAGAGCATCAGAATAATCTACATAAATCATTGATATTGACTTGCTTATTAAATAAGATAAAATTTTATAATTGTATCTCAATCTTTTAACAACACTTGCAATGGGTTGCATATGTTTTAGAAGACTGGAAAATTTGATCTTAAGATTTACAGTCTTCTACATGGATATTGATGCAATTGTTGCAACAATCTCTGTTGAATTGATATACTTCTCAATTTCAGTGGGAGCCCTTAGTCATAGAGAATGTCTCTATGATCTAGATATTAGAATACACTGTTGTTTATTTCTAAATGTTGGAGATAAACACAAATTCTGGAATTTATCTATCATAAAGAGTTATGATGGAGATATTTTAGATAGTAATCTAAAAATCTAGTGGACTCCGCTAAATTAGAAAATTAATGAATGGTTCATTAACATTTCTAAATGTTGAAATTGAACCTTAAGATCAATAGGAGGATGAAGATCATTTGACAATGATCGAGCATCAAGCCTTGGACATTTGTCTATTGATTTGATCGATAGACTAGTAAGAGATGAAACTTTAGAATGTCTAAAATTTCAAAACTTACATACTTATGAATATTGTATTCAAAAGAAAAAGGTCCAATACACCCTTTTTTGGGAATGGTGTAAGATGTCAAGGTATTTAGGATCTCATACATATTGATGTATGCGGATCATCTATATCATAGTAAAAATTATGGATATATGATATCTATTGATGATTATGTATGATATGAGATTTCTTCTCTTCACCTAAAGAAACCTTTGAAATGTTCAAAGATTTCATAGTTTTGGTTTGGAACCAAAGTCTGAAGGAAGATGAAAATGAATTTGGTCTAATCTAGGTAATCAGTACCTATTAGATGAATTCATGGTATACCTTATGGAGAAAGGAACATCATTCCTATCTCACTCCTCCTGATAAACCTAAACTCAATAGAGTTATCGGGAGATACAATTGGATCATGTGTGACATGATCTTATCAATGATGAATTTTAGCATAATTATCCCTTAGTTTCCAGGTATATACGTGTAGTAAAGACTACAATATATATCCTTAACAAGATTCCATGCAAGTAAGCTGGAATTGAGCACTAAAGAGTGCTACTTCATTAGGAAAATAAAGGATGGTTATTGGATACCTACTTTATGACCTTGAGATTCTTAAAATATCTCATCTCTGAGAATGTGATTCTTAGAGGATGAGACTCTTGAGAATAAAGATGAAAATGAAGTGTAGGAACTCAATTAATCTTGAGAAGATAATGAGGCTCCTGAAATTGGAAACTAAAAGGACAATTAAAGATGAAACACTAATACCTCTTCAAATGAGTTTGAGGATGGATTCCATGTGTCAGAGAAATCTGACAATGATCGGATTTCATGTGATGAAATTCCTGAGGATCATAACAAGGAAAGATGGATTCTAGCAATAAAGTCTAAAGTAGACTTCATATACAAGTGTTGTATATGGACCCTCGAGGATCCACCTATATGGGTAAGACCTATAAAGGTGTAAATGGATCTTCAAGAGAAAGGGAACCTGATGAGAAGGTAGAGACCTTCAAAGCACGGTTCGTAGACATGAGTTACACACCGGAAGAGAAGACATTGCTTGCGATGAGACTTGCTCTTCGGTGACCATGCTTAAAACCATCAGAATATTGCTAACCTTAGCTACACAACTTGACTATTGCATCTTCAAGATGTAAGTCAATATTGCATTCCTCTATGAATACCTCTCTGAGGATATTCACATGAAGTAGCCCCGGGGCTTCATGTTAAGGAAAGCAAGGTTTGCAAGCTAGGAATCCATCTACGGACTCAAATAAGCTTCTTGAAGTTGGACCATAAGATTTGATGAAATTATAAATGTTATGATTTCAGATGGAATCTTGATGAGCCATGCGAAGCTTAGTGGGAGTGCCTTTGTGTTCATCATGCTAAATGTAGATGATATCCTAATCATTTAAAATGATATAAGGATAATAATAAGTGTTTTATAATCTGGTTGTTCCATAACTTGAGATATGATCTCAAGGATACCTCTTGGATCTTAGTTCTGAAAGTGTTCAAAAGCAAAAAGAAGAGGGTATTGGGACTGTTACAATAGTAGTACACCTTGGACATATTCCATTCTTGGAAATTCCAAGAAAGGCTTCCATATCTTAAGATATGGTACTGACCTATCTAAAGAGATAACACCTCAAAGAGTTGAGGAAATGAATACTAGAACTACTTGCACTTGTGCATTAGTTACGAGAAGCAGAGTGTATGCTGGATGTATACAAAAGCCAGATATCTGCCATGAAGTGGGAGTAGTAAAGTGCTGCTAACCTACTATGGAGATAAAACACTTGATTACAGTAATAACAAAATCTTCATAAATGACAAGATTTTTTGAGATAGTGATCTCAAAGTCTTATCTTCAAAAACTTAAGAATTCGTAGATAAAGATCTAAAACGTCTTAACTGTGGATACCTTAAGAGATAGTGATCTCCAAGAATAAAGGTATTCTGATAAGGATTATGGAAATACTGATTATGATGATTATTAAACTATAGTGTCAAGGACACTATAACTGACAAGATTGAGTATTGGTTGCATAAGATGCAACATTCGTATTAGATGCGAGCACTGTTACTGGGGATATGCAAGTGCCGTAAAAGGACTTGGCATAGTCTCGCGGGAACAGAGTGACTGATCGTCTTACCTAGCTATTTTCTTAATAGCCTATGACTGTCACATGAGTGTGGGTTTAAATGATTAGCCCATTAATGGCTCTTTGGGCTAGTGGGAGATTGTTGAAAATGCGAGCCCACGGCGAGCCATTATGCAATAAATGTTATTGCAAAATATCATTCCTTGATCTGGAATGAAGAATGAATAATTTGCGTAATAGGTCCCTTAGTACAATTAGGGTTATGTACCATGGCCATCTTAATAATCATACAACTGTTGATTCAACTATTAAATCATAGAGGCGGGCACTTGGATGAATATCTAAAGAGTTAGATTGAGGACTCATCAAGCACCGTCAAATGATTGTTAAGAGATGATCTCCAGCCTGAGTAGGAGATGGCAATACATATCTCTAAAGGCCGATATCTGACTGACCTCTTGATGCAGGTCCTCTGCATAGGAATAGAGATTCGGAGGTGTTAGGTTAGTTAGGTCAAAGAGTTGACTTAACGAGATCGAGATAACCAAAGTCCTATATCGTATGCTATCACGATACAGGCATGCATCCTCTGACCGAAGACAGATGTGTTACTATATGTTTGAGTATGTACATTTGGCAGAACAATAGGTTGATGACCTAACCAAGGTCTATACACCGGCGCGATGGTGTGCATATAAGGGCATATGAGTAATACGATCTCTCAAAGGGATCATACAGGTTCAGTTACTGAACCGAAAGACATGAGCTCACTCATGAGATATTGGGAAGAATCAAATTCCATGCGTATGGTCGTCTCGCTTTGGAAGCTTGACTGAATTTGTAGGTTTGATATATACTTTTGGAAAGTATGTGATCAAGACCTAGGTATGATATATGCTTTTGGAAAGTATATGATCGATACCTACTTCCAATGATCGAATGAGAAACTTACTGATAGAACCCTGAAGTAGGCAGTGTAAAATTGATCTAATACTTCGGGTTTGTTCTGGGTCTTCTAGTATGCAGGATGTACAGGTATTGGGAATACCTGAGGGTGATGTGATCATAAATGATTGTATAACCATGATGCTTCCATTCCTAGGGAGTGATGAAATGGGTCTTGATTTTAGTGACTCCTCTCAGTAGAGAAGTAATCTTATCTTGGTCCAATTATTGGACTTTGATTTGAATATGATTCAGATGCAATGAGAATATTAGATTTGCGGTCTTGATTTAATCAAGCATCTATGGGAGGCCCACGATCTTGATTTGAGATATGATCTCAATATCCAAGTCACTATACGTGGAACAATACAATTGCCTTGTCCTTATCTCCAAGTATTCGCGGAGAAAGCACATTATTCTTGAAAGGGTTCAAGATAATTTCATTGTTGATAATATGTATCCGAGTATTGAGAAAATGGATAATTAAATGTGATTTAATTATCATGATTAATATGAATTTGATTCATATTATAAAGAGAGTTGTCATAGATAATAAAATGTGATTTAATTATCAAAGATGTAAATAATGTGAATGTGATTCATATTACTTAAGCTTAAGCACAAGAGGATAGAGTTCCAAGATGATTAAATATGATTTAATTATCGTGGATATGAATAATGTGTATAGCAATATCCATATTAGTCATATATATTATAAATATGATTTATAATATATAAGAGAGAGATGATTGTAATTTACATTTGTTAATTAAATGTTAATGTGAATTGGATTCACATTGAACATAAAATTGAAAATGTAATTTACATTTTATTTTGGGTTGTGAATATGATTCACAAATTTTTCAATGGCAAGATTGAAATATCTACAAAATAATTGTGAATTATTTTTGTAGAATAATTTACAACAAAAGTTGTTGCAAATCATGTAGATTACATAGAAGACAAAATAGCCACCTTCCTAAAGGAGGAGGGTGGACGGCCACCACTCCTATTAGGAAAGGGTGGCTGTCCCCCCTCTCCACATGGAAGGAGGCATTCTCTCTTCCATTGTCTCCATGCATTGATGATTTAAGTTTGTGATTAAATTGTGTTGATTTATCAACATATACTTAATCTAAATTAAATTTATTGTTGTTGGTTTTTACCAACACAAATCTTGACCATTAAGATCCATGGATCCCATAATGTTATAAAAGGAGAGGCACCCCCTTGCTCTTCTTTACACAAGACACAATGCTTGAAAAGCATATCTCTCTCTTTCTCTCTACACGTCTACTCTTCCTCTCCTTCTCATGTGGTCGTCCATCATGGATGCCCTAGAGAGGTTCTCCATCGCCGCAGCGTCGTCGTAATGTTGCCTGATCGTTTGTTTGTGGATCTCCGTCTCCTTCGATGCGCCTCGCTCGTGAAGAAGACGTCGGATCTCGTGTGTCAAGATCAGGAGATCCACCACTTGGATCATCAACATGGATTGCGAGAAGCACGCAGTTCATCCCCGCGCTCGCAAGCGTCTCCTCCGTCGGATCGGACTTGAGACAGGAGGTCTCTTCGTTTAGAGACTTGATCGCAACCACGCTTCAAGAGATAATCCTATTACTTGTTTGAGGTTTAGACGAAACGATCCGAGAAGTGTTCTTGGATCATATGGTTTTGTCGCATGAAAAAATTTTAATTTCCGTTGCATAGAACAACTAGTGCGACTAGTCGTTCTTCGTCGTATTCGATACGATGCTCACGCTTCCGTGGTGCGCTTGAGGATTCTTGAAGTGTGATTGCGATCAAGTCTCTAAACCAAGAGACCTCTTGTCTCAAGTCCGATCCAAAGGAGGAGACGCTTGCGAGCGCATTGATGAGACGCGTTCATCTCCCAAGCCAAGTTGATGATCCAAGTGACGAATCTCCTGATCTCATCACACAAGATCCAACATCATCTTCACGAGCAAGGTGCACCGAAGGAGATGGAGATCCACGAGCAAGAACTCCAGCAGCTTAACGACGATGCTGCAGTGATGTCGACTCTTTCAAGGGCTCCATGGTGGACGGCCATAAGAGACAGAGGGAGAGAGGCACATGACGTGTAGAGAGAGAGAGAGAGAGAGAAGAAAGCATTGGTTTATGTTGTAAATGTGTCACTCGAAGAGCAATGGACGCCTCTTCTTATATAGGGTTTTGGGAACCTATGGATCTCAATCCACAGACAACACATAATCAATGGATGAGATTGATTTGTGTTTCTTTCAATGGCTAAGATGTTGTTGTAAAAACACAATAACTAATGATTTAATTTAAATTAATTTTCATTGATAAATTAACAAAATTAATTTCAAATTAAATCATCTTTGATAAGAGAAAAGATAATGAAGAGAATAAACCAATCCCCTAAAAAGAGGGGACGGCTACTCTTCTCCTCGTGGAGAGTTGTAGCCGTTCACTTCTCTTTGGTGGACTTGGTCCATCTCTTCTAATTATCATGAGATCTCATTATCTCATGATATATATCATTATCTCTTGTCGATAATATTTTCACCAAAAAATAATTTCTAATTATCTTATGAAAAATATCAACTATGCCATTGAAATTATGTGAATCTCATTCACAACCCAAAACTAAATGTAATTATATTTTCAATTAATCATTCAATGTGAATCCAATTCACATTAACAATTAATCAACAAATATAAATCACATTATGCTCTCTCTAATATATTATAAACCATATTTATAATATATCTGATTAATATGGATAGTGTTATCCATATTATTTATATCCATGATAATTAAATCACATTTAATCATCTTGGATCTCTTTTTCTCATGTGTCCAAATAATATGAATCACATTCAACATTTAATTATCTTAGATAGCTCTTGAAATAATATGAATCAAATTCATATTATTCATGATATTTAAATCACATTTAAATATCCATTTTCTCAATGCTCGGATACATATATCAACAATGAAATTATCCATGAACTCTTTCAAGGATAATACGCTTTCTCCGCAGATACTTGGAGATAAGGACAGGGCGTTTGTATTGTTCCACGTATAGTGACTTGGATATTGAGATCACATCTCAAATCCAGATCTCACGGACCTCTCATAGATACTTAATTAAATCAAGACCGCAAACCTAATCTTCTCATTGTATCTGGATCACATTCAGGTCAATGTCCAACAATTGGACCGAGATTACATCACTTCTATATGAGAGGAGTCAGTAAAATCCAGACCCGTTTCATTACTTCCTAGGAATGAAAGCGTCATGGTTATACAATCGTTTATGATCACATCACCCTCAGGTATTCCTAATGCATGTACATCCTGCATACTGGAAGATCCAGATTAAACCTGAAGTTTTAGATCTCTTTTGAACTGTCTCCTTCGGGGTTTTATCATTAAGTTTCTCATTCGGTCATTGGGAGTTGGTTATATACTTTTCAAAAGCATATATCATACCCAGGTGTTGATCATATACTCTCTCAAAGTATATATCAAACTTACAAATTCAGTCAAGCTTCCAAAGCGAGATGACCGTGCACAGAATTTGATCTTCCCAATATCTCATGAGTGAGCTCATGTCTTCTGGTTCAATAAATGAACTTGTATGATCCATTTGAGAGATCGTATTACTCATATGCCCTTATATGCACACCAGCTCACTGGTATATCGACCTTGATTAGGCCATCAACCTATCGGTCTACCAAATGTACATATTCAGATATATAGTAACACATCTATCTTCGGTCAGAGGATGCGTGCCTATACCGTGACAGCATATGACATAGGTCTTTGGTTATCTCGATCTCGTTAAGTCAACTCTTTGACCTAACTAATCTAACACCTCCGAATCTCCATTCCTATGCAGAGGACCTGCATCAAGAGGTCGGTCAGATATCAAGCTTTAGATATAAGGATTGCCATCTCCTACTCAGGCTGGATATCACATCTTAACAATCATTTGACAGTGCTTGATGAGTCCTCAATCTAACTCTTTAGATATTCATCCAGGCACCAGCCTCTATGATTCAATAATTGAATCAACAGCTGTATGATCATTAATATGGCCATGGTACATAACCCTAATTGTACTAAGGGACCTATTATGCAAATTAGTTATTCTTTATTTCCGGTTAAGGAGTGAATTGCAATAACATTAATTGCATATTGGATCACTGTGGGCTCGCATGTACAACAACATACCCTGGTGTACTCCCCAAAAAAAGTGTAGATGGTCCGAAATTTTTGATGGACACGTTGACTTCACAACAAAAAACACTTAATTATAGTTGTAGTTCATGTACAACACCCAAGTGATTCCTTATCCATTGAGAGGAAAATAAAATAAGGATACAATCATACTTATTCCACATTCGACCTTTTACATTCACACCATTTTGAGTATAATAACTAAAATAGTCGTGGGACAAGATGAGATGGGATATAAGACCGAGTTAAGGAATGAATCTCTAATTGAACCTTGTATACCAAGATCTAGGTCAAAACATCGATTGTACACTCTGTATTGCAATCAACAGATCACATCATACTCATGACCTATATTGTACATAAAGAGTCTGAAATTTAGAGTTTGAGTTATGAATTTTCACTTACATTATGCGGAATTCATCAAAAACTTTCTTTTTCTATTTCTTTTTCTCAGTTATTTTTTAAATAAACTTTTTTCAAAGGGACTATCAAAGTTTTAATATAAGATATATTCACTTGTATATATCGTATTATCATACCCATTTTTTAATAAATTCACGCTAAATACAAATGATATGAAATCAAGTCCATTGTGTACATACACTTAACATTAATAAATAAAAAATATTAGAAAAATACTAACATGTAGATATTGCAAATATAAATCATAGTTTGAGAAGATTGAGAATTAAAAGTTGCATTTCTCCTTTACACAATATCCTAGAAGTTCCACTCTCATTTGAATTGATATTCATCAAATTATCTGTAAAAAAGAACTACATACAAATGAATTGGAGTTCATATGTGAAACTTGTGTTTTGGGACCTTATTATATATCTGTACAACTATTCTGACTATTCCTATAATTTTACATACATATTTTAGTGTTTTTTGTTTATTTCTTTTTCATTTTATTTCTTTTTTAATTAACTATCAGAGAAATTAAAACTCAAAAATTTATACACTAAAAACATCAAAAAAGAAGAATATATATTGTGAGTTCATGCATAAGAGGAGATATTCTTAGTGCTTGAACATGCATATTTTGATGATAACAAAGCATGTGCAATTAGCGTGTAGCTAGATGTTGAATCCTTGATTCATCTACTTTGTACGAAGACCTTAGCAAATTCCCGTAATGATCTACCAATTAGAAATTTAGATGAATTAACTCTTCTAATAGTGTTAGAAATCAGGGTTAAAATCTGTGTATAAACCCTAATTTGGTCTAACTTGATCTCATTATTTTATGTGCAAATACTGAGTAATATATTATTTCTTCTTCTATTATCTTCTTTAACTTTTGCTCTAACTAAGAAAAAAGAAACAAAATACAAAAAATCCCAAAACCTTGAGAAAATAGAAGTTTGTGAACATATATATAATGTATATACTATATTTTATTTATCTTTGTTTTACATTTTTTTATTATATAAAAATTCATAAAAATCATATAAATATTGTTTATAAAGAGAGACTCTAATTAAAACTTAATTTAAAATAAAAAATTTGTAAAACATAAAAAATGGGGATTAAATTTCCAATTAATTCATATACAAAATACTGTTTTATACATTGACTATTCGCATTTCAGTTATGTTAATTAGATGTAGTTGTAGTACAATCGGATGCGAGTCCATCATAACCAAGCAAAGATCTCCACGAGGTGTGGCTTGGTTAAATATTTTTAACCCGGGTAAATCCATGGTTGAACTTAGGGACACGACCCTCGATGCAACTAATTAGGTCCAAATACTTAGGTTAAGTGATTAAATATGTTACCTCAATCAAGTGCATACAGAACAATGCAAAACATAAAATGAATGAGAGAATTTATTTTTTAGTTGATTTCATGTATGTTAAATTAGTACAAAATGCAAAAGAATGTGATTAAATACAAAACATGTGTATATACATCAAGTATGCTCCTGAAATAATATGATGACTTAAGCAATAAGAAGAATAAAAAATAAAAATCAAATTGATGCTCAAGACAAATAGATTCCATAGATGGCATTTAAATTTATGAGCATGCACAATTTATATCTCTAATTAATGATTCATATTCAATAACTCAAATTAGATATTTAACTATGCCATAAGATAGAGAATTAAATAAGCATTAAAATGAAATTGAAATAACTAAAATTGAAGTCCAAACACTCCAGGAGCATAACTGAAAGAAAACATACTAAAAGGAATTACAGACAGGTCCAATATGGATCTAATTACAAATACAAAAACCCAGAAGGGCTTATCTTTAAGTTTACCTCTATGAGGGGGTCATTTTGGGATTTGAATAAGTTTGGAAAGATGTTTTGCAATTTTTAAGAGCACACACGTGAGATGCACACACCTTTTGGGACTTGTTTGTAATTTGAAGAATGACATGACGTAGCTGTAAAACTCCAAAAGGTTACACGTGAGACATGCAAACTCCCTGGATCGGGACGAGGGTCGTGGTTTGGCACCATGCACACGTCTGGTAGATGTGCTTCAGTATAAGCTTGGTGGAGTCCAAGGTTGTTGGCTCAAGTGGGTCAACATGGCCACTCCTAGGCCACCAGATAAGCCCCAATTGGGTTTCATCTGACAGTACATGTATGTTCATCCTCCTATTGCTCCTCTACGTGTGGCGGCTTGGACCGAGCTTCGACGAGGGCCCCATGACTCCTCCTTTTAATTGAGGAACTGATGGTTGAGGAGGGAGGCGGGGAGGTTGGCAAAGACCTTGGTTTCTCAGAGAAGACCAAGAGGTTCTGGATAGGGATGTTGATGTAAAATCAAAGGGGGAGAAAAATTAAAACAAACCTAACTTACTTGAAGATTTAAGAGGAACGCCAATGTCCAGAGATGGCTTGGGCTAAGCTCAAGTGAGTTCTAGTCTTCTCTTAACATGCTCAGCCTTGGCACGAAGCTCAAACGATCGTCAAAGATGTTGTAGCATGGCATGAAGGGTCATGGTTCTCACCAGGACTGAAAGCCATCGTCGTCTCCTCAGTCCCTTGCTCCTCTGTCTTAGGAGGAGGGAGAAGGGTTAGGCCTTGGCCCGAGTGAAGGTGGACTGAGGTATGGAAGATAGGGAATGGTGTGTGAAATCCTTCACGAGGGTCAAGAACTCATGGTGAAGGTCGAGACAAGGTTGTATTGAAGTGGAAACATATGTATAAACCAAGAAAAAATCAAAGAAAAAGCACTAACCTCTACTTGTGTATCCCGGATTTTCGCCAGGTCACTGGGGTGGAGGTAACAACTTGGGAGCGAGGCTTGGATGTCCTCTGGTCATCGCATTATACTCGGGTAGAAATGTCGGGAATCTTCACATCTGACTAAGGTCGTGTTCATGCCACAACGGATATGGGTCGACACCAGAGCTTCAACTTGATCAAGACCCCTCCATTTCGTCCTCTCGCCATCGCTGGAGGATGGGCACAAGCAGGAGCATGCTCACATAAATATGGACACGTGTGAAGGCGGTGGTGATCGTTGAAGCTGAGATGGAGTGGCTCCAGGTGGTTTTTGATGGAGTTCAACCGCTCCTCCTTGACTAGAGCATGAATGGGAATGGAATTTAGGTCAAGGGGGGAAGAATGTGGTTGGTTAGGCATTGGTCGTGGGTCGGTCGGGTATGGGGGAAGTTGGCTGGAGGACTTGTGATAAATGGGAGATGAGTGGGTAGTTGTGGTTTATATAGTGCATAAGATTATGGGCGGAGGTTGACGAAGCATCGGGGCCGTTGGATCTAGAGATCTAATGGTGGCAGGAGAGGAACGAGGATGCGGTCCTCATCGCATCTGATCTAAGCGATTAGACGGTGGTGGTGAGAAGCGGATGTGGGTGAAGCATAACCGTCAGATTAGAGAAGATCAAATGGTTGGGAAGGCGAGCGGAGTGTGAAGAAGGGATGGGGCACGTGGCTTCTCCAGAGAGAGACATATGTCCCAACAAGAAAAATAAAAATACATAAAAATCAAAATAAAATACGTACATGTGTCAAATTAAAAAGTGTTCAATATGAAAGCTGTAGATCTTTTCAAGATCGATAATTTTCATGTATAATCCAAGGTTAAAATACATCATTTATATATAGATATATTTTTAAGTATTTTTAAGTAAAAAATACTTATTTTTTCTTTTATTATTTTTATATTTTTGATTTATAAATAATATAAAAACAACAACAACAACAAAGCCTTTTCCCACAATTAAGTAGGGTCGGCTACATGGATTCTTCGCCTCCAATCAGATCTATCTTGGGCCAATCCCGGGCTTATATCCACAAAACTAAGATCCCTTCGTATTGTCTCTTTCCAACACTTCTTAGGCCATCCTTGCCCTCTCTTAGCCGGCTCAACATCCCAACACTCGCATCTCCTAACTGGTGCATCAACTGATCTTCTTTGCAAATGTCCAAACCATCTTAAGCGATTTTCTCGCATCTTATCCTCGATCGGGGCTACATCAACTTTCTTTCTGATTGCATCATTCCGAATCCGATTTTTACGTGTGTGTCCACACAACCACCTCAACATTTTCATTTCTGCTACATTCATTCTCTGCACATGTCTATGGTTCACCGGCCAACATTCAGATCCATAAAGCATAGCAGGTCTTACAGCTGCTTTGTAAAACTTTCCTTTAACCTTTAAAGGAATTTTCTTATCACAGAGAATAGCAGAGGCTCCTGTCCACTTTAGCCAACTTGCGTTTATTCTATTTGTAACATCTCCATCGATTTCCCCATCATGTTGCAGAATAGATCCCAAATATCTAAAGGAATCTCTCTTCTGAATGTTATCGTCACTAATCTTCACCTCGATTCCTTCACCATTGCTTCCATCAAAGGTGCACTCCATATATTCCGTCTTAGCCCTACTTATACGAAATCCTTTAGTCTCCAACTCATTTCTCCAGACCTCAAGCTTCTCATTTACTCCATCTCTAGTCTCGTCAATTAACACAATATCATCAGCAAATAACATACACCAAGGTAACTCATCTTGAATGTGACTGGTCAATTAGTCCATAATCAAAGTAAAAAGAAATGGACTTAAAGCAGAACCTTGATGTAAACCAATGTTGATGTCAAAATATCCAGTCTTCCCAGACGGGGTCCTTACACAAGATAAAGCCCTATCATACATGTCCTTTATGAGGTTAATGTATAGGACAGTTATTTGTCTCTTCTCCAACACTCTCCACAATATCTCTTGTGGGACAGAATCATAAGCCTTCTCCAAATCAATAAAGATCATGTGGAGGTTCTTCCTTTTAGCTCTATAAATCTCCATTGTTCTCCGCAACAAAGGGATGGCTTCAGTCGTTGAGCGACCTGGCATGGATTCGAATTGGTTTTCTTTTACATTAGAAATTTGCCTCAACCTTCTTTCAATCACATGTTCCCAAATTTTCATAGTGTGACACATCAACTAGATACCTCTATAATTTGAAGAATTTTGAATGTCTCCTTTATTCTTATAAAGAGGCACCACGATACTCCTCCTCCAATCTTCAGGCAATTTCTTGCTTCGCCAAATAATATTGAATAGATTCGTAAGCTAAGTCAACCCACGCTCACCTAAAACTATCCATTCTTCTACAGGGATGTCATCCGGTCCTACACCTTTTCCAGGTCTCATAACCTTCAAAACCTCATCTACTTCCTTTCTTTGTATCCGTCTATAGCATGCACGATTCAACTTTCACTACAAGCTAGATCACCCAAGGTGATATCGCTATTACCTTCCCCAATGAAAAGTTTATGGAAGTACTGCTCCCATGTAGTCTTTATATTCTTTGGAGTAACAAGCACATGACCTTCCTCGTCCTTAATGCATCTCACTTGAGAAAGGTCTTTGATTTTTTCTTTCTCTTGCTTTGGCCAACCTGAATGTATCCTCCTGTCCCTCCTTAGAGTCGAGATTTTTATACAAAACTTCATAAGCTTTTGACTTAGCTTCGCTTACGGCCTTCTTTGCTTCCTTCTTCGCTATTTTGTAGTTTGTGACAGTTTCCTCTATTCTATCCTTAGACATAGCTTTAAAGCAATCTCTTTTTATTTTTAGCTTCTCTTGCACCCTTTCACTCCACCACCAAGCCTCCTTTTGACATGGAGCTCCTCCCTTTGACTCGTCTAGCATCTCTTTGGCTACCTTTCGGGTACAAGATGCTACCGCCTCCGACATCTCGTTTGCACTGCCGCTACAATCCCAAGATAAGTCTTCTAAAACCTTCTCCCTGAAGCTCGCTTGCTTCAGTGGAAGATTCCACCATCTAGTTCTAGTTATTTTAGAAACCCTCCTTTTCTTTACCAACACTTTCATTTGTACATCCAAGACTAACAAACGATGTTGGGTTGTCAAACTCTCTCCTGGGATTACTTTGCAGTCTTTACAACACAACCTATCTCTTCTCCTCAACGCGAAGTAATCTATCTGTGTTCTAGTTGGCCCACTCTTATAAGTAAATAAATGTTCCTCCCTCTTCTTGAAGAGAGCGTTTGCTATGAAAAGATCATATGCCGTTGCAAAATCCAGGATGGCTTTTCCCTCTTCATTTCTATCCCCAAAACCATGTCCTCCATGAACACTAGCATATCATGAAGCATCTTTTCCCACATGTCCATTAAGATCTCCACCGATGCAAATCATCTCTCTTTGTGGGATTCCTTGTAGACTTTTGTCCAAATCCTCCCAAAAAGCTTGTTTAGTCCTTTCATCTAAACCAATTTGCGGTGCATAAACTGAGATGATATTCAGAATTTCTTCTTCAAGCACCAATTTTAGCAAAATAATTCGATCTCCGAATCTTTTCACCTCAACCACACAATCCTTCAAATCCTTATGAACAACCACTCCAACACCATTTCTACCCTTATCTTTACCTGAATACCAAAGTTTAAAGCATGTCTTCTCAATCTCCCTTGCTTTCTCTCCAACCCATTTAGTCTCTTGAAGACATAGTATATGAATCTTCCTTCTTTCCATCGTATCCACTATCTCCATCAACTTTCCAGTTAAAGTGCCAATATTACAACTACCAATCCGCAACTTCCATTGCAATCTCTTTTGGACTAACTTCTTTACTCGCATGCGTCCATTATGCGAGAACCCTTGTAAATTTTGGACTGCATCCGGGCGGTGATGCAGCGGAACTAGCTCAATTACCCGCATGCGTTCCTCATGCGAGAACCCTTGCCAATTTTGAACTACATCCAGGCTGCGATGCAGCGGCCCTTGCCAATTTTTCATTGCATTCAGGCGATGCAACGCGTCGCAAGTAGGGAACGCCCCAACAAAATCTGTATGTTTGCTTAAATCCATGTTGAAACAAATATATACAATATTAAACTAATTTTTATGGGATTTTTTGTATCAAAGAAATACAGAAATAAGGGTGCAAAAATATATTTATTTATGTACAATTAATTAGGGTTAGTTATATACACGGGGCTAATAGACAATGTTAGTTAATTAATAGTAGATTTATTGAATTGTTTAATTAGAGGGATAATAAATGAATAATATGATGACATGGATTTATCATACATACAATTTTTTTATTTTGGGTCCTTTACGAAAGTTGTAGATCTCATCAAGATCAACGACTTTGTGTTGACCATTTTTTCATTTGAGTTTCTTTCTATTTTATTTTCAATTTTCTTTGATTTTTCCTATTTGGATCTATTCTGTTGGGCAAGTGGCTACACCAGAAGCATCCATGTGACCCAACCCCTTAGTATTGACCTGCCTCGCCCTTAGTTGTCTGATTTCTTGATCAGACAACCCACTCTTGTCCATGGGCACCCAATCGTGAGTCATTGTATCCTTCGATCCAACAGTCTAGCCATCATCTCCTACTTCGAATTCGCCTCTCCACTGTCGTTATACCTCGTACTATCATGACTTCACCACCCCTTTATGTTGGTCATTTCTCTACTCCTCTCCACATCCTACCACTCCTAAACGAAACTTGCTTCGTCCTTCTTTTTTGCCCAACATTAAGGTATCATTCATCTCACGTACAGCCTTTACCACACCCATCCGAAGTCTCCACTTCACGCAACCCTCTCCTATTTAACCCCAACTCTTCCTGCCATCTCCGACTCCACCATCTCCATGAGCTATGACCAAGCCCTCTGCACCAAGTTGTGACAAGTCGAGGCCACTCGTTAAAGTGGTGATGTTCCCTAGATCGAGTGTTATCCATGGCCATCCTTCATGCAACAACTTCTCCCTCCAGCCACTATTGAGCTCCCTCTCCTCGTTGTGAGGTCGAGCAAAGTTCGGGGAACCTCCTTCGGGTCCCAATCCCAGGCGAACACATCCTCTCTATCTTGCCTTGACCGCTCTTCCAGGTATCTCTATCGATCTTGTTCCCTTTTTGACTTCTCCTATTTTTCACACATGCACCTAAATTTCCTCAGCCCATATGGGCACCAAATCGTCTCCATCTCGTACCTACGACCTTCGTGGACCCATCACCATCGCATCTCCTTTTTCCACCTCCTCCACCGCTCTCTACTTCTAGGTCTCGCAAAGATTTAGAGCTTTAGGCCCCTGATGAATTCACAATTCATCATCTTTATTCTTTTATTTTAGCTTCATTTCCTTAGTCAAACACCTGTAAATACCTACTAGTTTCATGAAATGACATTTTGCATGCATTTGTTAAATATGCATTTTAAACACTTTTTATATTTAAAATAAAAGAATAAAGAAGAAAAGAAAAAGAAAAGAAAAGAAAAGAAAAATGAAGGATGTATTTATAAAATAAATGCAGACTGACCCAAACCACGAGAGAAGGTCAAGACTTGACCTGATCGACATGAATAAAGTAGGGGGAGATAAGGTCTTTACTTCAAAAATCCAAACTTAATTTGCAAATATTTCCCTCTATATTTGTACAAAACTTACACTATTTATTTGTACATAAATTGACCTCAAATAGAATATTTTTCAAAACAAAAGTTGTAAATAAAAATATTTTATAAATGACAAAAATAATTGCAAATTAAAATAATGTACAGATCATAAATTATCACACTCAGAAAAAGCCGTAAAGTAATGATTGAAAGACCAACTCTGACTCCATACGAACTCAAATTGAATCAAACTCACTTCCATTGTACTCTAAATTAAATTATCTTTGAAACGGCTATGGTTTCATGATTTTTGAAGTTATGGTTAAAAAGGAGGTTTTCTGGGGTGGTTTGTGTAGATTTACCACTTGCTTATTATATATATTTATTCATATTTATTTTTTATATATAATATATATAATTGTAAATATTATCTTCATTATTAAAAATAAAAAACTAAAATTACAAAATGTAAAAAATTATTTAAAAATAATTTCCTTATTTGTACATGTGTATATTACTATATGTATATAATACTTGTATACAATAATTTCCTTACATAAAAATCACCAAAAAAATAAATATCTAACATTATTAATTAAATTAAATTAATTACGAAATTGAATTTAATTATTTAATTAATTTATTTGATTTGATTTGAAAACATGCCTTGTATATAAAGATAGGATTATGTACCTTAAATAACCACTATTAATGTGGCTAATTAATTTTTATAAATTAATTATTTTAATTATTTTATTTAATTCTGACTTTTATTTTTATATAATTTATTTATTTATTTAACCAATAAAAACATGTTTTATTTGTATATACTTTCTTTTTTTATTTTTATTCTCTTTTTATTGGGCTCCTCCTCCCTCATTTGTTCTTGATCAATCTTTGGTGGAGACGAGCCTGATCTCCGAGAGCAACCTTGTCGAAGAAGGGTGCCCAACCTCCGAGTCGTCCGGTGATAACGAGTCGGTCCTTGTCGAGGCCATCTTGGCGTGTCCAATCTTGAGGTTAGATCCAATGTATTTTACTTCGTCATTTTAGATTTAATTGTTTGCTTCAATGTCACAATTAATTTTTAGACCTTAATTCCAAAAAATATCCATCCCACTTTGATTCATCCTAAATCCGATTTCATCTCATCTTCTCGATCCACACACGTTCTCGTTCTATCTCTCACAACTTTTCACATACGATCACATATAGTGGTCGGATCCTCGGATCTATCTACCATCTCGCCTGATCTGCATCCACTCACATTCTGCTGCATTTGGATTTTCTTTGATTGCTCGCATCCTCATTTGTGTATAAAAAAATAATCATAAAAAATTTAATTGAAACAAAAAATGTATTTCTTTTTCTCTAACATTTATTTTGCAGGAAAATTTAAAAATAAAAAAATAAAAAAAATATTTTTTTCTGTTTACAATTTCTTTTAAAATAAATAAAAAACTTTTTTATATCTTTCTGTTTCATATAAAATAACAAAACAAAAAATAAGAGCAGCGGCCCGATGCGACCACCACATGCGCCCATTAGCCATCTACGCACCTTCCACCGCCACCACCTGTGCGAGCTCACGCTCCACGCGACCCCAACAGTTGTACCGTGCCACCGCACCGCCGATCACCGCCCCTCCCTCCACACCATCGACCTCCGCGCAGTGGTGGTAGCCCCATCCACCTTTCCCTCTTTTCGTGTGAAGAAGAAACAAACGGAGCATGGAACCTTAAGGGTTTTAAAATAAAAAATGGCAAAATTACAAAAAAAGTTTTTAGAGGTTTCCATAATTATAAAGACATCCCCACCAGCATGAAGTTTCTTTATCTTGGGTAAATTGCATTGTTCTCCTCATATTTTATTTCTTGTTAACTTGAGGCAGAACCTTAAATATTTAGATTTCAGTTCCTGTGATTTTCAGACTTTAATTTGCTTGCCCTTTTGATTGAAATAAATCTTTTTCTTGCGCTAAAATTCTGCAAAAAATTGTGAATATTCCTGCTATGTGCTTGATCATTGTGTAAAATTTTAATTGCATTTCAAATTCATTTTAAATTATTAAAAAATAAAAAACAATGTCTTTTTATATGCCTAAACTTTGAAAAATTCAAATACTGCATGAAAAATTCCAAAAAATAGATTAGGTGTATTTTATTGTCTTCTATTTTCTATTCAATTTTCACGCATTGATCATTTACAAATACAAAAAAAATTTGTAAAAGACTAAAAATCTTAGAAAAATTATAGAAAATTCTAGAAAAATCCAAAAAATTGTGATTTTAGTTTCATGTGTAGATATTTATTTATACTTTAGTATAAAAAATAATTTTTTAGGAGTTTTGAACATTTGAAGTATTTTTAATGTGCAAAATACCCTTGAAAATGCATTGTTTACCTTTGTTTCCATTGTTTGATTTTTATAAAATCACAAAAACATCAGAAAAATTTGGAAAAATTTTCAAAAATATTTTAAAACTTGAAAACCCAAATATATATTTTCTGTAACTTCTGAGTATTTTTTACTATTGTGAAAAATATAAAAAGAGTGTGGTGTATGTATTTTTATTCCCTTGTGCATATTGTTTCTTATCTAAAATTTTAAAAATTCAGAAATCAAAAGCCACTAAAAGTGTTATCTTTGAAATTTGATTGCTAAGTTTTTCAATCGTGCTCTTTGTGTTCGATCCTGGTCGTTATACCAGGTAAATGAAATAGCGAAAACTGCTTGCTTTTCATTGATTGATTCTTCTTTAAAGTGGTTATATACTTTTTTTTCTATAATCCAAAGGTTGAATCTTGGATTCATCACTCTAAATTTCATTTATTAAGCTCAAATCCCTCAAAATCAACAGCATTTTCGCATCTATTCTGCATAATTAGCATTCATGCATGCTTTCATAAGAATTACATTTTAGCACTAATTTTTGCACAAAATAAGAAGCAAAAAATCCAAGCCAAAATTGACCTGTAAATAGCCTAACTTCCATGATTTTTAACTAATTCAAGCTAAATCTGAATGACCCAAAACCACTTCCATTGTGTACATGTCACTAATGAAAAATACAAAAAAATAACTAACCCAAATAGGTGAACCAAAAACCCAAACCCTAGTTTCAGGATTTTCGGACTAAAAACCGCATATCTTCCTCATCTAGTGCCCGTTTTAATCCTACTCACTTTTGAACTAATGTACATTCGATTACCTTCAAAACAAGACCAAGTTCAAGTAAATCGGAGCTCATATGTGAAAGTTGGGTTTTGGACCTCTTTTGTATATTGTGTATTTTAGCGGTTTTTGACTTGATATTTTATGTACGTATTTAACGTATTAATAACAATCCAAAAAAATAGATTAATGTGTAAATATTTGTCTCTGATTTTTACCATATTTTTTCCAGATTTTTATCTGATTTAAAAATGACAAAAAATTATAAAACCCAAAAATCATGGTATTCTATGTACATGGGATACCCTAAAAATTCAATTTATGCATTTGATCGATTTTGGTTTTGATGTCTTCATGCAAGTTGTAGATCTAATCGAGACGAGCAATTTTCGTGAAGAAACTCTTTCGATCCGAGGCCGTTTACTATTTCTTTTATATTTTTTTAAAGTATTTAATTTCCGAATTTTGTGGTGCTGACACGTGGCAGCTCCTGGAGCCGCCACGCGTCAGCCACTTTTGAGGTTTTTATATATCGTTTTTATTAATTTTTTAAATAGCTGCTCACATACAACGCACGTGCCACCCCCGCACATGCACTGCACGTGCTCCCCCTCTCTCCAGTGTATCGCCACGTGGCCCTCTACGGGCCGTTCGATCGCACCCAATCGGACGACCCCAGCATCTTCGTCCTCATCCTACCTCCCCTCTTTCCCAATCAACCTCCGCCCATCTCTGTTGATTTCTCCGCTGCCCAATCACCGCAATCTGCAGCCACTTTGAATCTCCGATCCTCCATAGATCTCGTGCCGCCGCCTCCCATCAAATCTCCCTCAGATCTCTCCTCCCGCGAACTTCCATCTCCGCCCTACCCGTCGCAGCCCTATTTAAAGGCCATCGCCCCCCTTTGTATAACCCATCCGCCGATAGACCTTCACAGTAGAGGGATGGCGGTGACAGCGCCACCCCTCCACCTTTAACCTGGCGAGATCCGGTGCCTTAGATCGACGCCGCTGCAGCTGCGGCCAATCCGCCTTTTGCTCTGCTCTGGGTCCTCCTCCGTTGAGCCAACGACGACTACGCCTCTTCATCGCCTTCGGCCCCAACGCCACCGCCAGCCACGCCGACACTCCACCTCGCCTCCGCCTAGCTACTTCACCAACGCAACATCGCCTCTAGGAGCCTCCTATTCACCACCGCCTACTAGAAGCTCGCCCTTCAATGTCCACGCGTGCCGGTGCCCCTCTGCCTCGATCGTCAACCACCCACGCCAGTGTCGGGGATCCTATCCTGAGGTCCCCTGCACGTGCTTTGCACGTGCGTGGGGAAACGCCAACCACAATCAATCCAGGTCACGTGCATTGCACGTGACGTTGGAAAAATTGCATAAGGCACCCCGGAGCTCCTCTTATTTGCGAAGAAGTCCATACACCCAAGGAGCACGTGCGTTGCAGGTGCTCCCTTGGGTATTTTGCAGAAAACACCCCCAACTATAGTAATTACAAATAGGTCCTTCTTCTTCCTCTTTATATTTATATTATTTATTGCAGTTATACCCATGTGTTCCCCCTCTGTTTTGAACCTCTTCTCTACATTATTTTATTTATACAAAAGTAGCATTGTGTTCCTCATTTAATTCTCTACTTTTTGACATATTGTGGATATTTTTTTGATCGATGGCTAATTAATAATTAATTATCTTGTGGAAAATTGTATATTTTTCCCATTTTGTGCTCTTAAATTTGTCATTGATTAATCATTACTCTAAAAATTCCCGATAAATCATATATTGTAGAATTAATTGAGTTTGACATCGTGCCCAAAAAGAATTGATTTGCATGCATAGTTTGCCCTGTAAAAATCATTTTGCATATTTCAGTATTTGATTTTTAATAGGTAGTAGATCTCACATTTTCGAGGTTTAAGATTTTTCTGAGATCAATCACCTAGTGAGAGATCTTAGATAATTTTGATCCTTGAAAGTAATTAGGTCCGATATTTATCATAATTAAATATTGAAATTCATTTATTAGCATTTAAAAATTCATAAAAAATTCATATTGCACTCAAAAATTCCAAAAAAATTATAGTGCATTCATTTTTCATCATAATTTACATCTTGGCCAAGTTTCGTATTTTTCGGATATCGTTTGGTTGATTTTTACATTTTAGTCTAAAATAGGCCAAAATTGCATGTTGCATCCCTTATTGCATTAAAAATTACAAAAAAACCGCTTCGAAAATCACGCACGAATCTTGATAGACATAATTCTAGATTGTTCCTTTACCTCCTTGTGATCGACCTTGGAACTTGCCCAAGTAAATAAACATAAAACCGCATTGATTAAAATTTATTAACAAATACTTCGTGTGGTTATTTTCTTGACCGATTCCGATTGCCACCTACAACGAAATGACAAATCATTATTTTTACGCACGATCATAAACAACATCTTTTAACAAATGCACTAACGGACTCGTCAGTGACCGGATCGATTGGTTGAGAACAATGACCACTGCATATTTATTCCGTCTTAACCCCCATTGATTTTCGGCTCATCAGCCCCCACCTCCTCCGCACAAATGAGGCCTTCATTTCGCTCATCTCTCATTTTGTATTTGCCCGTGAATCCCTGCAAGACCTTGTGCACTTCATTTATCGAACGAAGCATCATGGCTTCATTCACCTTCTCTTCCTTAGATGACAGACCATTGCCTCATTACCTCGAGCTTCGTAGCTGCTCCTCCAAACCACCAAACTCCTCGCCTTCACCTCTCCAACCTCCCAGGCCCATTAGACAAACCATTAGGGGATGCAAGATGCATGAAGGAGGTCGATGGTACATGACCATCCTTTCGCTGTCTGTGGAAGCTTCGACAAACACCACAAGTGGTTACTGTAGGATCTCTAGATCTTATGACTCTTGTTCCAATTATTTAGTGATGTATGATCAAGCCTGTGAGCCATCCATCACCATACCCCCGCATCTTGATCCGAGCCATTGATTACAAGATCCAACCGCTCTAATCCAACCCCGAGGCTCCAGATAATATTGCATGTCACTCGAGCCTAGCCCACCATCTGAGCCAAGCCACTATTGTGTAGGATGCACGTGGCTTGGCGAAATTGCAGAGGAGCCGCTCCAACTTCCAGAATCACCTCCATATCCTCACACACTCTACATGCACCCGCTTTGGGTAGGGCTATCATGAAAGATCGAGCTCGATGAGCTCAACTCGGGCTCAGCTCGTTAAGGGCTCACGAGCCGGACTCGAAACTTAACGAGCCCGAGCCCAAGCCTGAGTTGGGTTTTATGGCTCGCTACCTTATCGAGTCGAGTCCGAGTTGGGCATTGTTCAACTCGGAAACCCGAATCGATAACTCGTTTCCCCTCTTAATAAAAAGTTGAAACATATATACCGAAACTTCCACATTGAGTTTGATATAAAATAAAGGTTAACATTTTGCTTGCCTAAAAAGCTACAAAAAAGAGCATAAAAAATCAAAATTACAAATGTCATTTGCACAATTTAACGTATAAAATGTAACAATGACTCGTTATGAGGTTCATGAGCCTGCTCATTTTGAGACTCGTGAGCCAGCTCAGAAACTCATGACTTGATAAGAGGCTCTTGAGCTATCTCAATTTGAGCTCATGAGCCAGCTCAGAAACTCATGGCTCGATAAGAGGCTCGTGAGTCAGCTCAAACTCAACGAGTTTGAGTTTGAGTTATGATCCAGGGCTCGACCCTTGTCGAGCCCGAGTTCGAGCCTTAGGTTTCATATCGAGTTTGACTCCGAGTTGAGGCAACTTGGCTCAAACTCGATAGGCACCCCTAGATTTGGGTTATTTTCACCCAAGCCTACCAGGTTCTTCAAATAGCAAAAATATCCTTGCATGCTTGCGGAAATTACATAAGACCAACTCTGACTGTATATATTTGCAGGTAATCCCATGTTTTCTCTTTTAAATAGTTTTTAATTAAGTTTTTCTTGTATTTAAGCCCATGAGTTGTTCCTTTAATAACTTGAGCTATTGAATTCCAAATTTGGTGAAATTAGTCTTGTTTAGAAGCTCTTCCGATTCTCTTTATCTTTGTATTCTTGATGACACATTTGAGATAATATTGAATGAATAATTTTCAGCAAATGTTTCTAGTTTATTATTATCAAATTAACCTTGATTTGTAAGATTAATTTATCTTTTTAAGCTCAATTATTGTTGATTAATTCATGAGCCTTCTCATTCATAATTGTGCACGTCTTTTCATCATCTTTATTGCATTCATACGACGTCTATTTTGCATCTAGTTTACTTCATAAAAATGACAAAAATTGCATGCATTCACCAAGTTAGATAAATTCAGCTTTAACTTAGATAATTTTGATTAATTCGTTAAATATATAGCTAGGAAGGTTTCCTTGAGTCAACTTTACAAAAATGTACCCACTTAAATGGTTTGGTGGTAGTGCAGTGTGCCCACAACCCAAATGACCAGGATTCACATCCCACCATTGTGTGGGTTGCGTTAGGTGGTTGACAGCCAGCGTAAAAAATAGTCGAATCTTTCAACATGAATTTGATCAAGAATCCATGTAGACGACCCTACTTATAGTGGGAGAAGGCTTCACCATTTTAATTTATAAATATATAGTTAAGTCTGTTTCCTTGAGTCAACCTTAGGACCTTCTTAGGTTAAATAAGAATCATACAACCACAACTCTTCACAAAGCTATATTTAAATGATTTATATTTTTTAATTGAATTGTTAATTGGAAAATATAACACCATCATATTAATTTAGGCAAATAATGATCTACCACTATGTCAAGAGCTGGAAAGCTACTAAACCAAGAACAATCCTTAATCGATCATCTTTGATTCTGATTGGTCACCTAATTCCACATGATCGATCTTTTAATTCTAATAAATCACCTTTGTATTCAAATCGATCGTATTCCATTTCAGGAAGAATTTTTAAGACAATTTTGTTCCTGATTTATTCACAACTACTACTTTTTCAAAGCCAACCTCAATGGGGACTCTAGTCCTATAAATAGTACCACATACCTCATTCTACAACACACAACAAAGAGCAACAAGATCTCATTATCTCCGCTTTCCCATTTTATACTCATAGGGTAAGATTCAAGAGTTATTTTCTATTGTGTTCTTCATTTCATTGGCTAGGGTTCTCTCCACTCAATTTTCTACGATCACACACTTCGCTCTATAAGATCGTTTTAGTTTTGCCTCATTTTATTCTATGTATAGTCACTTTGATATTAAGGTTTTTAGGATTGTTTATATATAAGGTTGAGTTGACCAAGTCACTGTTTTTACCCAGGAGGATTTCTACACTAAATACATGTGCACTTGTGGTTTGATTGTTTATCTTGTGATTGAAAGTGCTACGCATTACTATGCTTGTATTAGACTATTGTGATTGCAACAGACCAGGTCATTTATTACGATCCACTAACACCAATCAATCGGTGTCCGAGGGATATATAAAAACAATATATATATTGTCTTATAAACATGTACATAAGATCATTTTCTATCTCATTTTACCTTTTTACTTAAATATTAAAAATCCAATATATATATTGATGCATTAATATAATATTGGTATCTTACAAAATTATATTATGTATCTATTACTAAGAGAAAAGCAAAGAAAAAATATAAAACACTAAAAGCAGGTATTTTATACGTATACACTATCGCAAAAAATTGTAGTTTGTATCTGTGACTTTTTTTCAGTTTTAATGTATTCATGAATGTTGTTGGTCTCATTGAGACCTACACTTCCATTTTGAGCATGTTTTTATTTAAGTTCATTTTCTATTTTATTTATATTTTCCATTATTTTATTGTGATTGTTGAATCCCACAGTCAATTATGTGGTCAAACCTCATTCGATCATGCCTTGCCACCTCATCATTCTCTAACTTTCGTCAAAGAATCGTCTGATCACATCCGCCCTTGGTCTCCGTCCAACCAATGTGCACCACCTCAGCAAGGGTTGTTGACCGTAGCAGTCAACCATGCTCTCTTCATTCACTATTTTAGCACACATTTGATGCACCATCTCCCAACAAGCAAACATCTTGACCTACCTTCACTTCTTCGCATGTGATCTCACCCCGTGTCTCTCCATTACCTCAAGCTCTTCTCTGTTCCACAACAGCTCATCACCTCGTCGATCCACGATCACAACTAATCACCCATTACCTCTGCAACAGCCACCCACCGTGCAAAGGCCATGAATCCATATCCACCACTGTTATCCCCCAATAGCAAGGAGGAGCCGCCGACTTCAACACTCATTTGATGATAGTAATCGGAGCCCCGTCTTGAGGCGATGAAAGCGAGCACCTCGAGCTCAAACATGATCCGTAGAGAGTCCTCCGTGATGCAACTACTTAAAGCAGTTACTGAGCATGGACCCCTTCCTTAGCCAGATCTCGATACAAAACCATGAGCTTCATCGAGCTTGAATTCATTCAGGAAAAGAACCAAAACCTCTAGATAGTACATATATGATATACCTTCTTCCTCTTTTCTTCTTCTTTCTTATACTTCCCCTATTTCATTCCTCTGCTACTATTCCAAATACCATCTTTTCCTGCTCCCCATTCTTTTCCCATTCATTTGATCCAGCCATACTCTGACCATAATCGTCATCTTCTCCTCTGTCTACCCGATTTATCCTTCCTCTTTCCTTTCTCAATCTTCCCCTACGACCACATGCAATGATAGAATCCTTGAGTTCCCTACTCCATCGATCGAATAGGAGATCCCTCACTCGACCCTCATTCCTCTTTAGTGTAACTCACCATCCAAGTTATGTCATTAGCTCAAGTTTCTTCCCCTTGCAGGTATTGTCGGGTGGTGGCATGAAGATCAGAACTCCATCGTTGATTTGCAACAACAACTTCACTAGAGAATCTATATTCAAACTTTACATCATCCAGAGCCTTCCATGCCATGCATGTGCACAAAATCAAAGAATAAGTTCCGGTAACAAAGCATGCATTGCACGGTAGGGAACCCTCTCCTCATTATGAGAGCAGATCCTTTGTAGTACTGTAGAGGTCTGCAGTAAAATCGTGGATCATCCTAACCGCTCAATCTTGATCTAGCGGTTCATACAAATTCCCATGGTAAGGACCCATAAAAAACTGAATTCATACGAACCGCTCGATCAAGATCGAGCAGCTGGGATGATCCACGATTTTACTGTAGACCTCTGCAGTACTGTAGATGGTTTGCTCTACCTCAATCTACCATAAGATTTCAAGGATCAGATCGACCCTATGTCCACAAAACTCGAGTCACCTGGTGTGAATATTGGTGAAGAATCCCCCGCTCTTCTGGGATTCAAAGTGAAGCCCTCACCTCGAGGAAGATATCAAGCACCCATCTTCCTTTTCAAATATCATAGATAAGTCCTTGTTAGCTACATTTTATCTTTAATTTCATTTTAATAATTCCATTTTAGTCACTAAGCTGTCATGTGAATATTTTGCAAGTTATTAACTTGGTACTATTTTTAAAGTTCATCTTATTCTCTTTATTTTTGAGATATTATGGGTTATTTTCTAATGTCGCATGAATTAAGTGTGATATTTTGATTAAAACCTATGCTTGCAGTATCTATTTTCAATATAAATCCAAGGTCATTGAGAAAAATTATGAAACTGGGCAATCTTGTAGTGTGGCTGCAAGTAAATTTTTAGCATATGTGTTATTGAAATCCATTGATTATTGTGCCCTACAAAATAAATGGTTAAATGCTTGTCATAATGTCATATGGTGTTTTACATAATTATTCGAAATATAAATATACGCCTAGATGCCTCTTGATGTATTTTAATAATGTGCTTTTATGACTTTAATATTACGATTTCTAGGTTTAAAAAATTAAACATCAAATTATGGGTTGTTGTATTCACATTTTTAATTAATTCAATTTAATTTTAAAAAAATTATAGTACGTTGCATCCACATAAACATGTTTTCACTTTTGAAAAATATTTCATTTTCCTTACTGAATTCAAACACATCGTGTAGCTTTCAAAAATCATAGTTGTCTCATTTTAAACATAATAAATCAAAAAATATTTCTGAATTCCTCATTAGATAAACTTTCAAGAAAAATAAAATTTTGAGTTTAAGGTCATTATTAGATTTAAAATTATTTTACAAAGAGAGCCATGAAATCCTTCAAAAATTATTTTCAAAAACTTTATACCCAAAACATCATAAAATTGTAAAAACCCAAAAACACTTACTTCCCCATTTTATTATATTTTATCATTATCAAAAATAAATTAACCCATCCTTAATTCGCATTCAGTATATAATTACCAAAATTATAATTTCTTCTTTATTTTAATTAATCAATACCAATTAAAATTTGTAAAATTAAAAATTAAAAAATATATAAATATAAAATATAAAAAATTAAAACATAAAAATGTTTGCATTCTCATTCGCATGCATATTCACATTGCATTCATATTATTGGATTAATTCATATTACGTTTAATTCATAGCATTTGCATCCACACTTTGTTGTATCTCATAGTAGTTAAATTCACTCAGTTAGCTCGAGTTGCATCAGAAAATGTGACTGCCTCTTTGAGTTCGACCTTGTTATCGTACCAAGTAAAATAAAAGGCACCACACTCTCTTTACTATTTCTTGTGGTATTTTTTCCACTATTATTTTTCTTCCTAACTTATAATATAACTCGATATAATTAGCAAGGGTGGAAAATATCTTTTCACATGTACAAATAAGTGCAAGAAATAAAACTCACAACCTCAAAATATAGGCAATGGAATATGAGATAAAATAAAGAATGATCTTACAAACATTGAATGCGAGTGACATTTTCACAGAGATTGGAGTTAAAACATGGGAGTGATGTTTTCTTTTATCTCTACAAAGACGAGAATTAATAAGTACAAAATATGTTGAAAAACCGTGGCTTGGAGTCCTTAATATATAACTTAAGGATCATCGAACCCATCCATGAAAAGGTATTTATTCTCCTATCAATGTTTAACAACTATCAATAAACCAATCGACTAAATAACTAAATACGACTAAAAACATTAGTTGGATGGAAAGCATATTAGTCCATTGTAATTTAGATATCAAGAAATAAACATTTACAATTCTTTGTGTAGTCTCAACTATAAAAATGGATGGGTAGTTAAAAGGATCATACGGTTAGGTCATTTTTCAAAGGTAGTCATTAATCAAGTGATTGTTGAATCGATCATTAGTCAAGACAATAATTTATTGATCAAATTCATCAGTCGGTTGATCCAAAACCATTTGACTGGAAATTCAACTGATTGATTGATCTAATCTTGTTTGAGAACTTGAGTTAGAATAAAGATGAATATACGTATGCGTGAAGTTTACAATGCATGTCTCTTATAAAATAAATTACAAAACTTTAAGAACTCTTTGTGTGCAGCTTCATCATCACGAGCTTTCTTGTAGCTAGATTTAGTATCTAGCAAGCTTCGACTATATTGATTAAATCTTCTAGGCATGTTCTTCAATGTCGTATATTTTTTCTTGTCTTATCTTTAGTTTTATTTTATATATTAAAGAATAAAGGAACACAAGAAAATATTTTTGTCATCATTATAATTATGCATGCAAGAGTGCACGTCACCAACAATCTCCCCTTTTCGTAACGATAGAAATGTTTTAAGAGCTTAGCAAAAAGATAAAAGTGCAATATGAGCTAAATCCTTTTTACAAAAACTTTTCTCCATCTTAGAAAACCCTAGCTTTTAAAAAACACTTATATATACACTTTTCCCTTCTTTTACAATTGTCAAAAAGTAAAGTTCATACTTTTAAAAAATAAAAATAACTTATTAGAATATCATAATAACAAATGTAAAGATATTCTTTCTATTCTTAGAGATTCTATTTTCCTTGCTTAAGAGCTCTCCTTAGTTTTATATTTAAGGCTCCCTTTATCATAACCATCTTCGCCATCACTTATCTTATTGACAAATCAAACCTTCTTGTTCTTGATGAGTCGCTTGAACTATTATGTGATCATGGCGATATTCTTATTTTCTTCGTTATCAGAATTGGACTTTAAATCCTTCAGTTAAGTGGCTTTGAAGGCCAACGTATTCTTCTTTGGTTCTTCTCCGTTCTTCTTCAAGTTGCTTAACTTAGTATCATAAGCTACGAGATCTCCTAGTAGGTCAAGAGGGTCATTGACTTGAAGTCATCAAACTCCTCAATGATTGACTTATGCTTTAACTCAAATGAGAGTGAATGAAAGACCTATGCGGGTTGTTATCCAAGTAGAAAATAATTCAAGATTTCTGAGCTGATTTACTAGCATTGTTAGTCACACATTCACATCCTATATGGTTTCTTATTTATTCATATTAAACATTCATATTCCTTCTTATGAATATAAAAGCGAGATTTTCTTGACTTGACTTTTCATCTGGTGAGTGGTCTAGAGACATTATCATATCTCATGATTCGTATTGAGATAAGATACAGGGTTGAACTCTTCCTTGGAGAACACAAAATATAAGGCGTTGTTTGCATTTGAGTTTAGAGCCAACTTCTTTATTTATTTGCCAATGTATTCTTCTGTTTCTCCTCAATTTATGTGAATGAATTCTTTACCATGAAGAAGATGTTGAAATCTCCTCATTGAAAAAAGACCATCATCTTTGACTTCTATTGAGAATAGTTGGTCACATCGAAACAGGGTTGGAGGGAACTTCCCTCGATTACATGTCTATTGCAAGTCGTTGTACTTTGAGTTGTTACATCGTGGTGCAATACATGCTCTGATGTCAAATGAGAACTCTAAGGAAGGATATTGAATTTATGATCAGTATCCTTTCTTAGAGTTCTCATTTGACATTAGAGCATGTACCATATAAGCTATTTTATATGAATGTATAAAAATTCAAAATGTATCAAAATCACCTTTAATTATATATAACTTTTAATAAGCTATTTAATGAAGGTGGTTTTGCTCATTTTGGAGGTAAGATGTAAAAGTTAGGTTTTGGACCCCTGTTGTACCATATACATGATAAAATATTTATTTTATTTATTCTTTACTATTTTATAATTTTATATTTTTAAATTTTGTAAATATCATTTATAGTATACATACATATTTAGAATAGCATAAAACCATAAATAAAACATAAAAATAAAATACTATACATAAATACATAGATGAAATACCTATAATTATACCTATATATTTAAGGGATTTTTACCCGGCAGACCCTGTAATCTTTTGCAATTACCGCTACGACCTCCGAAACATCCTAATTCCTCCCTCGACCCCGTAAACTTGTTAACCTTTACCCGACAGACCCTGTGGTTAACCCCCATCCCTCTGACCGTTAAAACAAACCGGATTCTGTTATCTTCTTTTATACTATACCCAATTTATTTAACAAATTTTCTGGAAATGCCACTCCCTCCCATCCTTCAACTCCAGTTGCTCCTCCCTCCCACCGTCCACCTCCAATTGAAGACGTCGCCTCCCCTCCTCCGGTCCACCGGCGCCCCTGCTCGAAGTCCCCATCCCCACAAACGTTGAAGAGATATATGTATACTGAAACATGGTGTCCTCCGTTGAAGCATACTGGAAATTCCAGTATACTGGAAATTCCACAAACGTTGCGGTGCCAATCTGGCTGGAAGAGATTATGTAGAAGGCCGCGATTAGTGCTGCCTTTGTCGCCTGCGGCGAGATGGGTTCCTTGACGAGCTCCACGAGAGCTTCGATGATACCGTTGGTTTTGACTATGGCGTTGGCTGCGCCCTTCGATGGATGGGAAATCTCTTTTAGCACCAATGTTGCGTTGAGCCTCGCCGCGAGGTCACCGTGTTTCAGCAATCTAACAAGGGAACTCAGGGACTCCGGCGTGGTCATGTAAGAACACGCATCTCCGTCGAGCAGGAGCGTCGCGATCATCGCTGATACGATCTCCTCCAGAGCTCCAGGGCAATCGTGTGAGAGACTGGAAAGACGAAGCGAGCACCCGCCTGCGCATATGGTCGGAGGGCACCGACCTGGAAGCCCCCCCTCCCCCGGCCGCCGCACCTGGAAGACCCCTCACATCCCCCTCCCCCGGTCGACTCGCCACGCATATGGTCGAGGGCACGGACCTGGAAGCCCCCCCGCCCCCGGCCGACTCTGCCACCTCCCCCCCGTCCCCGTGACTTCCCAAGATCGGAATAGCCCCCTCCCTCCGACCCCATCCCACCCGTCGCACAAGCCCCCCCTCCCGCCCGTCACCTCCCCCTGCAAGTACCCGCCGCCTCCCCCTGACAAGCCCCGCCGATGATGCTGCTACCTGGGGCCACCCCGGCTCCACCCCCCTCCCCCCCGTCCCCGGTCGCTGGAGCCCCCCGCTCCCCCCCGATCCCCGGTCGTGGGAGCCCCCCTGCTCCCCCCGGTCCCCGGTCGCTGGAGCCCCCCCTGCTTCCCCTGTCGATGGATCTCCCGCGTTCCCGTCGATGGAGCTCCACTTTGCAGGATTATTTTTTCCTATTTTTTTAAATTTTGGGTAATCCTAACCGTTTAATGGTAAATGGGTTGGGTTAACTCAAGATTAACCCAAGTAACTGACTCAAATATAGTTAAAATTGACGACAGGGTTTGTTGGGTAAGACGGAGCAAGTTTATGAGGTCGAGGGAGGAATTAGGATGTTTCAGAGGTCGTAGCGGTAATAGCAAAAGATTACAGGGTCTACCGGGTAAAAATCCCTATATTTAATACCCCTATTTATTTAAGTGTATAAATAACATCATAAAAATACAGTAAAAATATATATATGTGTGTGTACCTAAAAATAAGTTATAAATATATAAAATAAGATAATAAAATAATAAAATCAAAAGTGCAAAATAAAAATAAAATACACAAAACATAGATTAATATACCTATAAATATATCCTTAAAAATTAACTTGTAATAAATAAACCTACAAAAATAAATAAAAATCATATTAAAATACTACATAAAATAATTACTATTTTTTATTTTATACTCAAAAATTAATAAAATCATCTACCATTTTTAATTTAATTATTTCTTAATAAAACCCCTTTTTGTCATGATTTGGTCCTACATGCACCAATCACATTCCAGGGAACGTTGATCCCCAGTCAACTCCCCATATTTCAGCTCTGACATCTGTCAGAGCCTCGAGTCCCAACACTTCTCGATTTTTTCCAGGACACCACGATGCTCGAATCGCCTCGAGCTCTTCAGTGAACCTGATCGCATCTCGATCAAACCTCACGCCCAATCATCAGACCGACCAGATATTTCTCGAGCCTCTCAATCTTTTCTCTTGAACTTCATCAAACCTTTGGCGTATAAATCATTTCCTAGGTACTCCGTTTCTATATAAAAATGATCCCTCTTGGAACTTCTTCTCGATTCCTTGTGTGCGTGCATCGAAGGCTGGTGTGACAATGAGCCTTGCCCCGTGCTCTGAAGCGGCAGAGCAAGGAGAGGAGCAGATCCACGACGAGCTTCTCCGACCGCCCTGCTCCCTGCCTACCAACATGTATAAGAGTTGCGCCCTTCTCTTTATTAGGTATATTTATTTCCCGCATTTTCATTTCTGAAATTAGATTAGGTTTTACCGCTTTAGATCGGTAGGTTTATTAATTTGTTCAATCGCCAGAGCCGTTAGGGATCTGGCCCTTTTTCCATGTTTTCGACCCATTCCGACCTTTGTTTTTGCCCCACTTCACTTCCCACCGCTTTCTCCATCTGAACCACTCATCAAGTCCCCTTGATCGTGATTCGATCAACGAATCAAGGCTCCCCCTCTGCCTTTAGTCAGAGCCTCTCTGCCCACCTTCATCAACATGCATCTTAGCTTCATTTCTGGCTGAGGAACACCACCATGTGCCATAGATTTCTTCGTCAGGGTCCACTCCAAACGAACCCCTACTGGGTCGGATTTGAAACTGGACAAAGGTCTCTAGGTGCTCCATCTTCTCTGACATGTCAGGACCCCATCACTGGGTCCTAGACCTTCTCGAACATACCAGCAGTTGCGGACAACCCTCACGGTCATGTAGCGCTCAAGAACACCACCAAAGACCCCAGGAGGAGAGAGGAATTGAAGATCGAAGGTCAGGGGAAGACATGTTCTTCCCCGTTCTTCTGAGCATCGGATATCGTTCGATCAGATGGAGCCCCCCGTTTTGATCTGAGCCATCCGATCAAGGAGCGAAGCGACGCGTGTCTGGACCGTCTGATGGAGTTAAGTGATGTAATCTGGACCATTCCTTAGCACGCAATATGGGTAAAATACACATACCCCTCCTTCTTTTCCATTTTATTTTTTAGTATATAAAATGTTTTCAGGAGTATAAAATATCTAGGAAAAATTATAATAAGGCCCTTGATGTTTCATGTATGTGTATATATGTCCATGGCAGCTCACCTTAGGTGGGATACCACGTGAGGTTGGGCATTTTGTACGTATATCCTCCCATTTTCTCTATTTGCATTTAGTCCCAAAATTTGGATATAAAGCATTAAATTTTGTGGGAAATTGTATACAAGACCTGTAATTTATGTACATTTGCAAAAATTCCACTTCTAGGCACGTGTTATTTTATGTATTGTGCGAAAGTTTCACATGCGCCCCTGGATTTTATAATTGCATTACAAATGCATGTATATTTATTTTTATTTACAAACAAGTTCTTGCTAGTGAATTAAATTGTATTTTCATGGCATTTTTGTTAAAAATAGCCAATATTCTAGTTTTATTTTGCAAAAATTACTGTGTATGCCTGGGATGTTGTGCTTCATCACCATGATTTTTAAGTTGTATTTCTAGGCATTTTATTATTTATTAAAATTTGAACAGTGACTTAATTTTCCTTATCTAGCCTTAAAATCATAAAAATATTAAAACCTCTTTAAAAATTCCAAAAAAATATTATCTTTATTATGTTATGTTTTCACTCCAGACCAAAAATCACATAAAAATCTTAAAAGAAAAAAAATAAAAATTGAAAAAACCCAAAAACTTATAAAATCAGAAAATTTATTTTAAATATTGGATTTTCTTCTATTATTTTCTTTATTATGTATAGTACATATTAAACATATTTTGAATATTTTAGGATTTATTTAATATTTTTAAATCCAAAATCATTTGGCTATATTATTTATTCCGTGTTTTGCATTTTTCTCTTATTTAAAAACCAATAAAAATATGGGAAAAAAGCCCAAAAAATAAAAATAAATATTAGAAAAATACGAAAATACAAAAATATTTTTCTTATATTATTAAGAGATTTATATCTTATTTATGCATTATATACTATATATAGTTATGTATACATATATATACTATACACCCTATATTATTATATATTATATTATAAATTAACTCTTTATTTTCAGAAATTAAAAAGAAACTAAAAATTTGAAAAATGAAAACTCAAAAAATTAAAAAAGATTCATTCGGTATTTTTAATTGTTCTCTCTCTATATATATGTATATATCTCTATATGTATCTATATAATTCTATCTATATATATATATATATATGTATTCTTCTTACCATTTCTATATATATTATATACACATATTTATTATATTTAATTAATTATTTAAAATTAAAATTAATATAAATATAAATATAATAAAAAAACCCACAAAAAATAATGAAAGACAAATATGTACATAATGCATATTAGTTAGAAATAATCACAAATTACCTTGTTTGCTCTCTGTGAATCGACCTCTACATGCTTACTTGATATACATTTTTGGTTGCAGAGTATAATAAATTTTAACTTCACATTTTTACTATTCATTGATTAGTTGATGGTGAGGGTTAATTGTTGATCAACTTGAGGTTTGGTGAGGTGTCGCCTCAACAACATGTTATCTTTGCTTTCCTTGAGTGAGGATTATGTTAAACCCTCACCATACACCAGCTATCACTTGTTTGAGGGCCTTGACTTTCAAAGTGCTTAAAAAAGACATTTATAGGCGGATCACCAAGTGGGCGATTGAAAATCCAATCAGTTGACTAAATCGGTCTAAGAAATTGAGTTAAGATGGAGAAGAATGCTATGCATGCAATTTACAATGCATTCCTCTTACAAAATAACTTCAAGATGTCACATATTCATTGTCATGAGCTTCTTGATCACGAACTTTCTTGTACCTTATCTAGTTGCTATCGTGCTTCATATCTCGATCGCAGCTTCTAGACACGTTCTTTGATGTCACATCTTTTCATGTTGGATCTTTAGCTTGCTTCATATATCTAGAGAACAAACTAAAACATGAACATTTTTGTCATCACCAAAGGTGTGCATGCATGAGGGATGCCACCAACAATTAATATTGCATATGCATGGTCAACTTCAACGACGTGCGAGTACATAGATATTTTTTTGTAATCATGTAACTCTTGCACCATGGTATTTAAGATGCCCACAAGATCCGTTCTCATTGTAGGGCATATCAGTTTCATGAGAAGAAAAGAGTAAGGCTAGTGTGAGCAATGGAGCAATTAACTTCAAACCACTATACTGCCACTATATATGCTTGTATCTGTGTTTACGCGTGTTTTTCCTCTTAACATTTCTACATGTGTTTGATCGAATATGTTTCCAACATCTCTTTTCGCGATCTAACTACGCATATTTTGTTTAGTCAGATTAATCACAAAATGCATGATATAAACCAATAGCCACATCACATCTAGCTTAGATGAGATGGCAGAATATACCACATTCCAATCATCTTTACTAATTGAAAGATCTTTAACTGTCTTTAATGAGGAATCTTATCAGATAAATCCAATAAAAATCTACAAAGAAGGGGATATTCCAACTGAAATATAAGAGGGCTAATTTGGCAATTTCGCCCTACTTTCTCCACAGGAGCCTTCACATTTAAAAGTTACGAATGCCACAAAAAAACCAAACTACTTCCTCAACAGTCATGGTTAATACACCAAATAATAATAATTACAAAAAATAACCACAAAATAATATCTTTAAACTGAACTTTGACAAGCAAGCATAGAGTGAGAAGAATGTGGTTATGAAACAAACAGGAGATTGAGAAGGATTCCATTAGACTTCCATTCATACCCAACAAAAATAGAACTGACCAATTTCATCTTATAATAGAAAATAATACCTGATTAAGCAATCCTTTCTTGAAGATAACTCAGGTAATTCCTTTATTTCTCTACCTTACATTTCCAAAAAAAATAGAGATTGATGCTACTTCCATTTTTAAAATTATGAATCAATTGCCCCGTAATGATTCGAATCGATATGTCAACTCATCTGTATGTACAGAAATCGAAGTTGAAACCGCCAAGGAACAATATACATGAAACGGATGATTGAGCAGGATCTGGCTTGCGAGGTGTGAAGATCCACCCTGCAACTGATGATGCTCGAAAGTACGTAGGCTGTTCTTGCTTTTGATGATGACTGAATAAGATTGATAAATAATGCTGTACAAATAGCCAGATGAGGATAACAGGAGAGCACCTGTCTCCTAGCAGGTTCTTTCTTACTTGCGTGCAGAGTGGTAAAGTTCCATGTAGTCGAGAGCTGGGCGATTCCATGACCAGTCTTGCTCCATAACCCGCTTGCATAAGGAATTAAACCAATCTCGACCATCGTACCATGCAGAGATTGCTCTGATGAATATGAAAAACTAATGAGTTTTTTGCCAGGAAAGAAATCGAGAATGATTTTCTCTAAACATGATTCTTAAAGAAATACATTTTTAGTGTAAAATTAAATGATCCTCAAAGGTATTCAGAATTTCTCTTGCACGTCTCAGAAAAGTAAATACATATTAATCCGTGCCATTTGACCATACAAGATATGAAGTACCATGCAATGCTGGGAATGCAGATGACATAGCTAAATCTAGTATCAAATTTAACATACTTAATAAATCAAAAGTTTGATTAGTTATGATATATTTAGGACCCAAAAGTTTGATATCAAAATTGAAAATTCATCCCAAAGCTGCATAAATAAAGATATGGCCATACTAAAAGGAACAGTTTTCGATAAAAAATGGAGTATCAATAACACGATTCACATGAACAACAGGAAGGAACGAGTTAAAATGCACATACAAGAAGAAATTAGTATTAGAATCTGAATGTTGGCATGAAAGAATATCAAGCCTGCAACCAATTTAGCCTACCTGTTAAGAGCATAATCGACGCCACCAGAATCCGCTCCATCAAAACTGAAACCATTCGGCAATAACCCCTGAGCTTCAGCTCTTTCTTTGTCATGATCAACATCATATACAGTGTCGTAAAGTCCTGAAATACATGGCAATAACAGATAATGAATACCCTTTTATAAGATATATAAACTAATTTTTACAAAAACAAATAGCATCCATCGCACCCACGGACGAGGATTTTAAGTAAACCATATGATCCATATCCAGCATTTTTTCACGAGGACCTTTTATCTGAAATAATATGCCCCTCAGAGTAATTCTTATCTAGGTTACTTATATAACCGTGATTAAAATTGATACAAAGCATAGTGATGAATACATGATAAATCTGCCATCAGGTCCAAGAAGATCATGGGATCATGTTTTCTTCCGGACATCGGATATATATAGACCCACTTCAATGGTCTGGTAGTAGTACAGTGTGTTTACAACCCAAAAGACACGGATACAAATCCGCCCTTTGTTTGGGTTGCATTAGGTAGTCGATAGTTAGCGTAAAAAATAGTCAGATCTTTCAACATGGATTTGAGCAAAAATTCATGTAGCCGACCCTACTTAAAGTGGGAGAAGGCTTCACCAGACACATCAGATAGATATATAAGGTTTATGAGAATAGTCTTGGTCACGATCGGCACTCAGATTGGGATCCAAAACCCCAATCAAAATGATTATAAACTAACCAAGTTGCTGTTTATTAAATTAATTTTCTAGATTATGCAGATCCTTGGGAGATCTTGCGTGCATAGGCATGGATCCAGTGTTAGTGTCTCGTGCACAGATATGTGGGTGAAATAGGCACAATGGGGTCCATCGGATCATGCATAGGATGTCCCTACATATATTGTCCACATGCCCGTTGTCCAACAACAGAGAGGAAAACCCAGCCTCCTGAGAGTCTGCTAGGTCATGGCGCTCGTAGTTTTCCTCCTCTCATGGAAGAGGATTTCCACATAAATCGTGTGTCTGTATATTGATTTCTAAATGGTATTAGAGACAGATTCACCACACTTCCAAGAAGATGGAAAAGTACTCATACAACATGTTGCTACATGTGGGAAGATTGTAGTATTTGAGAATTGAAGGTATTTATAGAGGATGGAGGTGGAAAAGAAGAAAATTTGCAGACAGGGGGGAGCTTCTGATGAACGGAATGTAGAGGATAGATATTTTGGGAAGCAAATCTCAAGCGACGAAAAGACCAAAATCCTATTTTGCATATTAGTGGGATCTAGATGAAAGTCGATAAAGATCATGCAATAGATTCTAGTGAACCTACTATTTCTAAACTTGAGTCACCCAAACCATGCAATAGATCTCTTTAAGGCCTCAAGAGAGTCACCTCAAGCATGGTTTGCGCATCTAATAGGTTATGAAAGATTAAGGCTACAAGGAAACAAGGTTGGAAACACTCTTTGTCAAAAGAAAACTTGATAGTCTCCTTTTTATTATTTATATTAACAAAATGGTCATCGCTGGTGATGATAATGAAGAGTATTGATTGCTTAAAAATCAAACTTGCTGTACAATTCAAGATCATAGACTTAGGGAAGCTTCGGTATTTTCTTGGAATTGAAATTTCCATAGATAAACCATATTACAGCAATGAAACTATGTTATCAAATTCCTCAAACAAACAGAAAAACAGGGATGCCAACCTTCTAACACTCATACTGTGAAGAATCACAAGCTTAATATAATGGATAGAAAACCTCTTGACAATTCTCCCAGGAGATGTTATTAAAAACTTGTTGGGAAGCTTATATATCTTACTCTTATCAGTTAAGACATTATTTGTGCTGTATATTTGTGGTAAGCCAAATTCAGGAATGCACTCACTAATGCACACCTTAACGCAGTGTACAGAATTTGGTCTTATCTGAAGAAAAATCCAGGGAAAGGGTTGTTTTTTGAAAGAGAAAGGAAGTCAATATTCAGGCCTACATATATGTTGATCGGGCAGGGACACGAGATCATCATTGTGCCATGTGTGGTTAATCAATTTACCTTACGAGAAACCTCAACAAATGGAGAAGCAAGAAGAAAACGGTTTGTGCTAAATAAATGCTAAGGCTGAGCACCATGTAAAAGCACTCAAGGTTGCAGAGAAGTTGTGGGCTCGAATCATGATTAATGATGTGGGTATCCCGATCAATCTTTCTAAGAAAGTATACTAATAGTACTGCCATTAATCTAGCAAAGAATCCAACATAACACAATCGTGCTATGGATGTTCCTTCAATCATGATTGATGCTTAGTTGATCAAATCAGAATCAACTTGTTGATGCTTTCACCAACGGCCTTCCCATTGTATAACATGAGATGAATGAGGAAAAGTTGGATATGATAAATATTAATGCTCAACTTGAGGGCGAGTATCGAAAACATTATATCACGTTAATGGATCTTGTGTGTGGATCCATTTAATCGTGTTCCTTTGTATACTGCTCACTCCTCTGTTTGGTAACATAGTAATGCAAACGGACATGAACAACATCACAGAGAGAAAACCCTAGCTGCCAGAGAGAAGTTAAGGCGTCGCTCCTGTGAGTTTCTTCCTCCCATAGAAGGGGGTTTCCATATAAATCACATGTCTCTATTGAAAGTTTGCTTATTGTTGATTCTACAATGTACAGGGTACATCAAGCCAGGCCATCAATTTACTAAGATGATAACTTCATGTTAGGAGATACTTTAACATTTGAAACCGGGAATTGGTTGGCATACATTTATAACGAAGAAACTCGAGATGTTTCTTGATGGTTATGTAAACAGAGCAAGTACAACCAGCATACTGTACATAAGAAAATTCATAAAATGCATGGTGAACATAAGATTGAAGGAAGAATCCTCACAACTCTTATAATTGTGTTTTTTACACTATTGAAACCTAAAGACTTCAGAAGGAAATGCTGCACCAAGCTTCATCTCTCTACATAACATCAACGCATCCAACTCGAACATCTACAGTATGTGGAAGTATGATGTCTAGAGGCATCACAGTAGGAGATATGCTATTTTGATAACGAACTCCTTTCTAGAGGTCTTCCATGAAGAATGTCTTACACAGCACGTAATCAAGAGCCACTGTCATTTACTTGTTTCCGAAAGTGATTTCCAGCAAACTTGGGCATTGGTGTTTGAATTTAGCATGCAAGATCATTTGAAAGTATGAGCATATATATGTGTGTTACAATCAAATAAAAAAATTGGCATTGCATGGAACCTACTCCAATTAATATCTTAAACCTTGAACGAACTTACATTGTCTAATCGCAACAATATTATTAGAGAAATGGAGAAGGTCCGTGAACCTATAATCTGTTAACCGCTATATCAAGCATCAAAGAAAAAATTTGGAAGATATTGACGATCATTCACATTTTGTTTCATTGTGTTAGTTCCAGAAACTTGGCGTATATTGTTAGCTGATTCCATAAAATTGTCACTGGAGAAAAAAAATCGTTTCCTTGAATTCATTGTTTACTCCAGAAAAGGCAGTGATAAGAATACAAACCTCCTGTTTTCCGAACAACAGGAATAGCACCGTATCTCATAGCTATAAGTTGGGTGAGACCACATGGCTCAAAGATTGACGGAACAAGGATGAAATCAGCACCGGCATATATCTTCCAATGACGAAGTGTCGGTTGTTAGATAAAATACAACATATAAAATATATAGTCCATATCTGTATCCTGTGCAAGGTATTCACTTACCAAGTGCGAGAGTGGTTCATCATAAGTCAAGCAAAGACGGACTCGATCACCATGAGAATTATGAAGTTGATTTGCTAAGTTAACAAAATCATTCTGTATGCGAGGATCTGGAGCTGATCCTAACAACACAACCTGCCAAACCAAAATAATCTTCAGTTAGATAATGGTGTACAAAACCAAAATCAAGAGCTGGCAAAGTGGGATAAATGGCATGCACAATAAAATTGCAACAGCTGAAAAGACCTGCATCTTCTACTAAATTAACTTTGAGGATACATAAAATGACAAAAATAAATCCATTGTTCTGCAAAAAAGGAGACCTGCCCATTTCTCTCAAGTGCTCGCCAAATAGCATGTTTTATGAGGTGGATTCCTTTCTGAACTGTCAACCGAGTTATAATTCCTACTAATGGACGATCAAGTTTTTTCAATCCAAGTCTCTGCTGCAAGGCTTCCTTCGCAGCCCTCTTTCCTTCCACGACATTTTCTGATGTATAGGAAATCTGCAAGATGATGAAACAGCAGTGCTTTTATCCACATTATAGCCAAGGAAACTTATTTGTAGTCCATATTGTGTCACTAATAACTCTAGAGTGCAATAATTCCAAAAAATATGGTCTAAAAAGTTGTAAATGGTAGGGTAAAAAATATTGCCACTTACTGGAATGAAATTGTCATTATAAGGATCCCAAATATCTGGATCAATTCCATTAACAATGCCATAGAATTTGCTATAATGAGGAGCTATAACTGGATTTCCTGAAACTTCCTTTGAATATGTTTTTGACACCTGCAAATAAATAGACAACATAGAGTAGTAACAGTTACGACCTTTAATAAGTAAGAGATTGCATCAAATTGTTAGCTGAAAGCTTGGTCTTCTTTTCCTGCATCTCGTCTCAAGTTTAAGAAATTTCACATAGGACGGGGTTGGATATGGTAAGATAGGTTTTTCTTGGGATATGGCTACCATATTTCCCCCTTCAGATCAAAAGATCAAAATTTTGAGAACTTACAGCTAACTCCAAGTACGGATTTCCAGCACAATTAATTAGAAAATTTTGGATAAACCAACTGAAAGCGGTTCAATCTAAACAGTCAAAAGAGAAGTTAACTAACTTTGTACACGTTTAATATGGGTTGTATATATTGAGTAGCCGCAGATTAGTATTTGAGAAGAGGTGTATACCTCCTTGCTTTTAGCCATTAGTCTCATTGCAAAAGCAAATAGCTTTTAGCAATGGAAAATGACTTCTAGATGAGATAGAAAATGACTTCCAGATTTTAGCATTGAATTACAAGCAAGTTTGAGTTTAAGGTAACACTACTAATAGATGAGTTAGGAAAGTAACTGTAGTAGCTTTATCAGCATGGAGCATTGCTTTTCCAATAAGGGGGGCACCGAACTCAAGGTTATGAATGGTGAAGACAACCCGAGAATTGCTCAGACCATAGTGCATATACTGTTCCTTGAATAACCATGCCACAGGTGCACTGGACCAATCATGGCAATGTAAAATATCCTGCCAAATATAGAAACAAGTATTATTGCATACAAAACTTGGTAACGGAACACAAAAAGAATCTTGTTCCGAAAGTAGAGATTTTTTTTCCAATAATAGGATACGCCAAGAAGCAAAATTAAAAATTGTAAATCATGTCAAGCCATTATATAGAATGCCTGTATAACATTTTTTTTCAGCATGTGCTGAGATGATTCAAAGGAATTTCTAAACACATTACTCTTCTATCTTTAAAACCTACAAATCAGTTCCTGGTGTTTATTTTCTATTAATATTAGGACAGGCGGGGAAAGTAAAGAGAGAAGACTCTAGGACTGGAGGTAGAAGTTGCTATCTAGGGGTGGTCGCTTGGTGCTGCTGGAGTCAATCCTCTTAGCCCTGTCTTTGTTCTATGAGTCAAATTTCAGGTTATTTGTGAAGGTAAAGAAACAAATCAACTAAGATGCCGAGAATAGTCCTTCAGGACAGTTGTCAGGGGTGTATGGAATGCGTTTGCTAAAGTGAGAGGTAATCTGTAGTTTATGCTCTCTTTAAATGGAGTGTTGTCCAAGTGGATTCTTTTTTTAAAAGGAAAAAATGTGTTCACCGCATAGGCGCTTTCCCCAAAACGTCACCATTAATCCACAAGATTACAATTACGAGTACAGCGCTAAAAGGCCAAATTAAATTACAAGGCCCAATTCTCAGCCAGTGTCTTAGCATGTACAATTACATTTCCTGATGGAAGACCACCCATCTTTAAACTATTAGGAAGGGGCATTGGGTCTCTATGTTAAGGCTATAGAGGACTACTAGTGGCTAATGTATATTATTGGAGAAGAGGATCATATTGTTGTGGAAGATTCGTAGTTTTAGAAGTGTTTGATGCACCTGGTAACTGGAATAAAGCCACTTTTGAAGCAGTGTTGGGGAATGAAGATGATATCAGGTTCTAGGAAGAAGACAGGTCAAGAAAACGGATGTTAATATGGAGATTTCTCAGGTTGCTCGTGCTTGATATGAACCGGAAAGAGGTGGTGGTACGGCGTCGTAGCGAAGTTTGAATACCTTTGTTCGTAGCGCCACTTTCTAACAAGTGCATGCATGAGTTCTCGATGCAAACGGAAAATCGGGAAGATGAGAAGAGAGAAGAAGATCGCGACGCGCTTCACGTGATTGAGAGAGGAACGGGGTGAGAGGAGAAACCCTAGAATTTCGGGGGAAAGAGGGATAATGGTGGAGGCACTCTCCAAGCCAAAAGTCACAATTTAATTCATGATATGATCTGTCATACAATAGACTACCATCCCCTTTATATAAGAGAGTTGAGATTACAAAAATAGAAACGTAATAAAATTCAAATCCTAATTTATCCTAATTGACTCTAATCAAACTCTAACTAATTTGCTCTACTAAAAAGAGTGAGTTTACAATCAATCTCAATGTAAATAAAATAGATAAATAAATAAAACCGATCAATTAGGGATGGAAATCCTAATTTTAAAAATCCTCAAATCTGCAAGTTGCTTCAGTTTGATTCGACCTGTCAATTTGAGAATAATTGCATCAATTCCCCACTGCTTGAAAAAATTTCGTCTCCTGACGAATTGCTCGATCTGTGATTCATCATTGGAGAATCAGATCTGAAATCGTTTCTTCAATATGCTCAATTTGAGCTATTTTTCCTTTGATTCAATGTAACATTTATAATTTTTCTCCATCAACGGGCATGGATGCAATTTTTCTTTCTATAGATGCATTATAGTGATTTCTGCATTATCTAGAGCCTTCCGCCATTCATTTGGGGCTTGGTTGCATAATGGAACTTTGCAAAAGATCTTTACAATGTAAGTGGGTTTGTAACCATGTGGAAATAATGCGTGAGTTCCAATTTAATATTCTCCATCCAAGACCCTCACACGACTTTACGAAAGCTACTCTAGGGTTTTGGGAAGGGGGCGACATCACCCGATTTTGACAGAATCTCACCATAAAATGGCGATGGTGATGGCTTGTCCAATGAGAGCAGCCAAATTCATTTACGCAGAGGATGGTCCGGACAACATGTTGGGGTTGTTGTATAGAATGACGGAATCGACTCTTGAAGAAAGGGCATGGCCAGCAACGACGACATCGGGGAGCGCAACATCAGTGATTTAGGGCCCAATATTGGGATTGAGCGTGCCACCAGTGGTTTTGCTTGCAGTAGATCGAAATCATGAGCAGGTAAAGATGGTAATTGCACCGAAGGTGGTGACAGGTCCAACAAATCCATTGATTGCACTTAAAGACATGGCGAGGAGATCTCCCCCTTGCGGTGGTTTCCAAGCGTCAGCATCGGTGGTACTTGGGGTTAGGTGGTGGCCCCAAGAGCTACCATGATGGGAGGGCTTGAAGGTTTGCCGAGGATGGAGCATTGCTATCTGTTGGCCATGTACAAGAGAAAGGTTGTCGGCCCACGAACTTTGCAGTGCGTTAACAACTATGGAACCCGTTGAGGAGGGTGTTGATAATGTTCTGACAACAACGATGACGACGACTTCTTGGAAAGCAACCATGAGGGATTCCACCAGGAGTTCAACAGCTTCATTTGCAGCACTTTCATCATAGATGAATTTGACATTTTCATCCATGGGATCTTTGTCGAAGATTGGTCATGTATCTTCGTCTTCTTTTTGTAAAACTATGTCTTCTTCGTGTGACGAATCGTTGTTGATGAGCATATATTGCAATGTTGCATAATAAATGAATCCAACCATTGTTAAACTTCCACGCTTGCTAGAAGCCGATGCTTGAATCTTTGTTGTCGTGGACGTGAACCATGATCGAGACAGCTTAAATCAAATTACACCCACCAATATGCAATCGGATCGTCGAATCGTGAGAACAATCCAGTTTCCATGCTCTGATATCAATTGACGCAAACAGAAAATCGAGAAGATGAGAAAAGAGAAGAAGACCGCAACGCGTTTCATGTGAGAAAGGAAGGGGGTGAGAGGAGAAACCCCAGAATTTGGGGAAGGAGGATATTGGTGGAGGCACACTCTAAGCCAAAACTCACAATTTAATTCATAATATGATTTTCCATACAATAGACTACCATCTCCTTTATATAAGAGGGTGGGATTACAATATAAAAATATAATAAAATCCTAACTTATCCCAATTGACTCTAATTAAATTTTAACTAATTTACTCTACTAAAAATATTGAGATTACTATCGATCTCGATGTAAATAAAAATAGATGAATAAATAAAACGGATCAATTAGGGATGAAAAACCCTAATTTTGAAAATCCACAAATATGCAATTTCTTTCAATTTGATTCGACCTATCAATTTGAGATTAATTGCATCAGTTCTCTTCACAAATAATATTGCCTAAAGGGTGGTACCTATATGGATGAGTGTGAAAGCTTGAAATTGAGGGTTATGTCGAGTAGATACTGCACAATTCTATGTAACGGTCTAGTAACTTATGAGCAAAAGGAAATTTCGTGTTTGTGATGTCTGGTAATGAAACGGATCATAGATCTATAGCAATGAGAGTTGCACAAACATTGGAATAGGATGTAAGCTACCTATGAGGAAAAGTTGCAATAAATTTATCAAATAATCACATCGAGATTGATCATGACTTAATTATCGATAGAATTGGCTCAAACGAGTTTGTACGACTGCACATAAAAGATGAAGAACAATTTGTTAATTATACCGATGAGCTTTCCGTGACTAACTTTGAGAAGAATGAGGGTAAGTGGCATGTTTGAAATCTATGTCCAACTTGAGGATGGGTGTTAAGTTGTTTCGTTATACGTGTATAGATAAAACAAACACCACAATTCGCAAGAACAAGCACCACTAAGACAAGGATTTACGTGGAAAAGGGTGGAAACCACTAGGCAAAATGTTTGCATTGCTCACAACAATAAGGATTTTTTGTTTCTCTTCACTATATCAAATGACCAATGTTGCGTGAGATATATTAGTAGGCCCAAGTGGGATCCTAATTCATGATCCATTTACCCATAAGACAACTCAACACTCCAACTCAAGTTGGGCATACATATTGTACATGCTGAACTTGGCCACATTCATATCAAAACTAGTCATGGAAAGCCCTTTGGTAAAGACATTTGCCACTTGATCTCCAGTCTTTATATACGGCAGAACAAGCTCCTTGGAGTCAATTCTCTCTCCGATGAAGTGACGATCAATCTCCACATTTTGTGCTCTAATGCAAAACATGATTGTTAGAGAGGTTTACAGCAACCTTATTGTCACTGAATAGCTTCATAGGGAGCTCGAACCTTATTTCAATGTCGTTAAAAAAGTTTTGAACCATAGAATCGCAATAACAACCATAGCCACAACTCTACATTTGGCTTCAACATTGGATTTAGAACAGACCGGTTAACATTTGCTTCTTTAAATCACCAGGATGCCACCAAGAAATATGCAATATCTAGTTGTAGATCTCCTAGTATCAGCACACACTGCCCAATCTGCATCAGTGTACCATTCGATCTCAAACTTTGCATTTTTGGTAAAGATAAGACTTTTTCCAGGGTCCTTTTTTATGTAGTATAGGATATGATTTACTACCTTCATGTGAATATGAGTATGCGCATGCACGAATTGACTTACTACATTCACATCATAAGTAATGTCAGGCCTAGTTAATGTTATAAATCAATTTACCCAAAAGTCTTCGGTACTGACTCTTAAACTCTTCATCAAGTTGCTTTCCATCCTTAATGCTCCTCAACTTATGACTCCTCTCAATTGGCGTAGGACAAGTTTTACAACCCAACTTGCCAGCTTCATTTAACAAATCCAGAGCATACTTTCTTTGACAAAAAACAAGACATTCATTTGACCTTACCAATTCAATACCCAAAAAAATACTTTAAGTTCCCAAGATCCTTTATGTCAAAGATTGCAGAAAGCTCTCTTTTTAAACATGGTATCTCCTCTTCATCATCTCCTGTGACAATCATGTCATCAACATAAACAAGAAGAAGACATGTTTCTTTAATTTGTAGCATTTTTCTGTCTTCTCATGGTTCGAGGGCATATGTATTTAGAGATCTTCATGAAGATCCATTCAAGAAAGCATTCTTAACATCCTTCTGATGGAGCTTCCATTCTTTTAGAACAACAAAATGGAGAATAACTCGCATTGTATTCATTTTTCCTATAAGGGCAAAAGTCTCCCGGTAGTCAACACCATATTTTTTTACTGAAACTTCTCACAACAAGTTTAGCCTTGTATCTTTCTACTTCTCCATTTGGCTTGTAATTTATGGTATAAACCCACTTCGAACCTATCAAATGCACCCCATCTGGAATATCCACAATGTCCCAAGTATATTTTTTCTCTCAAGGGCCTCCCATCTCATGCATAGCCTAAACTTATCTAGGATCATAGCCATCTTCGAAAACATTGTTAGGAATTACAGTAGCAGAAAGTGAAGTGATAAAGAATTTATAATTTTTGCTAAGTTTAGAGTAGCCAACGTATTTTTTAATGGGGTACCTGGTATGCTCTGTATATCTCAAACAAGGTTTTATTTCCCTTCATTCGTGTCTATGTGAGAATCCCCTTCAAGGATGTACAACCCATTAACATCCGCATCTTCAACATTGCCATTGACTTCCTTTTCCAGATCACTTTCCATATTAGAGATTGAGTCAAAGTAGATCACTTTCCATATTAGAGATTGAATCACCAATGGAAGTGGAGGAATTAGGATTAGTCAGGGATTGAACAAGATTCGGATTGGACTCTCTAGTTTGCATTAGGGTCCCTTGTTGATCTTTCTTGTTGTAAATGCTTTCATGTCAATGTGGAGGCCGGGACTTCCAAGCTTTTGTTTTTAAGTCATTTCCAGTTGAATTATCTAAAGAACTAGTAGAATCATCATAAACATCCAACAAAAGAATATTCTGTGCATTCCCTTCACTACTACTTCCATTTTTTCCCTGAAAGGAATGCTCAGTGAAGTAAGATTCAAGCTCAAAAAAGGTAACATCTTTAGTCACATGTATTTTTATATCTTTAGGATGCAAGCATTTATAACCCTTTTAGTAGGAGAGTATCCCAAAAAATACCTTTTATTGCCCAAACATCAAGTTTCTTTGCATCAGGTGCAGAATTGTAAAAGTAACAAAAACAACCAAAAACCTTTGGAGAAAGCACAAATGCTTTGCTCTCTAGTTGAACAATAGAAAAAGGAGAAGCCACCTTCAATTGTCTTGAAGACATTATGTCTATGAGAAAGGCACTAGTGAGAACAGCCTCTCCCCAGAATCTATTGGGGATGTTTCTTTGAAATAAAATCGCTCTGCTAACTTAAAGAAGATGTCCTTTCTTTCGCTCTGCCACATCATTTTGCTGAGAGGTATAGCTACAAGAAGTCTCATGAATAGTTCATTTACTGAGTCTTAATCATTTAATCACTTTCTCGTACTGTGTCTCAACCAAGGTGAAGAACTATTTCACACTGCTACCAACTTTGCCATGGTCATGAAGTAAATAAATAAATGTGATTCTAGAGTAATCATCAATAAATGTAATGAAGTACTTGTATCCATTAAAAGTAGGAATGCTAGAAGGACCCTAAACATCCGAGTGAATTAACTCAAAAATGTCTCTTGTATTACTCCTTGAGATAGAGTAAGTCGCTCTAGTGTGCTTTGCTTTCAAACAAACATGACAACTAGGTCTACAGAGTTCAAACCTTTGAATAATAAAGGAAACATCTCTTTGAGATAATCGAAGAGAATATGAACAGGACATTCATGCCACTGCATGACCAACACATGACAATCCTTCTTATTTTCCCTTTCTCGAATTTATTTTCCCTTTCTCGAATCCATGATGTTAATGCATCTGCTACTTTAATTGGTAGGTGATACAAACTTTCATACTCTAAACCAATTCTAATTTTCCTCCACGTCTCCAAGCCTTATAATATACAATGATCGGAGGAAAAAATAAGTCCACGATTTAATTCCTTTGTTATCTTGCTAATGAAAAGAAGATTTAGAGGCATGTTTGGAACATGATGCGCAATGCGAATAGCAAAATTGTTGAGAATGGATATACTTCCTTTACCTGCTACTGTAACATGAGTGTTGGAAGAAATGAATGTGTTGTTATTTCTGTGAACCCTAGGCTCTCTTATATAGAGGAGAGTCCTATGGGTAAATTATATAAGATGGAGAACCCAAGGAGTGGTCGGGTGGTAGAGCAGTGTGCCTCCACTTTAAATGACCCGGGTTCGAATCCCAGTGGGGACACTCCGGACCCCCGAAATTACCGGGCCTACTATTAAAAAATTATATAGGATGGATACAGAGAAAATGAAATAAAAAGCAGTACACATAAAATACGTAAACATATAAATATCTCTAAACTCCCCCTTAAGATGGAACATAGATGTCAATCATGCTCAGCTTGGATGAACACTTCTGAAATGACCCTCTGAGCAAAGCCTTGGTAAAGATATATGTTGTTTGTTCTCCCGAACTGACACGTGAGGTAGAAATCAAGCCCTTCTGAATCATATCTCTAGTATAATGGCAATCTACCTCAATGTGTTTTGTTCTCTCATGTAACGCAGGGTTGTTTGCAATGAATATGGCAGTTTGATTATCACATTGTAACTGCATGGGTAGAGGAACATATATATGCAAATCAACTAACACTGCTCGAACCCACATCATTTCTGTACTAGCTTGCGTCATAGCCCCGTATTCAGATTCGGCACTTGATCTAGCTACAACTGTTTGTTTCTTGCTTCTCCAAGAAATAATAGAACTGTCGATGAACACTGCGAAGCCCGAAGTAGACTTCCTATCCTTGGGACACCCTGCGTAGTCAGTATCAGCGCATGCGGATACAGAGATATATGCTCCTTTCTTGAAAAATAGTCCTGCACCTGGAGAGGATTTTAGATATCTCAATATCATGTATATAGCGTCCATATGAACCTGTCGAGGTTGCTCCATGAAATGACTCACTCAACTCACAACAAAAGAAATATCCAGTCTAGTAACAGTAACATAAAGGAGCTTTCCCACTATCTCTTTGTATCTCCTCTTATCGACCTCATATGTATCATCATATAGCTTAATGTTCGGATCCATAGGAGTAGAGGAAGGTCGACACCCGATCATGCATGTCTCAACAAGCATATCTATTACATATTGTCTTTGGATCATAACAAGACCTTGTGCATTCCTAGCAAATTCCAACCCTAAGAAATACCTTAGGGTGCCCAGATCCTTGGCAACAAATTGGCGACCCGGAGTTGATCTGATGTTGAATTCCAATTGAGGTTTTGAGTCAATTGAGAAGTTCAATTGAGGAGTATAGTATGCCTATTTATTTCTGGTTCGAAGACCCGTATTTCTAGGAATCGACTCTGCTCTCTCAAATTGTTTCTCATTATTAAGAAAAGGTAACAAAGATAAAATACGAGCTTGCTTTATAGCAATAGTAATTAATCGTTGTTGTTTCAAGGTCAATCTATTTACTCGTCTAGATAATATTTTTCCTTGTTCACTAATAAATCGACTAATTAAACTCATGTTTCTATAATCAATTCGATCCCCCGACCCAATTGGGGGCAAACGCCTACGAAAAGATCGCTTAGATTTATTAAAAGGTTGTTTGGATTTATCCATGATTTATTCATTATCTATAAAATCATATTTCTTCATTCATTTTAAATTGGACCGAAATAGGATTTTATTTGTATTTTTTTATTTGTGTATATTTTTATTTGTGTATATTATATACATATATATTATTATATGATTTCCTTTGCCATCTTTATTCTCTGCACATCATCCCATGTAACAACTATATCATCAACATACACCATGATAACAACTGTGCCTCTAGGTGTTCTCTACACAAATAAAGAATGATCTGCATTTAACCTCTTGAATCACTGCCGTTCAATTAGATCCGAGCGCTTCTGAAACCATGCCCTTGGACTTTGTTTAAGGCCATATATTGCCTTATGGAGTCTACATATCTGTTGACACTCCCTCTCAGCAGCAAAACCACAGGTTGCTTCATGTATACCTCCTCCTGTAGATCTCCATACAAAAATGCATTTTTAATATCTAGCTGAAATAAGGGTCAATCACGTACCACTGCAGCTGAAAAAAGAATATGTAACGTGGAGTGGCGAGCAATAGGAGAGAATGTGTCCAAGTAATCTACACCGTAGGTCCGGGTAAAATCGCGTGCCACCAATCTTGCCTTATAACGATCAATGCTTCCATCTGCATGACGTTTAATAATAAAGACCCATTTGCAACTGACAATAAACACACCAGGAGGGGCAGACACCAAACTCCATGTACCACGAGATTGCAAGGTAGTCATCTCTTCCTCCATAGCTAAACGCCAACGACTATCTTTCAAGGCCTCCTGATAAGTTCGTGGAATGTCCACAACAGATAGAACAACTGCAAACTTCTGAAAGTCCCCTATCACACGATGAAAGGACACATAGGAAGCAAGCGGATATGACGCATATGTACGCTTTTGCTTCCGAACAGCAATGGGTACATCCAGATCATCTGGACCATCTTCCTTTATTGATTCCTGCACAGAAATATCTCCAGACCCATCGTTAGAAACCATGTTTTCAAAACAAACCTGGGGCGTGCTGGATGACGGGCGATGACCATGAACAGAAACTGGACGACGTGTATAGAATTTGGGTAGTTGTGGAACAATGGACACATGTGGTTGTGATGAGGGAAGTGGTGTTGGAGGTGGTGGCGGCGGTGGAGGCGGTGATGGTTGTGTGACAGGTATAGGAGACAACTGACTCATAGGAGAAGATGGCATGTAGATTTTAGTATCAGACTTTGAAGCAGACAACCTGTCACATGAGGGAGAGAAATACATCACATACTAAAAAAATGTGACATCAGCACTTATATAGTATTTTCTACGTAACGGATCATAGCACCGATATCCCTTCTGGGTTCTGGAGCATCCAACAAACACACATTTGACAGCTCTAGGAGAGAGCTTGTCAAGACCTGGAGCTAACTGATGAACAAATGTAATAGAGCCAAAGACACGGGGAGGAAGAGAGAACAACTCCTTCTCAGGGAAAGCTATAGTGAAAGGAATTCGCTCACCCAAAACATATGAAGGCATACGATTCACAAGATAACAAGTCGTAAGTATAATGTCACCCCAAAACGAGAGTGGGGCAGGACTCTGAATAAGAAGGGTCCGAGTGATGTCAAGTAAATGTCGATGCTTCCTCTTTGCAACACCATTTTGCTGAGAGGAGTAAGCACATGATGTTTGGTGTATTATACCACGGGAGTAGGAGAAGTAGGATAGTGCACGAGTACAAAACTCCTAAGTATTATCGGTCCGTACAAATTTCACAGTAGAAGAAAATAGATTATGCACTTCATTGATAAATTTTTTTATCACATCTCCTACTTCAGATTTATTCTTCAATAGAAAGACCCACGATAAACGGGAAAAATCATCTACTGTAACAAGATAAAACATGTGTCCCTGGTGATCAGGAACATGACTTGGACCCCAAATATCGACATGGATTAACTCTAAAAGGGAGCTATTGCTCCGACTCTGGCGACTGGGAAATGTTGATCGATGATGCTTTCCCAACTGACATGCTTCACAGTGGAAGGATGAACCCGGAGATGCGACAGCTTCTGGAGAGGAAGGTGACCAAAATGTAGATGCCAAGTGTAAGAAGAGAGTGGTCCAGTTGAATGAAGGGATGCGCTTGCACAGGCGATACAGACCACCCTTCTCACGGCCACAACCAACCACTCTGCCCGTAAGAATGCCCTGAAAAACAAGAGACGATGGGTCAAAAATAGCTCGACAGTGCAAATCCTTCATAATCTGACTGATAGATAACAAATTCATAGAGAAATCTGGAGCATGTAACACATTATACAGATGCACCGAAGACATCAAACTAATCTCCCCCTGTCCAGTGATCGGGGAATAGGTCCCATCAACTATCACCGCCATTCTTCCCAGAGGAACCTGTCTATATGCAGTGAGCTACTCTCTGTCTCCACATAAATGGTGGTGTAGAGATTGCAGAAGATTTCTTTCTTTATATTGTAACCCCACGAGGGCTTTTATATTACAAGAATATTCTATATGGCTATTTGTTAAGAGAATATTCTATAGAGCATATTCTAAGGAATATTCTCCTTTGAGCCCTCTAGGGTTTAGTCCTATATAAGGACCCCTAGACCTTTTGAATAAACAACAAATCATCTTTTCTTATCATCCTTTCACATAGTATCAGAGCAACGGTCCTAAGCCGGTGTTATGACCTAATCACCCCTCCACCATTAAATGTGTTTTTCTGGGTTATTCGCAAACAAAAAAAGGGTATTAGATTCTATGATCCTTGTAGTAAACGCTATTATATATCAGTCGTTGTTACCTTTTTCGAACAAACTCGCTTCTTCAATCAAGATGTGTCTGACATACCATTAGTACTTCCTCCTCCACCAATTGTGTATAAAAGAAAACATGTGTCCCCTCTTGTTCCTGTCCCTCTACCTGTTCCTTTGTTGCAGGAAAATATGCCATCTTCAAGTGCCCCCACCAACACTACCCCGGATGATCCTCAGGAGCTTCTCATTGCCCTACACAGAACAAAGAGGCAATGTACTATTCATTTTATGTCGAATTTCACGTCCATTGATAGCCTATCATGTTCTGATAAACGATATGCAGATGCTCTTATGACAATATCTGTTCCAAGAGACTATCGCAATGCATTACAGGACCACGGGTGGTGACAAGCTATGAATGAAGAAATGGATGCTCTCAATTCCAGAGGAACATGGATCTAGTTCAGTGTCCCCAAGGTGTCAGACTTGTTGCCTGTAGATGGGTCTTTACTACGAAACATTCTCCAGATGGTTCTATTGACAGACTGAAAGCAAGACTTGTGGCAAAAGGCTTTACATAGGCATATGGAGTTGATTACTTCGAGACTTCTTCACCTGTTGCCCGGATAGGGTTTATTCGCAATATCCTCTCTGTAGCCGTAAACAAAGGCTGGCCCATTTTCTAACTGGATGTCAAGAATGTATTTCTATATGGTGATCTTGAGGAAGAGGTTTATATGATGCAACCCCTAGGTTACGAAGTCGAGGAGGAGTATATTTGTCGACTTCGTAAAGCAATTTATGGTCAAAAGCAAAGTCCGAGGGCATGGTTTGACAGACTTAGTTCAGAGATTAGCACTCTGGTCTTTCAGAGAACTACATCTGACCACTCTATCTTTGTTTGAAAACGATCAACAGGTACTGTCATACTAGTTGTATATGTGGATGACATGATTGTTACAGGTGACGGTGATAAAGGAGTGCTAGAAGTAAAGACTTTTCTACAAAAGGTTTTTGTCACCAAAGATCTGGGGCAACTTCGTTTTTTTCTGGGTATGGAAGTCCTACACACCAAGAAGGGGCTTCATATGTCACAAAGAAAGTATTGCTTAGATATATTGACTGAGGCAGGACTACTTAGGTGCAATCCCTCTGGCATACCTGCAGAACCAAAGAAACATTCTACACCAGATGATCCTGCCTTTGAATATACTACAAGATACAGAAGCCTGGTTGGCAAACTTCTGTACCTTACTATTACTAGGCCAGACATATCATATGTTGTGAACAGAGCTACTAGCCAATACATGGAGAAACCATGCTACAACCACTGGCAAGATATTCTTCAGGTCCTTCGCTACTTGAGAATCCCCTGGACGTGGTCTATTCTATGTCAGCAAATGGATACACTAAGATTGTTGCTTATGCTGATGCTGATTATGCAAGCTCACCTGAGGATCGTCGTTCTACGACGGGCTATGCAATGATGGTAGGAGGTAACCTTGTTAGTTGGAGGAGCAAGAAACATACGGTGGTTTCCCGATCCAGTGCAGAGGCAGAATATAGGGCAATGGCCCAAGCCACATGCGAAATTACTTAGTTACTGTCTCTTTTGCAAGAACTCAATATTGCGATCACTACTCCTATTCTTTTATACTGTGATAACAAATCTGACATTTATATTGCTACAAATCCTGTGTTCCATGAGAGAACCAAATACATTTAGATCGACTGTCATTTTGTTCATGATGCCGTACGAAAAGGCAAGATTTCTACACCATATATCTCAACAGACCTTCAGCTTGCAGATATATTCACAAAGGTCTTATCAAAGAAGTGCCCCTTATCAAAGAAACACCTTCATGGATATCTTCCAAGTTGGACATGATCGATGGATATGCTCCAACTTGAGGGGGAGTGTTAGAGATTGCAAAAGATTTCTTTCTTTATATTGTAACCCCACGAGGGCTTTTATGTTAACAGAATATTCTACGTGGCTATTTGTTAAGAGAATATTCTATAGAGCATATTCTATAGAATATTCCCCTTTGAGCCCTCTAGGGTTTACTCCTATATAAGAACCCTTAGACCTCATGAATAAACAACGAATCATCTTTTCTTATCATCCTTTCACATGTGGGTTGTCCAAAGTCCATAATCCACTCTGTAATCGTAGGTTTATGACAAGAGGTAAAAGCATAAGGACTACCTGAGGTGCTGGTTGTAGAAGACGTACTAGCAGAGGTAGAAGTTGCCACATCTGAATGTCCTCCTGGAGATAAGGCAGGAGGCATGATATCCCGAAGTCTGGCCACGAGATCATCAAATTTCTAATCTGGAGTAGAAGGTGCGAGAGACTCAACCTGTTCCACTACCCGTGCTGATACTGGGAAACCATGGTTAGAATAGCATGTATCCTCTGAGTGACCGGGACGATGACAATACGTGCAAGGCTAACGGATTCGAACCCCTCGACCACGGGGTCCACGCCCACGAAAAGTAGATGAATCGCATCTACTCCTGGAGGCTGCCATTACTGAGGAGATCTGGCTAAGTAGTAGTCTGGATGGTACTCTTGCTGAGTCGACGAAAAGCTTCCTCCATAGGAGGAATAGTAGCATCCGTAAGAATCTAAGAGTGAGCAACGACATATTCAGGATCAAGTGTAGCAAGGAATACACCCATCATAGCTATCACACCCCCAAATTCCGTGATTGAGAATGATCGTGCAGACACGGTAGCTGGATATTCGAGAATGATCGATGGAGCTGGACTTCAGGAGGAGTCCGAAAAATATGGATATCAGGGAGGTTATCCACAAGAGTCTGGAGGCTCTACCGTACGTGATGAAGAAGCGTCACACAGGACACTGGCTCGGTAGCAGAGTGTCGTGAAGCTTGTAGCAGTGCGAGCACAATGGAGTACAAACAACAGTGCAAGACATGACAGTGGATGCACGTAGTGGTACATACGCGAGCGCAGAAGGGCGGTACGTAGTGAAGCAGTACGCATCGCGGAGCAATGTGGTACGGTCACAGAGGCGTACGCACGAAGGCGCACGGTACCGGTACTGAGGCGTGGCGGTCCAAGGAGGCATGGAGCGTTGCAGGTGCTGAGTACGAGCATTGTCGAGCATGCTCGGTAGTACACGTACGGGAGTGGTCTGGAGGCCACGATAGCGAAGTTCTGGAGGACTTCCCCTTAGCATGGAGAACGCTAAGGAAGAGTTTACCGCACGAGGGTCCGGAGGCCGCGGGTTCCCTTTGGCACAAGACCAAGTGTTCGGTGGCACTTGGTGAATTACGATAAAGCTGCATCAACAAAGCGTTGGAGCGCGAGTGTGCTGATGACTGGGCGTCAATCGTGCGGAAGACGAAAGGACAACAAGGGAGTTGAAGAGAAGAGCAGACGAAGAGTTGCTGTGGAACGCGAAGGGTTGCCGAAGAACTCGAAGGGTCTCTTGTGTCTTTATGTATCATTATTGTAGATGTAATAATGAGTGTCCCTTGGGTTGCCTTGAGTCTTGTATATAAGGAGAGGTGATGGCTCATTTGTAAACACACACACAAAGTACACAGTGTAAAGAGTACACAGAGTGTCCACCCACTCCAGAGATAGTTCCCATTCTAATAAAGAGAAGAGCTTTGTGCCCGTGCTCGTGTGATTGCTTGGTTGACTTCTTGAACGTTCTTAAGTGTGTTCTTGAGAGTGTTCTTGAGCGATCCGGAGTTCGTGCTCGTGTTTGTGTTGGAAGCGTCGGTACGCTAGCAAACAGGAGTACGAGAAGAGTTGGAGCGCGTCCGTGACCGTTCTACTCGGGAAGGCTAGTGAGCTACGGGTTAGCTAACGCCGCACAGGATCGGTCGAAATCGAAAACGGGATTTTGACCCTGTGACGTTTGGTATCAGAGCACGGTTCATGATACAATTCGTTGGTGCGAATTAGTATCAGAACAAGGAGCAGATCACAGAGCTTGGTCAGTGTCAACAAGCAGGCAAAGCTACGAGCGATTGTCGGTGCAGTCGATCGCGGGAACCGAGGGTACTTGTTGGAGCAAGTACATCTTCAATCAGCAGAGCGAAGATGATGGGTGTTACCGAGCGTGTGGCAGCACTGGAGCAGGCGATGACAGCAGTGGAGTCCACTATTGGGACCCATGTCCATCGCATCGCCGCCTTGGAGGATCGTTCTTCAGAAGGATCGGATGTTGGGGACGAGACCCAACGCTCAACGGAGCAGATCAAGTCCTTGGAGGACAAACTGAAGATGTTCAGCACGATGATGGAGGATCTTCGGAGTGAGATCTCCCTCATCAAGAAGGCATTGGTGAACAGCGGAAGCTCCACGGAGGTGCAGCGATGCAAGGTACCTGAGCCCAAATCCTTCACAGGTACGCGGAGTACCAAGGATTTGAAGAACTTCCTATGGGACATGGAAGTTTACTTCAAGGCGACCAAGACGATGGAAGCCGAGAAGGTCAGTTTGGAATTGATGTACTTGTCGAGCGACGCCAAGCTACGGTGGAGGAGACGTGCAGCAGATGTGGTGAGACCGAAGATATCCAGGTGGGATGATCTAGTCACGGAACTGAAGGAGCAGTTCCTGCCAAAGAACACTGCGTGGATTGCACGGGAGGCTCTTCGACGGCTAAAGCAGACATGCACAGTTCGTGAATACGTGAAGCAGTTCACGTCCTTATTGTTGGACATCAAGGGCATGTCCGAGGAGGACAAACTGTTCAATTTCACGATCGGGTTGCAGAGCTGGACGCAAGCCGAAATGCGGAGGCAGGGCGTGAAGGATCTGAATTTAGCAATCGTGGTGGCAAATGCGTTGGTTGATTATGGATCCCAACCAAGTCACAATGCTGAAGAGAATGAGTTCATCAGCAAGCCGAGGGCACGGTCGAAGGACAGGGGCAAAGGAGTTGCCCATGATCCACCAATGGAGGAACAGGAGTACTCCAAGAAGAGGGAGCAACCCAGGAGCAAGGGGTGCTTCATATGCGACAGATCGCATCGGGTGCGGGAGTGCCCAAAGAAGGAGAAGCTGAACTCTCTTTATGCGGACGAGGAGGAGGAAGAAGAACGTGAGGTACGCTTGGGAGCAATTGGTGCTATACGCAAGGTACATCTCACAACACTTCGAGCTGGAGCTTCGAATTCAGTGGAGGGAGGGAGCTCCACAACAATGAGCTTTGGAGGTGCCAAGGCTCGATCGAGGACGCACAAGAGTGCGCAGGTGCATGCTGAGCACCAACGTGTGTGCAGGAGGCATACAACCAAAGCCGCGGATAGGAGAACATCCATGCACGAGAAGGTGATGCAGAGCTCTGGAGGGCGATGCAATATGGACAAGGAGTTACATGTCCATGGAGATGGAGTGATGACGAACCACACCACCAATGATCTTGTAGGAGGCAAGATACCAAAGATGCTCGGAGCGCAGGAGGTGCTCATTTCCCAGGATGTGGGGACGCCTACAGGGAACGATCGAGATCGTCAACGAGCAAGCGTGGAGGTGAGTACTCCACATGTGGAGCTGGAGCTGCCACACACCAGCGATGGAGGTGCTGTATCCAAGAGGGATACATCGAAAATGGGAGCTGACGAGGAAGCTCCACTTTTCACGTTGAAGACGAAGTCATGGAGGGACGTGGTTCGTGAGAAGACCAGGTACAGGAAGGGAGGCGGTGCAAGGCAGCACCACCCTTCCAATTGAGCCGCATCAGGAGGTACGTAGCGGATGGAGGATCATGACAGGACGCCATCTGAAGATGGAATGCTCGGTTGAGGACAACCGATTCTTCAGGTGGGGGAGGCTTGTCACACCCCCAAATTCCGTGATCGAGAATGATCATGCAGACATGGTAGCTGGATATTCGAGAATGATCGATGGAGCTGGACTTCAGGAGGAGTCCGAAAAATATGGATATCAGGGAGGTTATCTACGAGAGTCTGGAGGCTCTACCGTACGTGATGAAGAAGCGTCACACAGGACACTGGCTCGGTAGTAGAGTGTCGTGAAGCTTGTAGCAGTGCGAACACAATGGAGTACAGACAACAGTGCAAGACATGACAGTGGATGCACGTAGTGGTACATACGCGAGCGCAGAAGGGCGGTACGTAGTGAAGCAGTAGGCATCGAGGAGCAATGCGGTACGGTCACAGAGGCGTACGCACGAAGGCGCACGGTACCGGTATTGAAGCGTAGCGGTCCAAGGAGGCATGGAGCGTTGCAGGTGCTGAGTACGGGCATTGTCGAACATGCTCGGTAGTACACGTACGGGAGTGGTCTGGAGGCCACGATAGCGAAGTTCTGGAGGACTTCCCCTTAGCATGGAGAACGCTAAGAAAGGATTTACCGCACGAGGGTCTGGAGACCGCGGGTTCCCTTTGGCACAAGAACAAGTGTTCGGTGGCACTTGCTGAATTACGGCAAAGCTGCATCAGCAAAGCGTTGGAGCGCGAGTGTGCTGATGACTGGGCGGTTGACTGAGCGTCAATCGTGCGGGAAGACGAAAGGACAACAAGGGAGTCGAAGAGACGAGCAGACGAAGAGTTGCTGAGGAACGCGAAGGGTTGTCGAAGAACTCGAAGGGTCTCTTGTGTCTTTATGTATCATTATTGTAGATGTAATAGTGAGTGTCCCTTGGGTTGCCTTGAGTCTTGTATATAAGGAGAAGTGGTGGCTCATTTGTAAACACACACAAAGTACACAGTGTAAAGAGTACACAGAGTGTCCACCCACTCCAGAGATAGTTCCCCTTCTAATAAAGAGAAGAGCTTTGTGCTCGTGCTCGTGTGATTGCTTGGTTGAGTTCTTGAGCGTTCTTAAGTGTGTTCTTGAGAGTGTTCTTGAGCGATCTGGAGTTCGTGCTCGTGTTTGTGTTGGAAGCGTCGGTACGCTAGCAAGCAGGAGAACGAGAAGAGTTAGAACGCGTCCGTGACCGTTCTACTCGGGAAGGCTAGTTAGCTACAGGTTAGCTAACGCCGCATAGGATCGGTCGAAATCGATAACAGGATTTCGACCATGTGACAGTAGCATTCATGTATGTCTTCTGTTGCTCAGGAGTGACCATCAAGGTATGAAGCTGTGGAGCTTCTCAAACATCCTACGTAAGTAAGTTTATAGTGAATGGAGAGTCCGTCCATTCTGCTTGATCGTGAATATATCATGTTGCAGTTGAAGAATCTTGGTCTCATTCCGTGCCTGAGAATAGGTTATGCGAGAATATCCCACATGGCCTTAGCAATGGGCTGATGCAACACATCATTGGCGATCTCTATCGTCAATGTCCCTGATAACCATACTTTGACATGTGTGTCGTCTGCTTCCTACGAGGCATTAATCCCAGTTTTCTGCAACGGTTCATCTTCGGTAAGAATATGTTTCTTACCATTAAACTTCATAAGGCTCATGAACTGCATTGCCCAGAGCTCATAATTCGTCCCGTCCATCTTGACAATCGGTGTCGGACCTTATAAGGCACTTGTGGCGGGTACGTCAACTTTGTTTTCTGACATGATGTCGAATGGAGATCACATGATCTATAGACTGATAGATAGATGTCTACACATGCATGTTAGGATTCAATTGCATATGTAGACCTATGCAATCAAATTCATGAATCGAGACGAACGAAGCGAGAGAAGGACAGAAGCGAGGGCCGATGACAGTGGAGGGCGATGGTCGGGCCGGCGGGCTGGATGTGCTCGGGGAGGCGGTGACGGGCCCGAGATGTGCTGCGGGCATGGGATGTGTTGGGGGGCGGGAGGGGAGGTCGCGGCGCCGAGGAAGAGAGGCGAGAGGACCTCGAGAGGGGCGGTAACGCCAAAGAAGGGAGGGGACCTGTGGGCGGTGACGCTGAAAGAGGGGGCTACGGGCAGCGCCGAAAAAGGAGAGGAGGGGGGGCTGGTGGGTAGCGACTAGGGTTAGGGTATACAAGCTCTGGTCTAGGACCGCCGCTCTGATACCATGTTGGAAGAAATGAGTGCGTTGTTATTTCTGTGAACCATAGGCTCTCTTATATAGAGGAGAGTCCTATGGGTAAATTACATAAGATGGATACAGAGAAAAAAATAAGAATAGAATACACGTAGAATACGTAAACATATAAATATCTCTACAATGAGATCCATCAGCAATGCAAGCATGGTATTTCCATATGGTAATTTATAAGCGGTAAATAGTTTTGAGTCACCTGTCATGTGATCAGTGGCATCATTATCAATTATCCATTCATTGTTCTTATCTGTATGCATATCACAACAATTCTTTTGAGCGCAATGACAACACTATAAGTATTATAAGCTTCATCATAAGTACCCTCTCTAGTGTTTTTCATACTTAGATCAGTATAATTTTCATGAATCTGATCAGGAAAGGGGAGTTAGTCGTTTTTCAGGGCGCTTATGTCAGCTCCAAAGTTTGAGAAGCATAGTATCATTCCAACTAGGTGGGATGTCGAGCAAAGGTTCTGCTAGAGAAGGTTCTGTCGAGGACGGTTTGGCGGAAAAGGTGTGGATGGAGGTCCGTGCAAGGAGGGGCGATCACTGCAAGCCGGAATTGCGGGGCAATCGTCATCGTCCTTTTGTTAATCCGTTTGGGAGGGGATGTTTCCGATGTGTCTCCTTGGGGCACTGGGCACAACAATGCCGGGAGCCCATCCGGTGCTTCCGGTGTCGTCGCTTCTCGTACAAGAGCAATTTGTGTACGTCGCTGCAGAAGTTTAGCCAGGGCTTGGAGTTGCTGGTTGGAGAAGGAAGCAGACCAGAGGCTTTGTTCATGGGCTCGTCAGGTGTAGGTGCGGTCTCAGCAGCGGGATTTCGCGGGGATGTTGCTCAGGTGATCGCCTAGCATGTGGTGACGAGGGGGTTCACCGAGGTTGAGGCCAGAGAGTTGTTGCGATGGTGGAGGGAGGGGTGGATGCAGCTTCAATGGCGAAGGTTGCGGGTTAGCGATGGCCTAATGGAGCCAGAGCCTCTGGACCAGGTACGTGTGAGGGGCATCCCGCTTATTGCTCGGGGTTTATCGAAGATGCGGAGGTTATGGGCAATATAGCTAAGGTTGTCAGCATTGAAAGTCCGGGGTACCGCTCGGGTGAACCACTCGACCCTATTCTCCAGGTGAGGGGTCTCAGTATGATGTGGTTGGGCTAGTGGAGGGTCAATTTGGAGGGGAGGATTGTCAATCTGGAACTCGCCATGGAGGGGCAGGAGTATCAAGGGCGAGGCCATGACTCAGAAGTATCGGGGGCGGGGCAGGTGTATCGAAGATCTGAGAGGTGTTGGGCGGTATAGCTGAGGTTGTCGGCATTGAAAGTTCAGGGTACCGCTCGGGTGAACCACTCGACCCTGTTCTCCAAGTGAGGGGCCAAAGTACGACATGGTTGGGCTGGTGGAGGGTCAATTTGGAGAGGAGGATTGTCAATCTGGAACTCGTCATAGCGAGGCAGGTGTATCGGGGGCGAGGCCATGAGTGAAATCTCAAGATCCGGGTGGAGGAGGTGGTGGCGGCGGAGGCTGATGGTGCTCCAGATCAGGCAGTGCAACGGTCGAACGACATGGACGCAATCGTCGGGGAAGGCTCCTCGTCTTCCGTACAGAATCCGGTTCGACACGTTTTCCACGAAACGGATTCTTAGCTACAGAAAAATCGCGACGGTTCGTTTCCTAACTCTCCCATCGAAAACAACAAGGAAAGGGAATTTGTTCCGTGGGAAGGTCGCATGGTGCAGATGGATTTTGTCGGTGCATTACTTCGAGCAACCTTTCGGACCCTCGGGTGCTCCGGTTGCCAGATCCGGGTAGCCACTCAAATTTGGAGTTTAGACTGGACATCAGATATCCAAACCCGGGCATCCGAAATCCAGACCTCGGGAGCTACGGCTACTCGAAAAACTTAGGGTCCACCTTACAGATCCGTTTAGCAGATCAGCAGCTCCCGGATCCCAGATGTCTTGGGCCCATCTCGAAGACCCAAACCACAAGTTTGCAAGTCCTGGGCTCGAATGGATCCACTGGTCGGGGCAATGAGGGGAGTCTCCAAAGCGAGGAGAGAGGGCGGGGCGGGGAGTCCCTAGAGCGGGGCCTTCGGAAGGGAGATCAAGGGTGGCGGTACCATGGTGGATTATGAGGCTTTGTCGTTGTGTGAAGGAGAGGGGTTCGAAGATTGTGCGTGGCCCGAGGCTTTTACCGGGAGCTCCACTATCAAGGAAGTCGCTGCGAGGGAGGAGACGCTTGCAGGGTCTTTGGTGGGGGCTTCAGGTAGGGAGGCAGCACTGATGCTCCCACTGCAACAGCCGGAGTTCAAAGAGGGAGATCATCGGGCTTGGGGGTAGGTACTCACAGGGAGTGAAGCTCTCAGGGCTCGGGGAAGGGAAGTGGTAGATTCGGAGCTTGTTACACAAGGAAAGACTCCCTCAGGGCGGAGAAGAGAGGGAGGAGAGCAACTTTGCTCGCTTCAACGGATCATGAGAAGCTTATGGAGGTGTTGCAACCGATTTCCACCGACTTGCAGGTTCATCAGAATCACTTCAGCGTTCTGGACAGGAGTGTGGCGAAGCGTTTGGGTATGGTCCCGCCTAAGAGGTTGAGTTAGGCCGTTCCTCGATAAAGTTGCTATCTTGGAATGTCAGGGGGTTGGGTCGCCCCTAAAAGAGGTCGGGAGTCAGAAACCTGATTATGGAGGCTGGCACAGACATGTTTCTTCTTCAGGAGACAAAGTTGTCAAGGGGCGTGGACACCGTCAGACGAGGGCTGGATGGAGGAGGCAGGTTCGACCTCGCTGAGTTGATAGCATAGGGAGCATCGGGTAGGTTATTGATTGGTTGAAAGAAAGTTGATTTTGAGTTTTTGGAGGAGTCAAAGTCTTTGTTTTGTTTGTCCGAAAGGCTGAGAAGGCGAGCGGATGATCTTATTATCCTTGTCACAAATGTTTACGGTCCGATGGGAAATGAGAGAGGCTCTTTGGCGGCGGAGTTGGAGCAGTTGGGAGAAGTAAATGTGGTCGGGATCTGGATCATTGGGTGACCTTAATGTTACGCTTCTTCCTGATGATTGTCTGCAGAGGAGTGGTGGTGGAGACCCTGGCTCGGAGGAGTTTCGGAGAGTAGTCCACAATTTAGGTTTGTCGATTATTGATGCGACTGGTTGTGCTTTTACTTTGCGCAATGTGAGATCGCAGTCCAGGTTGGACAGATTCTTTCTGTTGCCGGAAGGAACAGAAGTGTTCCCCTTGTTGCGGGCGTGGGCGCTGCCGCGGGTGCACTCCGACCACACGCCGATTCTTTAGACATCCGAGGAGGAAATAAGCAGGTTCTTTTTTCATTTTGAGCGGAGTTGGCTATTGGAGCAGGGTTTTAGGGAGGAGGTTGCAGAGAGGTGGAGAGGTTGGTCACCTGTAGGCTCGACCATTTCGAGGTTGGCAGCAAAGTTGTTGCTGTTGAGGTTGTTCCTTACCACTTTCATAAGGAAGGTGAAGGAAAGGTGAAGGGTTAAAAGGGAGGTGGCTCTGGCCAGTGTTGCTCGGTTGGACAGTTTAGATAATAAGAAAGACTTGGATCAGAAAGAGTTCGCAAAGAGGTTGGGCTTTCTTGTTGGAAGATTGGAAGGAAGAGGTAGAGTGCAGGCAAAGATCTAGACAAAGGTTGTTGAAAGAGGGGGATGCCAGTACGAGATTTTTTCACACTATGGCTTCTGGGAGGCGGAGAAGAAACTATTTGCATGAAATTGAGGTTGGGGGGCTAAGAGTATCGGGAGAGGTGCCAATTGGTAGTGCTCTGCAGGGCCATTTTGTTGAGACGATGCGAAGAAAAAGAAGGGATGGTTGGGGGTGGCTAGGGAGAGGGATGAGGACTCTGTCCGGTGAGTAAGCGAAGAGTTTAGTGATATTGTTTACTGAGGAGGTGAAGAGAGCTATTTGGGGGTTGAATGCGGATGGTGTCCTTGGCCCAATTGTTTTCCCGGTGATGTTCGACCGTGAGTTTTGGGAATTGGTGAAGGAGGAAGCCTTGGAGGTGTTGAACGAGTTCAGGGAAGGGAACAAAGGGTTCGAGAAGGTCAATTGGGCTCTGTTGTTCCTCCATCCCAAGGAGTCTCCGGTGAGGGTAAAAAACTTCAAGCCTATAACGCTTTGCAACGCCATTTACATGATTGTAGCTATGATTCTGGCGAACCAGCTTAAGGATATCCTAGACTCAGTGTTGCTTCAGGGGCAGTCAACATTTATTCCAAGACGACAGATGGTGGACAGTCTGATGATGGCTTCTCAGATTTGCCTGGATTGGAAGCGATCAAGGAAAAAAGATGCCATGTGGAAGATAGATTACGCCAAGGCTTATGATTGCGTTGACTAGAATTTCCTGGGGGCGCCTCTACGGAAGAGAGGTTTCCCTGATTTATGGATTGACTGGATGAAGAGATGTGTCACTACCTCATCCTACTCGATTCTGGTGGATGGCAAGCCGGACAGGGGAGGGGGGGGTTCTTTCAGCCCCAGTAGGGTGACCGACATGGATGTTCATTGGCTCTTATGTTTTCTGTACTTGTGGTAGATGCTCTGGCAGTACTGTTTAGGCGTACGGTTGATGCAAAGTGGTGTGAGGGCTTCCGTCAGAATGGTATCTATGTCTCTCTGCTACAGTATGCAGATGATACGATTCCATTTATTGGATGCTCAAAGGATCAGAATGGCAATACGGCTCAACTGGTCAAGATTTTCAGCAGTATTTCAGGCCTTGAGATCAACATGCACAAGTCAACGGTCATTACTTTTGGGATGGAGGATGTAGAGTGCTCCAGGCTGGTGGGGAAGACTGGATGCCCCCTGGTGGACCTCCCTATCTCCTACTTGGGGTTGTCGTTGGTGGCTGGGAAGCTGAAGAAATCATATTGGAATGTTGTAGTGCAAAAATTGGAGTAGAGGTTGGCTAGGTGGAAGGTGGTCACGCTGTCTGGGGGGGAGGGGGTTGATCCTTTTGAAGCATGTGTTTTCGGCAATTCCTATATTCTTGTATTCTACTCGTCTGATGCCGTTGAGGGTTAGAAAGAAGATTGAGACTTTGATGAGGAGACTCTTCTGGTCAGACAGGAAGAAACAGAGGTCCAAGATACACTTGGTCAGCTAAGAGGAGGTGACGAGGGGGCGTAATGATGGAGGGCTAGGGGTTCGCAATGTAGAATGCATGAACAAGGCACTTATCGCCAAGTCGGTTACTCGCATTTGGGGACCATCCAAGGTTCAGAAAGTTGGTATGCGGTATTCGTTCGTTCAGGCAGTCTGAAGCGAGTAAGTGGGCAGGCAGAAGTATACGCTGAAGTATATGCGGATTATGTGGTTTCTATTATTTTAATAAAAATAATTAAAAATATAATAATAAATTCATATACTAGATATTATGTTTCCAAAATACATAACATGTAAGTAATATGAAGTGAATATTCTTTGTACAATTTTATTTCAACCAAAGGTCTAAAAAAATCTATAGTACTCTTTTGCTGAAAATTATCACAAAAACCACTAGCATATCAATATTTTTAAAATTAAAACTAGTGTGTCAGTATATCATCACATCTCTTGTTAATTATTCGCAAGAAGCAAAAAGTATAACCCATTATAAAATAAAATTTGATAACTATAATACAAGTTTATATGAATATAGTAAATCTGAAACTCAATAACAAAGGAAAAATGTGGTTGCAAAGAATCAGAGAGTACCTGGTGGTTGTTAGAGGCAGAGATCCGGTGAAGGAGGAGGAGCACGCACTGCCTAAGGAAGGCAAAGGTCTTGGCCAAGGGTTAATAAAGGTGTTGCGACTCGAGGGAAGGAGGAGCACTTTCTTGAGGGATGGCAAAGGTGCAGGCTCGCGCACCACCCATGGAAGGCAAGGAGCAACAACTCGAGCCTCGAGAGAAGGTGGAGGAGTAGACCGTGTCACCCACAGAAAGAGAAGGAGCAGCTGCATCTCCCAGGGAAGGCGGAGGAGCAATCGTGTCTCCTTAGGAAGGAGGAAGAGCATGTCACCTAGGGCTTGGATGAGAAAAATCAGGAGGCGGAGGATCGCGAGAGGGTTTGCGAGTTGGAGGAGAAAAGTCGGGGAGGCAGAGGATCGTGAGGGTGTGGTTTATTTAGGGTTTTACTTGAGATAAAATCAGGGGGGTCTAATATAAAGGCAGCCGTATATGCGGCATACTCGGGTCGTATATGCCATTTTGGTGTATTTGAGCGCATATTGAATATTCGATGCATTAAGGGGCCCAAGTACGCATATGAGGCCGCATATGCAGCCGCCTGGGACACCTTTCTGAACATTAGGACCATCGATTTTGTTGGCGGCTAGACTTGTGTGAAAAATCTATGGTGTTAGAGGTGAATTGGTGGCTGGTAAAGTACGGTTTGACTCACCGTTCTGGGCCAGTATCCACGAGGTCTTACCGTTGATTGCACCTAGCCTACAGCCGAAGGTGGGAGATGGCCAATTATTCAGATTCTGGCATGATGACAGGTCGGGGGAGGGAGCTCTAGATGCAGATTTCCAAGATTATTTGCATTGGCAGCATCGAAGGAGAGTACCCTTTCGCAGGTGGCGGATTCTAGCACGTGGTCGCCGGTTTTTGTATCGGACCTTTCGGAGCAGTGCCTGGAGGAGTATGTCAGGTTGCAGGAGGCGATTCCGCTACCTGGAAATTTCGCACAGGTCAACGATCATTTTGTGTGGAAGGGAGCGAGATTTTCTGTGAAGAAAGCTTATGAGGAAATGAGGAGAGTGCTAGAGGAACATGATTCTGATCTTTGCCAGGACATAAGGAGGTTTGGGCTACTAAGATTCCGTGCCGAGTTAAGATATTCTTGTGGTGTCTGAGAAGGGTTCGCTTGTGCGATAAAGCAAGGAGGGAGGGATGTTAGGCTTGGCTGACACGCTGCGCGAGAGTTGTGACGGGATGGTAGAGGACTCGGACCACTTGTTCTTCAAGTGCTCAGCATCTGAGCAGGTCTGGAGGGAGGTTGGGATTCCTTGGGTGGCGACCGAAGGGGCAAAGGAGTTCTGGAGGTCAGTTTGAGCAGTAGGAAACAACTCCACAGATGATTGTTCCAAGCAGTTTGCCATTCTGTGGGCCATCTGGGTTGGGTGAAATGATTTGATCTTCAATAATAAGAGGTTTTACTCTGAAAATGGTGTGTTTCACTGTAATGCCTTGTATCACTTTTGGATCTCATGGTAATGTACTCTAAAATTATTTTAATGAAATAGGTTTTGTGGTGACTCCCACATCGAGAGTTCACCCTCTTTTCTATAAAAAAATGAATATGATCATGAGTAGGTTCTCTGATTTGGACTGGAGACCCAAACGTAGGGATCACCTAATCATTCTGGTCAAAATTTTCGTCAAACATCTTGAGAGCATCAACAACAGTAGAACTCTTTGGTATTTTATAAAACACTTGATGTGCAACCAATGTTCCAGTGGCTCCAACACTCTGAGACATTTCCTCGAGCACAAGGTGTGCAATACGTACTGCAAACATCTTCACAAACCAAAAACCACAAACTCTACACCTAAAATCAAAAGGGCAAAAACACCCCCCTACAAATGGTTGCACACCTGCTGGGACACAACAGGGGACCAACCTCGAGTATAAAAGCACACTGCTTCTTCTTCAACCACCAGTAGGGAACTTGAAAAATACTAACAACAGAAGAACCTCAAGCCACACAGCAGCAGCATGGAATCTCTAAGATGACCTCCAACTCAGTAATCTACCCCAAATGCATAGTAAGTTGAACCGAACGACCAAGGACAATAGCAGCAACCTAGTGTCACATCAAGTTAAACAAGCAGGAGAGAACTGATATCAGCCCGTACAACAGACCAACGAGGCTGGAATCAGCTTAACACAGCCCCATGGTGGGCGCCAATGAGCAGAACAAATGTCCAGGAATAAATCCACGATCAGCTCTGATACCATGTAAATAAAACAAACACCACAAGTAGCAAGAACAATCAGCACTAAGACAAGGATTTACGTGGAAACCCTCAACTAGAGGGTGAAAACCACGGGGCAAGATGTCTGTATTGCTCACAGCAATAGGGGTTTTTTGTTTCTCTTCACTATATTAAATGACCAAAGTGGGATGAGATACACAAGTAGACCCAAGTATGTAAATGGATACTCGTCCATGATCCATTTACCCATAAAACAACTGAACAAAGGGTAATGGACCATGGGGGGAATTCATTTCACCTTGTAGGACTATGTATGTAGCCTATCCCTCCTTTTCCCATCATGCAATTTGAAGATAATTATAACCGCCTATGAATGCTTGGGCATCCCCTCCCATGATTTTTCTGTTCTGTTGATAGACTTTCCACATAAATCCTTGTCTTCTGTGGTTGATTGTTTTGTTCTACATGACCAAACAAAAAAACCAGATATTAGGAGGTCTTTCGGTGTAAAGTAGGCAGTCTAGATACTCAATTACATAATATGAACACATGGTAATGCAATAAGTCTAGTTGATTGTAAAAAAAATAAAGTTATATGTTCACTAATATATGGGTAATACTCAGAGAGTATTTGGACAGAGTTATCCCCATATTATGCTAACACGTGCTACACATATCCATATTGACTATTCTTTCTTTCGAGTGAAACGCAAATTGTTATTAAATTGATGATTGTTTCATCAAAGGAATTTTTAATACCACATTTTAGTCCACATCATTGATCCCAACTAAATACTGGTTTTTGAATATACTATAGCCCCTAGCTATTTACAAACGCAACTAAACAAGAAAAGCACAACAGGTGGCTTACTTCTCCTTCCTCCTTTGTATACAATTTCTTTTTGCAAAATAAAATGCAGCATGTTGAATCAAAATTACTATAAAAAATGGATATGGCTATTTAAATTTACATTCATCGTGAGTAGCCAAAACAAACACTTTCTGAAACATTCTTTTCACTTACAGGATGGGCTCCTTTTTTTAGGAGGTACTCTAGAGCTGCATGACAAAAGAATCCAAACCTTTCCCCGTCATTTTTGCAGCCATATATACATCCTGCCCAGAACATCCTGCAAAATGATTCCAAATGTTATGCTTTTGACACATCTATGTCTAGCAATGAGTCTTGTGAACAGCAGAGAACACTGATATGATCATTGGCTAACAATACGTGCATCCTGCAGCAAGAAAATTCTGCAACTGAAATTAAGTATTTCATTGGAGTATGATAGGAAACCTCGCCCAATATGACAATACCTCGGATATAGAGGGAGAAAAATACAGTACCTTATTATGCAGCCCATTTAGCATACATTCGAAACTCTAGTGTGTTCACCTAATCTTTAACCCTAAACCCTAGAATCCATAGCTTGGATAATTTCTGCATTAATTCATATAACATGGATGAAATATCTTCTAGTTTTTTAGGCCAACACCTGGTACCGCATTTTCATGTGAAAATGAAAGAGACAATTTAGCAGCAATCATATGTAATGGAAGCATAATACTACATTGAATAATTTTGGCGGACAATTGGGATTAGCATGAGGGCAGTGATCTTGCTAGAACCCTTAAACAACCAGTTTCTCCTGGTAAAAAAATTAGTGATGATACGGATTAGGGCCCCATCGCCTATTGGATATTGTCGCTACGCCATCATGAACCACGAAATATTGACATTCATGTTAAGTATTATTGTTGTTCATTATTTTTGTTAGTACTCAAGAACAAATGCAAAGACAGTAAAAGTAGGATTACCCATTTTGTGGTTCAAGAAAATACACAGGAAGCCCTTCAACCTTCCCAAAATAGACTTTAATTTCACAGCCTTGCCAACCAAAACTTTGAGAAAAATGAAAATCCTTGACCTGCATTAAAAAATATGTTCTTATCAAGGGCTGTCAGTTTCTAGACAATGACGAGAGAGTGCTTAAACGCAATGCAGGGCTTTAAAATGGTGGAATCCCATGTGCAACCATAAACAGTTATTTGCGAAATCTTAACCCATCATGTCAATGGTAAAATGCTTGCAAATTCAAGAAGTTAATAGATATATTTCGTAACATTCTTACAAAAGAAACTTTTCCAGTACTCTTGTTCGAAGGTGTGAGTTTGAATTTAGAAGGAAAGCCCTGCAAGACTATTAAGAAGAATAAGGCCTTTCTAAATCTTGGATTTTTTACACTTGCATCCCTCCGAGATTCTGCAATTACGGTTATGCCCCTAACTTTTTTGGCAATACGTTTGTGCCTCCATATTCTTATAGAATTCACGTACCGCCCTTCCGTTATCACTTATTCTCCTATTTGACCTTAACGGAAGGGCAGTGCTATAAACTTCGTAAGAATGCAAAGGCACGCTTATTATTGCCAAAAAGGTAAGGGTATAACTGTAATTGTAAAATCTCAGGAGCTCAAGTGTAAAGAAACCCTTGTAAAGGAAGAAAAGTTATCGTAATCAGGTTGATTCAAAGTTTAGTCATCTAGCAACCATAGGAAGATATTTTAAAATAATTGAGAAGAAAAGCAAAAAAATATGAATTAGGAAGAAGATGTAGTTACATGGGTAGATAATGGAAGAAGGTATTGAAGGGAGGCATGATAGGTGGGAGAGTATGTTTTGGGAACCGCAATTTTAGGTAGGGCACACATGGCCCACATGCCCCCTCTCATATCAATGTGAGTCTGGCCTCAAATTTCAACGAAATTCAGTCGAATTTCTGTAGAATATCGATATCCTGTCGAAATCGAAATTCAACCGAAATGGCCGAAATGAACGAAATATGAGGGCCCTAGTACAAAAAATACCGAAATGATCGAAATTTCGATCGAATTTCGACCGAAATTTCACCGAAATTCCGTTTCGGTCGGTCACCGAAATGGTGACCGAAACCGACATTTAGGGCTTGTAGGCTAAACACCTGGACTGCCAGAGATGTATTGCTTTGTTATTTATGTAGGGAAAGGGGCAAGGAAGCGATCACTACAGTGATTAATGGAAACTTTGGAGTGTGGAGTACTAATGTGATATTTCATGTTTCAGAAAATAAAAATATTTGAACCGTGGGAAACAAAATATTTTCATTTATATATAATTTATGGAAAAATACCGTAACGAAACAAGATAAAAAGATTATTCCACGTTTATATAATTTAAGGAACTTTTATAGAGTGATAAAAGCGAGATCTTACATTGCTAAGATTCATGCAGTCATACTTGGGCAGGATAATTTCCACATTATGACCCAGCTCTTGAACAGCACGAGAGAGACTTGTGACAACATCACCCAGTCCTCCAACCTGCAATTTATAAAAAAAATAGAAGTTTTTGAATTAGCATATTATAGATGTTTAAGAATAGGCTACTTATTAGAGAAATAGTGAAAATGATTAATTTCAAACTAAGGACTGAACTTTTACTCAATTTTTTAGTTGCATTGTTTCCGAAAAGCTTTTTAGTTTCATTTATGGGACGAATGGGCCATATAAATGTTCAATTGATTGGGTTGGAAGATTAAAAGACATGGTATAAATTCCCACAACATTCCTTTATATTTATTGTAAATACAGTATCTCTTGGTAGGCATCTTCTCGATGACATACCCTCTTTTTCCTAAAAAAAATAAATTACCACAACAATATAAAATTCATAACTTAAACCAAACTTAGTTTTGGGCTGACGTTATTCTAGGCATTTCAACCTTGTGCTTAAGTTCCCATTCCATGAGGTCCTAGAAGGATCTGCCCACTTTGGGTCTATTGAATGCCACATTTTTCTTGCATTTTTTATGAAGATGTCGTTTTCATGACTCAGAACATGTGGCTCTAGGTGAAGTTGCAGAAACTTTCAACATTGCACCAAACCATATGATAAGGAGAATTCCTCATTCGTTAATTTATAAATCCCTGACCACAATGGCCAAAATGAATAGATGCATGGCAAATGTTGTAAAAACAGCGTTATCTTTTCTGTTGTTTAAATCATAAAACCCCATTAATTTAAAATTCTTGTTATCTGGACCATAAAAGACATGCAAGTATTCTCGAGGATGATGGATATATGCACCTTAATGGTACATCCGTAATGCAAGACTGGGAGTAAACACAAAAAGGATTATAAATACTGATGGCAATGTCATTTTGACATCCTAAAATTGTTGTGAGCATTCCTAGTTGCATGAAATAAAAATCTCGACAAAGTGTGAAGGCAACTCAGACTAGATGAATTTAATGCACATATTTAGGTTTCCACATTTTCTAAAGGCATAAATGAAATCCATATTTCTAATAGGTGCAGGGAGCGATTTAGTGCCTAAATGTGAGGCATAGACGTTATGGTAATGGACTAGGGAGTATATGCATAAAAACACTTTACCCGGAAAATAGTCTTCTGAAAATAACTAGGTTTAAATTAATAACTAGGTTTAATTTAACCTATTCAGAAATTAATTATCTAGATCAATACTCCTACCGCTCCTCTTCTGACAAAAAAGAATGAAGTTCAACCAGGTACGGTGGTTAACAGCATAACATGCAGAAATGGCATAGAACATTCCCTCTGCCCATGCTACATACCGTGACACAAGAAAAACGTGCATTCCAGGTGTTTAGCCTACAGCCCCCTTGGTAAAACGACACAACAAAGGATCTTTGTCATTGATGTTGTTGAAGTGTGTAATAGATGCGTAATTGGATCTCTCCAAGATACAATTACCACCCACTCATGTTTAGTCTCATCTACTATATGTGGGACTCTGGTCTATTTGTGGGGTTGTATAAGGAGCCCCATATTTATTGAGAAATTCTAAGAGAAGATCCGGCCTTTGGAGGCCTTCTCCCGTGGTTTTATCCCGCTCCTCTCGGACTCGAGTTCCACGTAAAACTTGAGCATTCTATGTTGCCATATTTCTTTATTTTATTGTTCTGATTCCACTTCCGTGTTCTTTATTTTCAACATGGTATCAGAGCTAGTCGATTTTGGGAGGATTTGATTCTATTTTTCGACTTCTATTATTATTCAAATTGTTTATGTTTGAGATTTGTTCAAAGTTCCGAAGATCGTCAACATGTTCAAGAAAATTAGGGTTTTCAGCACGACAGTGACGGCTAGGGTTCGTTAATGAAACCCTAGATTCATTTCTTCTCGCACATGACACTCCAACGATGGAATGTTAGCCAGTTCTAGAAAATATAGGGGTTTTGCAACCCTAGAGAATTGTGATTCAAGCTGCAGGAAAACACGAGAGATCTCCACAGCAGACTATGCATGCCACTCGGAGCTTTGGCAACAACCATCGGAGGTGTGTTGTACATGCACTCACTTCAAGGGGGTGCAACACTTCTCGGTTTGGGCCTCATATTATCCTATATACAACGTTCGTATGGTGGCACGATGTTCTACATGAATCCACATTGTAAGGATATTATACAAAAGTTGTACCATTAGGACTTCAATATGGTTCTATTTTGTTCGAAGTATCGAAGGTTATGTTCCTTTCTGCTCTTTTTCGGGCTTCTTCTCATTCTTCTTTGGCATCCACGAGCTTCGAAATGGTTGTATCTGGAACCTACATGTTTTCCAAGGGACGCTCGCAGTAATAGGACATCCCCTCCAGCATTGATGTCGTCGTTTGTAGGTCTTAAAGATTGCAAAAAAATACTCAAATCGCAGACAAAGATTGGCAGCACCGAGCATAACTCTCCGTGCAATCAAAGCAACCCAAGTGCAAGTCTTTGCACAAGCTGAAGCACCTCTAAGATGCGCATCATCTCCTCCATCATCTCTTGTTGCAACCCCCAAATGGCGTAGAAACTCCTCCTTCAGCGCTTTCCCGCACAAACTCTAAGTCCTCTTCGCGCGATCATGCCCCCTTTCATTCCCAGTATGCTTCATGATACCTAGTTAGGAGAGGAGAGCGATGGCCACACTTTTCTCCCCGCACCAGTGATGTTCGGAAGAGGAGAGGCGATTGGCAGCAACACTTCTGATGCAAACAAAAATTTTGTAATGGATGAGAAGAGAAAATAGAACAATGAGGTGTTTCACGTGATTGATAGAGGAACAGAGTGAGAGGACAAATCCTAGAATGTGAGGGAAAAGGGGATAATGGTGAAGGCTCTCTCCAAATCAAAACTCAATTTTTAATTCATAACATAAACCGCCCTTATAGAGTACCATTCCCTTTATATAAGAGGGATGGAATTACAAAATTAGAAATTAGAAAGAGAATCAAATTCAATTGAATTGACTCCTAATTCACTCAATCTAATTTAATCTACTAAAAAGATTGAGATTACAATCAATCTCAATTTGTTTAACATAAATAAAATTAACCGACCATCAAATTTAAGATGAAAAATCCTAAATATGAAAAATCTCCAAATCAACAATTTATTCAATTTGGGAATGCATCAATTCTCCACTGCTTGAAAAAACTCATCTCCTAACTAATTGCTTGATCTTTTTTGTCGTTGGAGAATTTGATTTGAAATCATTGCTCTAATCTTCCTAATCTGAGTCACTTTTTTCCTCTGACTCAACGTTACATTGATAATTTCTTCCCACTAGGGGGTGTGGTTGTAATTTTTCTACCCCTTCAATAAAAATAACCCCCCATGTGTTCCCATCAACTATAACCTTTAGATAAAAAAGTTTTAGGAGGAGTATCTTCATGCAAAACTCCCAAATCAGCCCACAATCCATGATCTTGTGGGATACGATTCTCACTAGGGAGAACCCTTCAACATCTAAGGTTTTCTCTTCTTCTTTGAAATAGCAGTGGTGGCGGTAGGCTGGAAGGAGCAAGTGGTGAAAATGAAGAGTTTCGCCACCACAAGTTGGCTCCCATGCCAACAACCCCGTCGATGGTTGCATTGAGGAATGTGATGATTACCACGTACGCAACAGTGGTAGGTGCACAAGCTATGCGCAAGCAATGCGCAGAGAGTTGCATAAATGGTGGCAAAAGTTGGGGGGGTCCACCGAGAGCACTGACGCATCTTGAGGGGGTCATGGATGCATTGTGTGCGCCCAAGGGAAGATCCTCAGGGTTTACGATGGTGGGTTCGTGTTGCTGGGTTCGAGGATGGGAGCAGGAGCAACATGGAAGTGACCAAATATGGGCCAACACGTGGGTTGGCACATTCTGCTTTTACAACCAGATGTAGGGCTCCGAGTTCTTCAACGGCTTCTTTTTCTTCATGAAAACCAACTTCAATCGCGAACAGATCGATGATTTCTAGTTCTTCCTCTGCAGGATCTTTGTCAAATATGGGTCATATGTCATCGTTTTCTTCTTGTATTGAAGTTGAATTAATAAAACCCTTATCTTGAATGAAAATACCTCCAAAAATACATGTGGTATTATTGTATCTTCTTCATGAATGAAGAGATCATTATCTAACCATTGTTGAACTTTCATGGATGCCATAAGACAATTCTTGAATCTTTGTTACCGAGGACGCGAACTGTGACCGAGACGGTTGAAATCAAAATGCACCCGTCAATATGTAATCGGATCGTCGAATCGCAAGAACGATTTGGTTGCCATGCTCTTATACAAATTGATGTAGACGGAGAATTGGGAAGAGATGAGAAGAGAAATTAGAACAGCAATGTGCTTTGTGTGGTTGAGAGAGGAACGTGGTGAGAGGAGAAACACTAGAATTTGTGGGAAAGGGGGATAATGGCAGAGGCTTTCTCTAAATCGAAACTCAATTTTTAATTCATAACATAATTTGCTCTTATAATAGACTACCATCCCCTTTATATAAGAGGGCTGGAATTACAAAATTAGAAAGCGGATCAAATTCAAATTAAATTGACTCCTAATTGACTCTAATTTGACTCTAACTAATTTAATCTACTAAAATATTGAGATTACAATCAATTTCAATTTACTTAACATAAATAAAATTAACCAACAAACTAATTTAAGTTGAAAAATCCTAATTTTGAAAATCTCAAATCCACGATTGCTTCAATTCGATTTGACCTGTCAATTTGGGAAATATTGAATCAACTTCCCTCCCTTTTTAGTGTTTCTCCAGGAGATGCAGGTCTTTGGCATTTATGGGTTTTTCGTGACCCTAATGGTTTGTTTCCAAAGGGGAAAAGGGGGACGATTGCACCTTTGAATAAAAAAGTGTAAGAAAGAAAGGGGTGTCGACCAAAAGAAAAAAGGGGGAAGAGGCATTCGGCTCCAACCTGTTTGCTACCAAAATGGGCTTGGGGGCCATTATCTTTTATTTAGGCCTTAATTGTTGAGAAAAAAGGGAAGGATGAGAAAAAAAACAACAAAAAATTAAAGATGGTCCATTCGGAAAAAAAGGAATGTTGAATAGAGAAAAAAAATAAGAGGTCTGATTTGCAAAAAAAAATATGCAATAAAGGAGAATCATACAAAAGTAAAAAAGGAAAAAAATATATTTTGTTTTGATTTCTCCCAACTTGATGATTCAGTCTCTTATTCTATCAAGTATGTGAGAAAGGGAGAGTTGAATATGACAAATATTCTTCTTCTTGAGATGTACTACAAGACTTCTACTGCTCGTCCACGATTGACAGACCGATACTCCGGACTATTACTGCTATCAATCATCTTCACCAAGCATCGAATACTTCATCGGGGCGTCTTTATCCCCAACTACTACTCTGCGCTAGACTTTCTTATTCAATAGTGATTATACTCCAGGCATGATCCGGTTGCCGCACGACTACTATAGGAACAATTGAGACTCTTTCTTGATGACCTAAAAGTCGTAGACCCATCCTCGAGCAAGGTATTCTACTAGCAGTGGTTCTTCAAATTGGGTGTCTTTATCCATGTCCGAACGGGATGTCTCTATCCCCATCTATCTCAGATGTATTGAGTGAAGGTAAGTTGCGTACATTTTCTTTTTGTTGCAAACTACAAGTTTCTCATCTGCAGCTTGAGGGGGAGTGTTGAAGTATGTAAGAGATGAGTAATTGAATCTCTCCAAGATCCAATTACCACCCATTCATGTTTTGTCTCACATCTACTATATGTGGGACTCTGATATGTCTGTGGAGCTATATAAGGAGCCCCACGCCCTATGTACTTATTGAGAGATTGCAATAGACGATCCGACCCTTGGAGGCCATCTCCCGTGGTTTCATCATGCTCCCTCATAGAGTAGGGTTCCTGTAAAACAAGATGCTTATGTTTCTCGTTTTGCTTCTGCATTTCTATATTTCAATAGACGTATAAGGAAATCTCTACCCATGCTAAAGATAATGAAAACAAGCACTCCTCAGATCTCGTCATAATCGTTGGCAAGTATCACTTCCCATTTCCCTTGCACGTAATTGATTCGTTGCCAACCAAACTGCTTTTCTTGCCATGCACGCATGCCTTCCCCATAACCATCCTTTGTACCTTCTCCTAAGAGAGATCCGTAGATCCATTAGAGATTTATAGGCTTCCGATGCATATGAATCCAAGATGATAACAAATTTTCTTGGAGAAACAAGATAGTGTTATAAATTAACCATTTGCACAACCACAATTATGGATACATGACTTCTGTTGTGACACTATGTGGGGTTCAAACTAGTCGAAATTTTGGGTGTTCAAGAAAGCAAAACCACTTACTTTGGTTCATGAGAAACAATTGGCATTTTCAGTACATAAACCAAGTGCTCATAATGAACTAAACATGCCATGACATATTGAATTTTCATTAGAGAGTAATAAGGGGTAATTCAAAATTTGTCATAGCAAAACCCTTTTTCTTTTAATAATGCACTATGTCAATCTTCCCTGGCCCAGAGAGCAAAACCAAGATCCAAAGAAAGATGACTAAAATAGTACTTGAAAACATCAATGAAAACTCATGAATGTGATTTAATGGCATCTAAGTGGAGTGCCTAAAGTGCATGTATATGAATGACGGTTGGTATTTTGATTATAGCAATTGGAGTTTTGCGATCTCAATATCGAAAGTGAAACATGCATGAATTGTGTGCTTGACTAGAAGTTACATATATGGTGTATTTATTTTAATTTGTTTGTTTATGTATACTCACTTAAATGGTTTGGTGTTAATGCAATGTGCCTACTTCCTAAAAGACCAGGGTTTAAATCCTCCCTTGTGGGGTTGCGTTAGATGGTCGACAGCTAGCGTAAAAAATAGTCGAATCTTTCAACATGGATTTGAGCAAGAATTCACGTAGTTGGCCTTACTTATAGTGGGAGAAGGCTTTGCCGTTTTTTAATTTCTTCGACTATTCGATACCCTATTGGTATATATTTTCACCATGTGCATGATCTACAAGCCGGAATCATTATTATTAGGATACACTAGTATTAAGTTACATGTGTTTCTGAGACATCCCATAACATCCTGGCAAATAACTCTTCTACCAATTTAATAATATGGAAACTTGGAACTTGCGACAGTTGTATATCTACCTTTGCAATCGGTGCCATTTCAACTGAAATATGTACTATATGCATCGGTGGTTCTCTGGATAGCCCTCCACTGACTGGAATGTGGTAGTCCATACCATTTTTGTTATCAAATGTTCCACCTTTTTCTTGGTCAGAGAAAACAAAGTCCATCATGTAAGCATCCAGAGGAACTTTGACTGTAACAAGATTTGAGCATGTCAGCACAAGGTTTATTCCCTCAAATAAAAAAAAGCTCATAATTTCTTTCAAATGCGCAAAACATTTTAGCTGGCATACCCCAGCTAAATAAAGTTAAGATAAACAACTAAAAGCAGGCGTTTAAACAGCAGAAGAATAAAAATTGCCAGAAATCAAACAACAACGAAGAATTTTTTTAGTTTCTCACTTGATAAAAGAAATTTAATTTATATATTCAAATGGCAACTAGCAACAATGGAAACTTACTTTACGTCCAAAATTCAAGATGATCCTATTTCATTGTATATTTTAAAAAGAAAGGATCAGTGGTGCCATATTGAGATATCTCATAAAAAACCAACACTTGCAACAACAAAGCCTTTTCCCCCTTTTCCCACTTTTAAAGGGGGTCAATTGCATAGATTACTTGCTTCCAAACATATCTAATTTGGAGTCATACATGGGCATAGATTAAAAAACACGCGACCCTTCGTAATAATTTCCCTCCAACATTTCTTTGGCCAGGGCACTACTCTGCACATTGCCTAATTCACATAAATCAATTTTTACTTATTTCATCTTTTGTCAGTACACACCAACCTTTCTTCAATATTATCTTGATGCATACGAAGCTTCTATGTATAGCCTAACATCAGCATATTTATATCACTTAAAGACATTCCCACGTGTATATTGTTAATTGATAATAAATTCCTTCGGAGTATCCCGTCTAGAGATACCTCCCTCTCTTTTATTCAAAAAAATGTATATTGTTAATTGCTCGACGATTTCTACCATAGAGCATTACAAATCTCACTACACACTTAGTTAATCCAATAACTTTATAGGTGAGGGGTTTAACCAAATCTAGCAAGCATCTCTCTCTATCTCTCCTAGTAGCAAAGATTGGGCATGGTATGATGGTTGAACGTGGACGGAGAGAGCCCGAGCTCGCAAGTTATATGGGCTGCGGCAAAGGGATAATGATTCAAAACTATAGAACATGATCAAGGGAAATTAATGGATGAGAGAAAGAATGGGGTGGGCGTGTAACGCAAGGTTGTGGGGAAGAAATGCGGAGGAAGAGCGAAGAGAAGGGGGGGATTGCGGAAAAACTCTAATATTTACGTACTCAAATCTGACTTGTAACCTATTTATAAACTCCTTTATATAAAGAGCAGATGGATTACAAAACAAAAATAAATTGAAATCCTAACAAATTCTAATGGTTCTTAAAAAGACTCCTGGTTTTAATAACAAAATTGTCCTTTATTTTTGTTTCATAATATTTTAATTTAATAGGATTTATAACCATGTTGTTTTTAGATATCTCAATTGATCATGATTTATTTTAAAAAGATAAATAAAAACTTGGGGAAAAAGTAAAAAACAATGATTTTGATATGCCTTGAATCCTAAACCCAGGTTGAAGAACCTCGTATGCATCACCTTCTACCGTACCATACCCAAACAAGACGAGGGTCTCGTTGTCCGGTCAGTTAGCCTGGACGGGTCTAGGGAGGAGCAAGTGCGCTCCACCCTCACACCCCGATGAAATTTTTCATGAGCGATTTTATTTGTATTTTGGGTATATGGATCTGTTTTTCAGGGATCCGCCTGTACGGGAGTAGTTATAAACTCCCTAGGGTTAGAGCTCTATGTATCCTTTGTATTCTTTCTTTCTCCACATAGTGAAAACCTATCACCACTGCTAAAGACGTGGCCCAATTATGGGTGAACCTTGTAAATCTCTTTTGTGCGTGCTTCCGCATTCGCAAAAAACTGTTATCATAGCATCGGGTTCCATATGGATCATCAAGCAAGATGACATCATACAATTTGAAGATTGAGAAGTTCACAGGAAGAATGGATTCATTTTATGGCAAATCAAGATGTGCGCTCTTCTGAAGCAACAGGGCATCTGGGCATCCTAGAATTAGGAGGGGGCGAAGGCACTCGAATCATCCGAGTTGACAATGCAAGAAGAGAAGCCGCACTCAACGATCATGATGTGTTTGATGGATGGGATTATCATGAAGGTTGTCAATGAGGATTTCACGGACGATCTATGGTTGAGACTAAAAAGTCCGTACACGACGAAGTCTCTGACCAACAAGTTGCTCTTGAGGCAATGTATGTTCTCTCTCCACATGTAGGAAGGTACATCTCTTAAAGAACATTTAGATCGCTTAAATACATCATTGATGGATTTAAGAAACGTAGATGTGAAGATTGAAGATGAGGATGATGCCTTGATTTTATCGGTTTCTCTTCCATTATCATATGAGAATTTTTTTCAGCCATTTATTCATGGATTCGATACATGGTCAAGATATTATACTTGAAATTGGACACATAATGTATGTGGTCGCAATATGTAGATTTCCTCATAATGATAAAGAATGACAATTAATTGGACAATAGGACAACAACCTTGGGTTTGTATGTCTCTATAGTCTTGATCTCTCATCGAATATGCTTTGGAAGTATCATGTCGATGATGATCGTAATTATCGAAAATCCTTATAAATTTTAAGAAGATTTTTTGGTAAACATATGTGATCTCAAATTTAATCAAGAATGACATGGTTCACTGTATTATGCAGAATGGTGGCTCGATAAGAGATGATGTACTTAAAATGAGAGAATCGATAACCCTAGAGGAAGTTCACGCAAGTCTGTATATGCACAAACTTTGGCATATGGCTACGAGGAAGTAGGACACTAACAGGGCAGGTTTGGTTATGACTCATGAAAAGAGTCATGTCGATTCTGCCTATGAGAAGAACGGAAAGAAGAAGTCCAAGTCAAAGAACCGCAATACTAAGGACATGCAATTACTGCAAGGAACTTGAACATCAGAAGGACTGTCTGAAGGAGAAAAGCAAAGCCGCAATTGTTGTCATGGCTCAGAGAGGCGCAGATTCCGAAGATAGACTAGTTCTCGCTATCACAGATTAGAAGATGACAGATAGCACATGGATTCTTGATTCAGGTTGTTCTTACCATATAACTCCCAATGAAGATTGGTTCTTCACCTAAGGGAAGATATATGACGGAAAAGTCATCATGGGGAATGATGCAGTATGCAAAATTGTAGGGATCAACTCTGTGAAGATCAAGATGCATGATGGAGTCGTGAGGACGGTGACAGAAATACGCTATATTTATCATTTGAAGAAGAACCTGATATCCCTTGGAGTATTATACTCTAAAGGATATAGGTACAATGATAAAGGTGTAGTCATGCAAGTTGCCAAAGGGTAGGTGGTTGTCATCAAGGCAACAAGCAGAAGACCTTGTACGTCATGCAGGAGTCTACAATTATGGGTTATATTGCAGGGACATCCCAATACGTGAGAGCAGAGTCAAAATTATGGCATATGCGTCTGGAATACATGAGTCAAATGGGGATGAATATCCTCAGTCAAAAGGGTATTTGGGATCTCAAGGGATCCAAACTGGAGTTCTGTGAACACTGCATGTTCGAGAAACAACACAGGAAGCAATTCGGTAAAGCTATCCACAGAACTAAGGAGACGCTCGACTACATCCATGTTGATTATTGAGGTCATTCACGGGTCTCATAATTGGGAGGTGTCAGGTATTTTCTATCTATTATTGATGATGACTCCAAAATAGAGTGGGTGCACATCATGAAGCACAAGAGAGGCATTTCAGATCTTCAGGCAATGGAAGATCTTGGTGGAGAACCTTACTTCTAAGAAGGTGAAGCGTCTTTGTGCAGATAACGAGATGGAAATCTGTTCGTCACAGTCAAGGTTCAGGAAAGCGGTATGCGTATGGGTTCGGACAGGTCACTGAATAGCGATTAAGCAGTCTGCGGGGGCATATGCAGGGTATATGCGGTTTTACACGGTTTTCTATTTTTATTTAAAAATAAATAATATTTACAAAAGTGACTACAACTAAACTGAATTTATGAATAAATATGATCCAACAGAAGATCTAAGAAAAAGGCTTTTCATATAGAGCTCAAAATAGTACAACTAAATATCAAAATCATCAAAGATAGTATTACATAATCTGATTTAATACATAGAATCAAAATAATACAATATCCGGATTTGATTACCCAACTAGACCTTAAGCGGGCGCACAGAGCGCATACGCGCCTACACAGCTGGTTCCTGGCAAACTCCAGTCCATGGAAGTAACGTAAACTACTAAGGTCCTTGGTTAAAAATTGGTGACCTTGGAAGTCCTCGACAACCTGAATGCCCTGCCCATCACCTCCTATTACAATAATATCATCAATATAGACAAGAATGATGATTGTACCTCTCTAAGTCATGTACATAAACAAAGAGTAATCGGTAGTTGATTGCGCAAACCCATGTTGCTCTATCAAGTTCAAGAGCTTCTGAAACAATGCTCTTGGACTATGCTTAAGGCCACAGATAGCTTTGTGTAACCTACAAACCTTCTGACACTCCCCCTCAGCAGCAAACCCAGGTGATTGTTACATGTAGACCTCATGTAGATCATCATAGAGGAAGGAATTCTTTACATCAAGCTAGTAAAGGGGCCAATCTCGTGTTACTGCAATAGATAGACGGATACACAGAGTAGAATGTCTAACAACTAGAGAAAATGTATCATGATAGTCCACCCCATATGTCTAGGTAAACTCGGGTACCACAAGTCTCGCCTTATAGCGATCCACAGTCATATGCACGATGCTTCACGGTGAATACCTACTTGCACCCAACAATGGATGTGCCAATTGGAGCTGAAACAAGACTCCAAGTGTCATACGACTGAAGCACGATCCTCTCCTCTCTTCCATGGCTAGATGTCACTGATTATCTTGAATAACCTCCTGATATGTCTATGGTATCTATACGGATGATAGTGCCAAGGTAAACCTCATGAAATCATCTGACAGTCTGCTCAAGGAAACCTGGGTTGTAAGAGGATATACATCACACATACGTCTTTGCTTTCGCAGAGCAATCGGCACATCAAGATCATCTGCCAAGTCTTGAACCTATAAGTTCCCATCTTGAGAGGGCGCATGCTCATCCTTATAGAATCTTACTGCACAGACAACTCAATAGTGTCATCAGTAGAAACAATATGCTCACTACATACCTGAGACGTGCTGGATAATAAGGAAGCCCTGTGAGTAGGGGGAACAGAACGAGACTTTCAAGTAAACAAATGTGGTAAAAATTCAGTCAAGGTATGCATTGGTCAAAGGGTAGCCACAATAGCAGGTGGAGGAGCAGGAGTAAGCATAGGTGGTGGTAGTGGTGGTGGTGGTGGTAGAACAGGAGTAGGTGGAGGTGGTGGTGGTGGTGGTATGACAGTAGGAGGCGGAGACATGCAGATCTCAACGTCGGAGTCTGGTAGGACTAGTCTGTCACCTATAGGAGAAAAATACATGACAGACTCAAAGAAAGTAACGTCATCGCTAACAAAGTATATCCATCAAATCATATTAAAGCAAGGTACACCACCTGGGTACGAGAATAGCCGACAAAAATGCACTTGAAAGCTTTGGGAGAGAGCTTGTCACGACTTGGAGAGAAGTCATGAATAAAAACAACTAACCAAACACACGAGGTGTAAGGGAGCAAAGATCCTTGTCGAAAAACGCAATCGAAAAAGGAATCTTCTCTCCGACATAGAAGAGGGCATGTGATTCACTAGGTAACATGCGGTGAGGACCGCATCACCCTAGTAAGCATGAGGAGCACGACTCTAAATCAACAAGATCCTGGTCACATCAAGTAAGTGACGGTGCTTACACTCAGCAATATCGTTCTGCTAAGATGAGGTATGGTGAACAATGGCAAAAGATCTAAGAAACTCAGAAAGCTATAAGGTTGCGAAATTCTAAGGCAGCAGATATTTGATATTGGCAGAAAAGATATTCTTTATCTCATTAATGAATGATTTGATAACAGATACGGCCTTAGACTTACTATCCAATAAGAAAACCCAAGAAAGTCTAGAAAATCATCAATAACAACCAGGTAAAAACGGTGTTCCCGGTGATCAGGGACACGACTCGGCCCCCAGATATCTAAATGAAGGAGCTTAAACAACTGAGAACTGCTCCGACTCTGAAGAGATGGAAAGGAGGAACAGCGGTGCTTCCCAAGTAGGCAAGCCTTGCATTAGAAGTTAGAGCGCGTGAGGAGGTTATCTATGAGAGGACATGACACTTCTGCAAAGGAAGGTGATCAAAACGAAAATGCCAATGGTATGGTGAGAATGGTCCAGCAGGAATGGTAAAGACAAGAAAGTCTAGAAAATCATCAATAACGACCACGTAAAAACAGTGTTCCCGATGATCAAGGACACGACCCGGCCCCCAGATATCTAAACAAAGGAGCTCAAACAACTGAGAACTGCTCCGACTCTGACGAGATGGAAAGGAGGAACAACGGTACTCCCCAAGTAGGCAAGCCTCGCATTAGAAGGAAGCCTCGCATTAGAAGGAAATCTGTGGGAGGATATGACACAACTTCTGCAAAGGAAGGTGATCAAATGAAGATGCCAATGGTATGGTGAGAATGGTCCAGTAGGAATGGTAAAGACACCGGCATAAGGAGGTTGGACTAGTCTATAAAGCCCTCGCTACTCACGATTACATCCAATCACCATGTCTGTGAGTATGTCCCAAAACACAAGAGACGAGGGGTCAAAAATGACACGACAATGCAGATCCTTAGTAATCGGACTAATGGAAAGCAAGTTCATCTGAAAATCATGGGCATATAAAACATTATGTAGGCACATGAATGGCATCAGATGCACCTCCCCATATACTATGATAGGTAAGCGGACCCCATTTGCAATAACAACCCGTCTACCATGAGGTATAGTCCTATAGGACCTCATCTGAGCTTTGTCTCCACAGATGGTGGGATGGACCAGATTCCATGATCCACTCGATCATATCTGCACCACCACTACCAGTAAAAGCGTAAACGATACCTGAGGAGCTCGAAGAGGCTCTGGTTGCAACTGCAGTGTCTATAGATCCTGTAGTGGTGTTGCCTGCCACTGGGCCACTAGAGTCATGATCTCTCATACACGGAGAGACAATATCATCCATGCGCGGATCGACTTGGGAAGCTGGAGTTTCTGAAGGCTCGACATGTTCTGCCACACAAGCAGATACAAGGTATCCATGCTTCTTGTAGCATGTATCCTCTGAGTGTCCTGACCAACGGCAGTAAGTGCAAGGACCATGTTGACGTCCATCGCCTCTGCTACGGGTGTACGCCCTCTAAACTGAGTAGACCCTCCTATATCGCGCTCCTCCATGGGATGTATGGTCGCTCCAGTGAGGAGTTGTGTATGTGCAACATCATATTCTGGGTTGAGCACAGCAAGAAAACTCCAACCATCTTGGAGTTCATGTATGCCATATGCTATTTTGTATATGTCGTAATAGGCACGAAGCTATGAAGCTTCTCGAACATGCCACAGAGTGAGGAGTAGAACGTGTGCAGAGGATGACCATTTTATTTGATCTTGTAAATGTCAGATTGAAGTTGAAAAGTCTTTGTTACATTCTTCGCTTGGGCATAAATGGATGCCAAAATGTCCTGCATCACCTTGGCAGTGGGTTGATTCACAATATCACTAGCTATCTCTGTGGTGAGGGTCCCGGAGAGCCAAATACGCACATACACGTCATCTTGCTTCCAAGAAGCATTGGTCCCGATCTTATCCATCGATCCTGGCTTTGTTGGGATTTTTTTGATAAAAATAAAGGGTGGCCTCCTAAGATGGGATTCACCCCAGTATATATATATATATATATATATATTGTATTGGTATCAAAAAGTAAAAAATACATCAGATTCTGGCTCTGTCAAGATGCGCTCCTTGTTATTGCACTGCATAAGGGTGAGAAACTGCATGGACCACAACTCAGTTGGTCCCATCAAGGTAGGAAATATCGATATCGTCTTGGTCCGTCCGAAAAATGATATATCGAGATATATTACCGATATATCGATGATATCAATAAAAATGTTGAAAATGGCTGAAAAATCCATTTTTATCATTTTTTAGAAATTAAGATCGTCCAAGACATTAAAACAACAAATAACCTACAAATACATACGTATATCACACATATATGTCATTTATACCCCATATATCACACACAAAGATCATATTAAACATATCATTGTTAATGTCGATTGATGACTTGTAGATATTGGAAATGGATTTAATCCAAGTTCTTATAGCATTAAATAACTTGCAAATATACACTTAGCTGATACATATAGATCATATATTACCCTTATATCGCGCATATTGGTCATATCAAACATATCGTTGATGTTGAATGGTGGTTAATAAATATTGAAATTGGAATCAAAGTAACTAAGTTAGCACACTTAGAACACATGTTTGTTCATGAAAGATAGTGAATGGCATTGACATGAGTCATTTGATTCGAAAAATGTACATGATTTAATGAGACAATGTTTCTTTGATATAAAGATTTATCTATTCACAAAATAAATGAAAAATATAAATAAATGCAATATTCTAATAGAGATTACTTAGTTATGGGGGTTTAGAACCAAGAATTCCATAGAGGGTAAGGTAGAAAATATCGATATTATTATAGCATTGTCCCGCTTGTTCAAAAATGACGTAAAAAACTATTTTTTTCACGAATTAAGATCATCTTAGTTATTAAAACCGTAAATGACATACAAATACATATTTATATGCAAGAATGAGGTGTATTTAGCACGTGAACACACATTATATCGTATAAATTGGTGGTTGTTAATGCTGACAATTGACAACTGAGCTGACTGCTGATATTTTTTCTGACATTGTGATTCTAACTTGATCAGCAATAGACTTGTTTTCATCTCTATAATCAAAGAAAGTGAAGTCCATTAATTGAAGAACGGTCGTATGCACCCCCTTCTAGCAACATACCTTACGAGACAGGGGATCTGAAACAAAACATATAATTCATGATGTGTAGTAATAAAATCAAGCTTACAAGGGTAATATCGTTGATATATATAGATATCGGCAAAATATCAACGATGTCGATCGATATCTGAGAAATTTTGTACTGAAACCATTCAATTTCGAGCGATATGGCTCGATATGACGTTATATCTTTGATATCTGGCAAGATATCGGCTGACATCCTAGAAAAGAATATTTATACGAATATCAGTACCCACATCTCGTCGATACAGATATATAGATAGTATATCACCGATATATCGTGATATTGTTGACTATCGGTCTCATCCATCTTAACAATGGGAGTCAGGCCATTGAAGGCACCGGGCGAAGAAAAATATCACCCATGGTCCCTGATATGATGGAAGAACAGCTGAAAACGGAACTCGACTGGGAAGTAGATCGATCTGAGCAGGTATACAAGATCATATGGAGGATCAGTTGTACGTGTAGACTTATACAACTAGGGCTGGCTATTGAGTCACGGCTCGATGAGCCAAGCTCGGGCTCGGCTCGATAAGGGCTCGTGAGCCTGGCTCATTAGGCTATTGAGCCGAGCTCGAGCCAAAATTTTGGGCCCGATAGCTTAACGAGCCGAGCCCGAGCCGAGCCTTGCTCGGCTCGATAACTCAATAAGGGGCTCGATAAGAAATATATACATAAAATATTTATATTATTTAATACAAACAAAATAAAAGTAACCCTTAACGAGCCTTCCTTGGGTCAAGCCCAGACCGGGCTCGATAATGACTTATTCTCTTGCATGGTGAATATAACCTTTGTTATTATCCATTGTAATAATTATATCAAGATATGCCCATGTGAATTCCTTATCGATATAAAACTCATAAAAATTTTATATACTTGAACACAATTTGCAATCACACGTCATATTCCTTTCCCTCTTAAATTGCTTTTACGGAAGGTTTGTAATGCCATTACGGATGGTAGTTGTGTAATTAAATTGTATCCAATGCGATGAGATTTATCCGGAGTTTTTTTTATATTTCAAAGAATGTCCAGAGACCCAAATCTGATTCTGCAGTAGTGCGAGTATTGGAAAATGGGAGCTTTGCTTAAGTACCACATCGTGCAGCTCTAAGAAGCTGAGGGTTGGGATTTCCTATAAGAGGCGGGGAGTGGGCAGCATTCATCCATACTTACCTGGACGGGGTCAATGTAGGGGCTTGGCTCGAGCCCGAGCCAGCTCGATAAGGGCTCGAGCTCATCAAGCCTGAGCTCGAGCCAGCTCGGCTGGGCTCGAACGAGCCCGATCTCGAGTCCGAGTCCAGTTGGGCTTATTGAGTCCGAGCTCGAGCCAGGAGTTGGCTCGGCTCGTTGGGCTCGATAGCCAGTCCTATATACAACAATCCTCGTCAATCCTCAGTATGCGCTACGACTGGAAAACTCGATTTATAGGTCTGAAAACGTATTTTTTCTATCAAAATCAGATTGTTTAAGGCCACAGATCGACCTCTCAGATAAACACGGAGAAGCGTGGAGGCATCCAGAGGCATGTGGGGGTGTCGCATGGGGGTTGCGATGGCCGTGGTGGCCATGTGGGTGGGCAGTGACGCGCTTGTGGTGGCGTCGAGTTGCTGCAGCAGCCACGCGGTGGTGCTGCACAGGGGTTGTGGTGACCATGGTGGCCCTGGCGGCAACGCAAGGCTGCTGTGGTGGCCGTGCGAGGGGGGCGGCGGTGAACCCTAGTGGCAGCAACTATCCCTGGTGGCGATTAGGGTTGAAGGAGGGGTTTGCAGTGTGAGATGCATTTAGGTCAGGGCTTTGGTCTAGGATTGTCGCTTTGATACCATGTGAAGATAAAAGAATGAATTGCATAAAAAAAGGCCTTAAGATTCTCTTACAAGAAGACATGAAGAAAAGAAATTACATAAACAATAAAAAAATGTGTTAAGCCATATCCCACTATAAGTAGGGTCGGCTACATGGATTCTTGCTCAAATCCATGCTGAAAGATACGATTATTTTTTACGCTGGTTGTCGACTACCTAACGCAACCCCTGCAAGAGTGGGATTTGAACCCTGGTCTTGTCTGTGGTAGATACACCGTACTACCACTAGACCATTAAGTGGGTACAAATTACATATACAATATAAAAGATGTTAGAATTATTATATTACAATTATATTTGTAACCTTTCGGGTTCCGTAACCCTTAACCCTTCGGGTTCCGTAACCTTTAACTCTTCGGGTTCCGTAACCCCTCGGGGGTATTTATGTATTTTTACTCTTGTACTCTCTAGGGTTTTCTCTCTATATAAGAGACCCTAACCTATGGAATAGATATCACATTCCTTCCTCTTCTCCACATGGTATCAGAGCAACGGTCCTAGATCGGGGTTCTGATCTAAAATCCCCACCGCCACCTTCAAGCCTCGCAAAAGCCTGCGCGGGGCCCTCTTCCCTGAATTAGGGCCCCGCGCAAGGCCCTCCAATCGCCTCTAGTGCAGCAGCCCTCCCGCTAGCGCTACCCGGTGCTTTCAGGACCTCCTACGAAGGTCGTCAGCCCCACAACTACCCTCCACGGGTACCGTAGGACTCTTTGTAGATCCAAAACTCATCACGGATCGCTTCCAAGAATCCAGATATGCTGTCCATTGGGGGTTTTCAGCTCTTCGTCAAGGGCAAATGTGAGTTTTAGGGTATTTTTTAGCTCTTATATGCATCCTTAGTTGATCACAGGATCGTCTTTCAATTTTAAGACCACCATGATGTCTTCTTCTACCGAGACAAAGTCCTTGGCCACAAATATTATGGCACAAGGCACTACTATCAAACTCAAGGGCACAGAAAATTACGTGCTCTGGTCTCGATCTTTTATAGTATTCATTGGTGATCAGAGGAAACTTTACATTTTGACTAAAGATCCTTTAGATGAAAAGGACAAAGAGTACGACAACTGGCAAATTGATAACTATTTGGTTATCAATTAGATGACTAACAATGTTGAGGCTCATATTGCCTCAAATCTTCTTTACAAAAATACAGCCAAGGAAATGTGGGAGGATCTCGAGCAAACATACTCCCAAAAGAAGACGAAGTCACGCCTTGCAGATATTTACAGGCGAATCTGGTCGGCATCTCAGGGTGATTCCACCCTCATCGAGTACTACAGGCATCTATCCAGTCTGTATGAGGAGCTTGCAATATTCCAGCCCTCATGTTGCACCAAACAGATACAAGAGCGTTCTGACTGGCAGGTATACCGCTTCCTTGATGGCATGCATTCTAGGTACCATGCAGCGAAGGAGCAATTTCTTATATCAGACACACTGCCAACAATGAAGGCCATCTTTGGCTGACTTGAGGAGCTCGAGACATCCGTTGTCCGGCCTCCTGTCTTACCTTCAACAGAGAACTTTGCACACAACGCCTCATCTGGGCGAGGAGGCAGATACGGCTTGCGAGGAGGACGCGATCACGATCCAAGTCGTGGCCGTGGACGGGAATCTGGACGAGGCCGTGACTTTGGTCGTGGTCGTGGGCGAGACTCTATTGCCCCATGCACTCATTGTGGTAGGTGGAACCACCCGGCTGAACGATGCTGGCAGAAGTTTGGCGTACCTTCTTATCACGCCAATAATGCTTATAAGAATGCCTATGATGTAGAAGAAGCATCGCATGCCTCCAGTGGCAAGACTGTTCATCTTAATGATGCAGATTACTCCCGCCTAATGCAGATCCTTCAGACTCCAGGGCCTACCACCACTAGTAACACTACAACTGCTGCTCTGGCCACTCCTTCAGGTACCATAGCCAACTTTGCTATCACTTCTACTCCAGCTTGGATTATTGATTCCGGCGCCTCTACTCATCTCACCGGAGAAGGTAGTCTTCTCACCTCTTCCATACCGTCTACCTCTGTGAAGTCAGTTCGAGTTGCTAATGGGACTCAATCACAGATTACTAGTGTCGGAACTATGGAATTCTCTTCCAAAGTCCGACTTTCGGGGGTTCACTGTGCTCCTGACTTTCCTCTTAGCTTGTTGTCAGTTCACAAGCTTTGTGTTGAGCTTCATTGTCGCGTGATATTTGATGAGTCTTGTTGTTATTTTCAGGACATTCGGACGAGGCAGATTTTTGGTGGGGGTCATGAGAACAACGGTCTATATTACCTTGACATACCCTTAGACTCCAATTTTGTTGGTGTTGCATCTATCTCCGAAGATCCGCTCCTATGGCATCGACGCCTTGGACATCCCTCTGCCAAGGCCATCTCCATGATGTTTCCTGAACTCTCTGCTCTGAAGCCCTTTCAGTGCGAGGCATGTGAGTTCGAGAAACACCATAGAACTTCGTTCCCTGTCCGTACTGAGTCTCGTAGTACTGTTGCTTTTCATCTTGTTCACTGTGATGTTTGGGAACCTTGTCCGATCCGCACATTAAGTGGTCATAGCTACTTTATAGTTTTCGTTGATGATTCTAGTCGATCTTCTTGGGTCCATCTAATAAAGGAGCGTTCGGAGATTAATCAGATTGTCGGAAATTTCTTTCAATATGTTAAAACTTACTTTTCTAGCATTGTTAAGATCATTCGTACCGACAATGCTCTTGAGTTAACCCAACATGACTTGACCTCTTTCTTTGCATCCCAGGGAACTGTTCACCAAACATCATGTCCATATACCTCACAACAGAATGGTATAGCTGAGAGGAAACTCCGACACTTGCTAAATGTTGCCAGATCTCTTCTTAGTCAAATGAATGTTCCTAAACAATATTGGGGAGATGCTATCCTTACTGCAGTGTATCTCATCAACCGTATTCCTTCATCAGTTCTCAAAGGGGCAACTCCATTTTCCTTACTTTATCCTACCGAGTCTCCTTTTGCCATACCTCTGCGAATTTTTGGTTGTATTGCCTTTGTTCATAACTTTCATGCAGCTGACAAATTATCCTCTCGTGCCATCAAATGCGTCTCTCTTGGGTACTCTCGTACCCAGAAAGGCTATCGTTGTTATGATCCTGTTGGACGTCGATACTATGTATCTGCTGATGTCACTTTCTTTGAGCAAACAAGTTATTTCACACAGTCTGTATGTGACATTCCTCTGGACCTCCCTCCTCCACCAATCGTCTATACTCGTCAGGGTACCTCTATACCTCCTATACCAGTGTTTGTACCTTTGCATGTCCCTTTTATGCAGGATGATATGACCACTTCAAGTGCTCCCACCACTGTTGTCCCGGATGTACCTGGGGAACTTCCTATAGCTCTACGCAAGCAAAAAAGAAAATGTACGTATTACCTCATGTCACATTTTACTTCTACAGATGGTTTATCTAGCTGTGACAAGAGATTTGTAGATGCTCGTAATGCTATTACCGTTCCAAGAGATCATTTCAGTGCAATGCAAGATCAAGGTTGGCGACAGGCCATGGATGAGGAGATGGATGCACTTACCTCCCGGGGTACGTGGGATCTTGTGTCGTGCCCTCCGGGAGTTCGCCCTGTAGCATGTCGATGGGTCTTCACGACCAAACAGTCGCCTGATGGTTCTATTGACAGGTTGAAAGCCAGACTTGTTGCAAAAGGTTTTACACAAACCTTTGGAGTTGATTATTTTGAGACCTTCTCACCTGTTGCCAGAATGGGGTCGATACGTACCATTCTTTCTGTTGCTACCAACAAGGCTTGGCCCATTTATCAACTTGATGTGAAGAATGCCTTTCTTTATGGTGATCTTGAGGAGGAGGTCTATATGATGCAACCACCGGGGTATGCAGTCGAGGGGGAGCATGTATGTCAACTACGCAAGGCCATTTATGGCCTGAAGCAGAGCCCAAGGGCATGGTTTGACAGGCTCACTACGGAGATCAACACACTTGGTTTTTAGAGGACAACATCTGACTTCTATGTCTTTGTTAGACGACGGTTTACTAGCACGATTATCCATGCTGTCTATGTTGATTATATGGTTATCACAGGAGATGATGTAGATGGTATTCAGGAGACCAAGGCCTTCCTCAAGAAGGTCTTTATCACGAAAGATCTCGGACAACTTCGTTATTTTCTTGGCATCGAAGTAATACGCACTACAGAGGGGCTCCATTTTTCACAGAGAAAGTATTACCTCGATATTCTGACTGAGGCAGGACTTCTTGGATGCAAGCCATCTGGCATCCCTGCAAAAGTGAGAAAATATTCAGCATCTACTGATCCAGCATTTAAGGATGCAACACGATACAGAAGCTTAGTGGGAAAATTACTCTATCTCACTGCTACGAGGCCAGATATATCATATGTTGTGAGCAGAGCCAGTCAATATATGGAGAAGCCTCTTTACAGTCACTGGCAGGATGTTCTTTTGATCCTTCGATATTTGAAGGAATCTCCCGGACGAGGACTTTTCTATGGAGTGAGGACACACTAATATCTCTGCCTATACAGATTCTGACTATGCTAGCTCTCCTGAGGACCGCCGATCCACTACAGGATACGCCATGTTTGTTGGGGATAACCTTGTCACTTGGCGAAGCAAGAAGCAGACAGTGGTATCCAGATCTAGTGCAGAAGCAGAATACAGGGCAATGGCTCAGGCCACATGTGAAATCACATGGCTTATTTCTTTCTTAACAGAACTTGGCATGTCAGTCGCCACTCCTGTACCCTTATATTGCGACAACAAGTCTGCCACATACATCGCCACCAATCTAGTTTTCCATGAGAGGACAAAACACATTGAAGTTGATTGCCATTTTATTCGTGATGCAGTACGAGAAGGACGAATCAGCACTCCACACATCTCCACTGAACTTCAACTTGCAGACATCCTCACAAACGGCCCTTCCAAGGAAGCGCCTAATGTACTTAGTATCCAAGTTGGGCATGATCGACAGATATGCTCCAACTTGAGGGGGAGTGTTAGAATTATTATATTATAATTATATTTGTAACCTTTCGGGTTCCGTAACCCTTAACCCTTCGGGTTCTGTAACCTTTAACTCTTCGGGTTCCGTAACCCCTCGGGGGTATTTATGTATTTTTACTCTTGTACTCTCTAGGGTTTTCTCTCTATATAAGAGACCATAACCCTATGGAATAGATATCTCATTCCTTCCTCTTCTCCACAAAAGATAAATAATATCTCAACACATTACATTTGAGGTACATCTTCACTTCATCAATAAACTTGCCTTTGCCCAGCTGCTCCCCTGGATATGTCTAACTACTTTCGCCTGATGTTCTTTCAAGAATTTCAGTGTTATCCTTTGTTCTCTAGAAATAAATAGCTGAGATGAATCTTTGATGATGTCAATTTTAAAAACCGAATGTGTAGCCCTAAGATGTAATCTTTCATGTAATATGCAAGTGGGAGTTATGTTTGTTGCAATCAGAGCATTATAAAAGTAGCTTGAGAAGCATGGAAAGAGTTTAGGATTAAGTTGTTGGGTAATTGAATGCTCTCAAGGTCCATTCAGTGGTATGTGATCTCGTGTTTGATCCCACATCTCCTATTGAAAGAAAATTGTATTAAGTGGGATCTATGTATAAGGTCATGTACTATTGTTTTAGTGAGGAAAAATAAACATATGGCTATTAGGCCGCTTCTTCATGGAGTCGGATGGATTTATGCGAATGCAAACCATGTAAATATTACGGTTTTCTAGTATTCTTGAATCATTGCCACATTAACAGCTATGCTGCATCAACTACGGTGCCCGTACACCCTAACAAGCACTCCAATCCCTTGCATGATAAGCAAGGTAACCATTAAATGGTCTAGCAAGGGAAACTTTTCAGTCAACTAATGACTGAACGGATTGGATGGCATTATCCACATCTGAAGAACTTGGGAAACTTTCCCAATGCCTTCGGGAGAAAATGATAGTATGGTAAGCAGCTTCTTGACATTTCAAGATGCATCTTCAAAGAAAAACATATATTTTTTAGGGAAATTATGTTCCATAATTTCAAGAGATCTGACCCTTTTCTATATATTGCATACCGGGAACTTATGCATTAGGCTGCCTTGTTGTGTTCCATAAGTTTGAAGACTGTAGAACTTACCAGATGCTTTGACATGGGAACCACCATCAACAGGCACCATCTTCTGAGGAGGCACTGTGCCATTCCGGTGAGTCCAACGGTTAAACGAGCATCTGAACCAAATATCAGGTTTCCCACTCAGAGCTGTGCCCGAAGGATTATAGAAGACTGTAACGGGTTTTCCTGCATGCACATCAAGTGGGTCTGTGTAAAAAATATGCTTCTGAGACAATAAAAACATTTCCATTGTCTTCTTTCTCATCTGCACTTTCATTTGCTGGGTTTTCTCAGCCTGCAAATGGCAAGACACTTATCAGCTAACTATACCAAAAGCAACGAGAATATCATAGTTATGTATGGTGGGCACCAATAACCTTTATTCTTGTAGCTTCTTCCTCCATTCTCCTATCACCCTGAAGTTTGTTAAATATCATATTTTCTTCTTCAGCCCAATAAATTTGATCCGAGATACCGCTAGGAACAATGGCATGAAAATCTTGGTGATTATTGTTATCATATACTTTTGCTTTCTGAGGCGGTCCATCAGCAAATACCCAATCGAGAAGAAGGGACCTTTGAGGTACAACAACTGCAAAGGAAATGCATAATCAAAACGGAATATAAATATATCGCACCCATCCATGCGAAAGATACAGGCAACCATGTTACAAGCAGGCGCAATTTACCAATAGAGACTAAATCAAAGCCATCTGAAATGGTATTAACAGGGCATTGCTATATTCACCCACCAACTCGTTAAGTATATCCATGTACAGAATTGAGGATGACAAAACAGCTATGTAAGAAGCTATTGATCATAAAAAGATCATGGCTGAAAAAACAGCTATGTAAGAAGCTATTGATCATAAAAAGATCATATCTTTGGCATCATTAACATTTCATAGAAGCATCTCAAGCTAGATCAACCTCTATAACCAGCCCCCCTTCCCCCCCATGGAAAAAATATGGAATGGTCCCCTTGAGTTATTATTCCTTTCAATTCCAATGGATATGCCTTCATTCTGTTTTTTTATTATTTGCAAATAGCCTGCAAGTGCGCAACTGCAGTTCAACCCCCCCCCCCCCCCAAAAAACCCCATTCCCCGATTCTAATCAACCCTCCCCAATCCCCATTCCCAAATTCTCTACCCACCAACCCTACCCGGTACCAAAAAAAGACTGGCGTGCAACACAGCGAGCTGTGGTTGTGGTCCAGTCGTCCATGGAAAAGTTGTGCACTTCGCGTGCCAGGGGAGGGGCAGTCATGAGTGGAAGTAGGGATGGACGCAGCCTGCAGAGTCAAGTTTTGACTTCTACTTTATTAAAATTATTTCAATTTGCCAATATTTCTATGGTTGGTTGCGACAATACCGGTTGTCGCATTTGGTTGGTTTATGTTGGTTCTCTTTTTGTTGTGGTTTTATTAATCAATATCTTGATTTCCCCGTCAAGCATCTGATTTTAGGTATGTGGTAAGATTCTAAACTTTGATCGTCGTATTCCTTAGTCCAGTACAAATTTTGGATTTGTCGTGTACCGTATTGATCTATTGAAGGAATGCAGATCATATCAAAATTTAATCTATTGTATGTATTTCCAATTGGTGTGGATCAATGTCTCAAGCTGAAATAGTCAGATACGTTTGCAACACAGTCATAACGAGTGTTAACTATATGTAAGGATAAGTTCAATTTTAATCTATAGGGGTTCTTTCTAATTCGTATAAATATTGATTACATTAATGCAGATGTAGTGATGGTTGCTAAGCAATGGTTGAGACTCGAGAGGTTAGCCATATAAATGTTGGAAATAATTGATTACATGGTTAAATTTTGCAAAGCTAAATATCTCACCGTGATGGAGAAACAACCAGAAAGATATCGAATTAATAGCCACTAACTCAAGAACTTAGTGGAGATATTAAAAAAATAAATAGAAGTTAAATGAAACAATAAGGAAACCTATAAGGTATGTAAAACATTACAATTAAATGTGAAAATATAGACTACAAATGTAATCTAGAGACATGTTTGATATAAATATGCAGTTATCAACAATTAGGTACTTGAAAAATAGTACATGATAAAATGGTAGATTTATCATTATAACTTTTTCCCTCAAAAATAACTTTTTTGAAAAAAGATCGCATTCACTCCATCAAAATAAACCAGACAAAGCCAAAATACAAAAAGACACGGATACAGTCATGAGGTTATTAATTAAAGACTACATTATGTATATTCTTGATTAAAATCCAACTAAGAATTGATTCAGAGTTTCATTTTTTTGGTACGTCATTTATACATGTAGATGTAGATTTTTTCCAATTAATTGTATGTTTAGTTTAGTTTAACAATTTAGTTATTTACATTTTTATTTGAACTTAGGTTTGATTATGATTAAAAGAACAATGACTCTTATTTCAAGAAGCCAAGAGTTGATAATCGTGATAAAGATGTACAACAATCTTCAGCAAGTTGCCCATCATTACATGATGGTGTAATCCCTATCGGTGATACGTCTCCTTCTGATATGCATGGAATAAGGATTTCTAGGCAGTTGTATGATTGCACTTACATTGAAAAAGAAATAGCAGAAAATGTCACCATGGAAGAAGTCATTGATGATTTCTATATAATGAAAAATTGTCGAATGCAACTTCGATAAATTATATAAGTTTCTCTTAGAGTTTATCCATCACTTTCAAAACTCTTTAACTCAATAGTGGTATTTTCAATTACCTATACATGTGTAGATTTGACTAAAATTTTCTAGCTCCACCCCTATCTATAACGGTGTAAAAGGAATAGCTTTAATATCAGCACTCTGCTTTGATCCGTGAAGAAATATATTCCTTATTTATCTTTTCAAGAAAACCACGAGATTTTGAATTATAGTCCTAATATAATTGTGTGTGTTATCTTTTTAAATGGAATAACATGTATGCTTGATAAGATGAAAATATGAGCGTCAAGGAGAATATTTTGTGTTTCTCTAAGTCCACACTAAACTTGACTCAGAATGTTTAGGAGTGGGCAACAACCTCTCAATTTGACATTCTCGGCAACAGATAAACTTCATATAGAATTGCAGAAGGTACTTAGGGCCTACAGGGGGTCCTTTGAACCAAGGACTTTAATGTAGCAGTGAGCAAATTGTGATCAACCTGCTAATCGAGAAGAGATGGATATAAATGTTGTAGTTCTCATTGGTCTTAGAATTGTAAAGTGACGTGCATGGCAAAGCTGCAAGCTATTTTTAAATATTACCTAAACAGATTACCACATTTGGTCAAGTTACTCTTATTGGATTAGTTTTGACTTATTACAACTGTTCGAGAAAGAAATGCAAGATGAATTATTTAAAGCCACTATGCAATACTAGCTCTTAATAGAGTTTCTCTCAAATATAAGTTGATGAATCTTACCATCTGCATACCACCAATCACCTCCTTCCTTGTCATAGGAAAATAGCTTTTCAACGATCGATAATCCCTCACTCCAATTATTGTGGCCCCCGTGAATCCAGAGCTCGCCAGCATGAGCAAGGGGACTGGAACTCCTGTTAAAAAATATTCGGATGCGATCCCCACCTTTGAAAACTTCGGGAATCATATAAAATAAATTGTCAACAGCATTTGTGGCTGCATTCAATACCGTCTGCAACTCGCTGCGTTTTCTTTCAGCGTCAAGCTTTGCCTGTGCTCTGTCAGCTTCTCTGGCTGCAATTTCTGCTTCTCTGCGCCTTTGTTCTTCAGCTTCTCTTTCTCTTTCAGCTTGCTCGGCAGCAAGTTTCTCAAGTTCCCTCCGTTTCTCCTCAAGTAAAAAGTCTTCAAAAGTGAAAGAATCCATTCCGCCATCTACTGCTATACAGAAATCTTTCAAATCATTGTTCTCATATACACTTCCTCCATTAAAGAACACGAAATCCACTTGATAGGCCTCCTTTGGCACATGGAGTTGGCAAGACCACCAATCTCCAGGAAGATCAGATTTTAGCAATTTTTCTGTGAATGAATTCCATCTCCAGCCATTAAAAGCACCCAAAATCAATACATCAGATTCGCCAACCAAAACCGATCTACTTCGATTGAAATAAACTTCAGTTACTTGATTGGCCTTTACCGGATCTGGATAGACAAACACCTTACTTCCTTTTACCACATTCTGCTCTGCAAGTTCCTCTATCGTCTTCCTCTTTGTACGTGCATCCTCCTCTTCCTTCTGTTTCGCCAATGCAGCATCTTCTTCCTTTCGCTTTGCCAATGCATATTCCTCTTCCTTTTGTTTTTCCAATATGTACTCGGCGTATTTTTCATCACGTGTGGTGTCCTCTTTGACAAATTTGTCATCTTCCACTGCAGTCCCTTGATCAACACTAACATCCGAATCTTTGAATCTTGAACTGAATGCATTGTATTGCACTTGGTCAACTTCGGCTTCAGGTTCAACCATCACATCTGAACTAATTCCTTCAGGATTGACATCAACACCATCAATGACAGCTACATCACTTGCACCCTCACTCAGACCTTCATCACTTTGTAGCACAACAGAATGGTCCCCCGTGAGTGCTCCATCAATAGAATCCTCCAAATCTGCAGTGTCTTCTCCCAATTCATCCAGCGCATCTGCTTGCTTTTTTGTCAAACTCCCAGACGCAAATCCGGACTTCTGTTCCCTAACACCATACCCTGAAGTTCCCTCCCTTTCTTCCGCATTGTCTATTTGATCTTTATTTCTTGTTTCTGTACCAACTTGAATTCTAGGTGCAAATCCTTTAGGACTGGGGGCATTGGTCTTGGGTATCAAGCTTTTCTTTGGTCGCCTTCTTGGATACTCTTCAAAAATAAAAATAAAAAAGTTAAAGAAGCAAAACACTATATATGAATATCAGCGCAATATAACTACAATTGAAGGCATCATTTAACGTTGCTCTTACCTGAACTTGCTGTCATACGAGGAGCGAATCTCACGCTAATAATGCCTCTGTGGCAAAGAGAATACTGAAACATGCACAAAGTAACAATAAAATACCAGTTTTCTTTCGAATAAACAACAATCCAATACGGCAAAAATGCAAATCTGGAAAAGCAGCAAATCTCTATCACCATGAATCCACCAAACCAATCTGAACCATTAAGAAAAAAACCAATTGACAGCCATTTCAAAGAACCAAAATACCAAATCTCTATCGAAAAAGAGCGCCAAAAACGAAAATAAATATCGATTTCGAACGTCGAAATCTCCAGGTGTTTGATTGGGTATTCCGAAAACCCAAATCTTTCATCAAAAATCCCAGAACCACTCATCCGTTTTGACGCACAGGAAGAGCAAACAGCAGCGAATAAAACCCCAAAACGTCTTCCCAGCAGCGAAACCCGCGATACCCATCGGCGAAAACAACGTGGAATTCGAGATTAACGACGACCCACAAAGCGAAATCGATCGAAACGCGAGCAAGATGCGATCTTTTCAGCGCAACACGAGGTGGGTCATACTTGAGTGAAGGGCCCATGGAGGGTGCGGATCTTGAGAGGGGCGGAGGGTGGCCTTCTGCAACACAGGGAGGCTTGGGATTGGAGAACGGGAGCCTCCATGTCTGCAGCTGACGCTTGGCAACTCTGCCTCGTACGCGCCTCTCTCTCTCTCTCTTTCTCTCTGAGAGAGCAAAGTGGTGTTCTCTGCAACGGTGTGTTTGTGTCTGCGAGTGTTAAGATCGATGATGGCGATGGAGATGACAACAATGCGGACGTAAGATAAACAAAGCGATATAAGTTGGATGGATGGGGAGAGTAGGAATCCTGTGATGATGTGCCTCAGTATTATGGTTCTTGTTCTTACATCTTACTATTATTGTTCTTAATTGGGAGCTTAAATTCCGGGAAAACTTGCAAGCAGGCCCTTTATTTTATCTCCTTTTCCAACGCCTATTTTTGGTGTGGTTGGGTGCATGGATGGAGGCATAGAATCAAGGATCTCAATGCGGTTTTAATGGTTATATTAGGGTTTGAACATTTGCTCTCTTCAATGGAAGACACATAGAGAGCAAAATGTAGGCAAACTTTACTTGTTAGTTTTTTTCTTCAAGCATTTAATTTTGTGGGAAAATTGATTTTGAAATCGAAGACAAATGTGCGGTGGTGAGATAACGATGAGGCGAACGATGGAAAGGGGGAGTCTATATTACAAGTTAAAGAGAGAACACTAATAGCGGCAACTATGAAATAGTGTTTAGAATCATCACCTTAAGCAACATGTCTGCTTAAAACATCGACAACCACGCAATGGACAATGCAGCTTTGGAATGATGCATTCCGCACTCCTGACTTCCAAAGGTGAAAATATTGTTGCTACTACATTCGCAATTTGGGCAGGTAGTGCATTGTTTTTCATCTTCTTATAGGAACAAATTACCTGAAAAGTATCAAATAACATATGTTGTAAGAATGGCATGCATAATTTGGGCATGTAGTACATTGTCTTTTTCATATTCTTAGAGGAATAAGTCACCAAATTATGTGTCACTCTTACAAGTCTCCATATCCATGTAGATATGGTATCTTTTTATATTTCTGTTACAAATATGGCAAAAATAGGACAATTTAAATGAAACCAACCAATATGCATTGTTGTACACCTCATCAAGATTGTAGTTCAATTGCTCAGGGCACCACCCTGTCAAGGCAAAGCATTGAGCTTGAGAACTAGGATCCAATAAATTGATTAATCCATTTTTCCTTTGTGGAAAATGAAAAGGGTGGAATGGAACAAGCAAGATCTAATTCACAACAAATACCTTTATTTGATCGCATTTTTTCGTCAATATCATCACGAGATCTTTGTGATGTTTAACGATCCACATTTACCCTTCAATTATTCAAAATCCCATATATCTCGATGTGCTTGGAATTCTCTCATCTCAACTAAGTTTAACATGTGACTCCTTTAAGGGTTTGTTTCGAGCATGATTATAGGATTTGGTTATCCCAACAACCAGCTTACCTTCAAGGAGATATGTTCAGGTTGAATATGTGTTATCGTTCACGAATGTAGACTTACATATTACTCGATAAAATTGTAATCTCAATTAAATGGGTTACATGTCTATGGCATTGTAATAGCTCGTCATCTAGACTTGTTGTTAAATTCATCTATGCGAGGCAGACACTCTCTTCACAATTATATATTCTAAGAATATAGTATAGGAAGGCAGAGAAAGCACTAATAAATATGTATTTGACTTCAATTTCGCCTTCGAGAGAACATAGCCATATATGAGACATACTACTACTCAATCCACTTGAACCATAGATTCAATCAAATGAACGACAGATGAAAAATATTTTTAATTTTTAATTTTTTTTTCAAAATTATCTTTTATGTTGATTAAAAATAAATTATGTATCATTTAAAAATCATTTGGAATAACCTAATCAAATATTTCCGATTAATCACCCGAATACCATTTATTCTTTTACTAAATAATCCTTTATGTTAAAATTTTTTATGACAACTAGGTATGATATTACCACTAAATTAGCCAAAAGACAATAAAACATCATGTCTGTTCTTACCTTTTAGCATTTAGTCCAACATGTCCTATGAATGCCCATTCCCGTGAATGAATATGTTGGGGATATCCCTAGCAAAATATCATAGTCCTTGTATGATAATATAAAAAAATAACCCTCCCCAAGGGGTTCAATGGGCTGTCCACCACAAATATTCGAGGGAGGAGATATTTCCAAATCTCACCGCCGCTCCCTCCACCGGATAGGCCACTTGTCCAAGAGAAGCCAACGGAAAGACGACACGTGTACGATCCTCCTTGCTTATTTTGACCCCCCCCCCCCCCGAAGAGCCGTCCCATGACCTTCGAAATTGTGTGGTCTTTCTCTTTATCAAGTGGGCGGATGCGATGGGACCGGGACAAGGGATTCAACGGCTCAGATCCCCTGCAGGGAATGCGTCAGATCTATAGGGCCTGTTTGGTTGCTGGGTTGGACTGGGTTGGGTTGGGCTGGGTTGGGGTGGGTGAATAGTAATCTGTGAGGAGGAAGTACCCTTGTGAATAGTAACCAGGGTTGTGCCAACCCAGTCCAACCCAGCAACCAAACAGAGTGGCCCCATTTTTAACCAATCAGAGGTGTTCGAGTAGTCGGATCCATTATTCGGATCGGGTCGGATCAATGACGTTATAAATAGTAACCTGGCCCAAGAACCCACCATTGCAGGGGGAGGATTTCTCAACCTTTTTTTTCCACAATGGAGCATCAAAAAACTTAAACCATAGAGGGATATTATTTTTACTTTATTTTTCACCTGTTTTTTATCATTATTTGAATCATATATATAATATTTTTTATATAAATGAGGGTGTTTCTATTTCATTATAGTAAAGTATATCACCGTGAAATAATTCAATATAAAATATATAACAACGGATATTAGTTGTTAAACTTTTCAACAAAGATGTCAATAAATCATAGAAATCATCCAATAAGAAATATATAACAATGAATATTACATGTTGTACAATCACTTTTTTAATACTTGAATTTTTCAAGAAACGCATGTTGTGCTGCCAATAAATCACATATATAGTTGAACTATATATATTTATGAGGATGGGGAGCTTGCACCAAGGTGCATGTAATTTTTCATGCACCGGGACTTATATCTTCTACATTTTTTATTTTTTTTTTGAAAAATATCACCATGTATATTCATCTATATATCCCTCCAATATGCCATTCGAATTTCGTCAGAAACAGAGACTCCTATGACCTCCATCTAGAACACGTCGATTACAACAATTCTAAGATCATTAAAATTACTTGTTCCAGATGGAGGTCATAGGAGTCTCTGTTTCCGACGAAATTCGAATGACATATTGGAGGGATATATGGATGAATATACATTGTGGTATTTTTCAAAAAAGTAAAAAAATGTGGAAGATATAAGCGTCGGTGCATATAAAGTTACATGCACCTTGGTGCAAGCTCCCCATCCTCTATCTATATATATGACAATCAATATTACTTGCTTCTTAATCATTTTTTTACTTGATATTTTCAATATGTACATTGCCAACAAATCACAAAAAATTACATGATCTTTAGGATCTGTCTTAATGTGATAATCGGCTATTGAAATTTAGTTGACCGTTTTGTCCTTCTAACCTTAAATTGCAACATCACAAAACCTCATTGAGACAAATATTAAATATTGGGTACCACATTGTTATCTTTTAAAGTTCATGACATTGAATATATGTGTATAGTGCAAGGACTTTCATGTAATTTACTCGTTATATAATAAAAATCATTACACTGTATGCAATCACTTTTATAATTTAAATTTTTGATGAATGCACATTTATCGCTACATCAAGCTAACAAGTCACATAGCAATGATGAAACTATTACGTCTATGTGCTTTGATCATCTCTATAATTGTTGTCAATTTATACAAATCGTAGAGATTGAGATAATAGATAACCATTGCATTGCTAGCTATATAGAAATATATATTACTCATCATGAATTTCAAGAATAAGAAGGGATAATGCAATTGACTGTTGTATATTCAAAATAATAGAGCTTCTTTATAAACTCGTTTTCTTGTTTTGCTAGTATATTGACTCTATTTACTATTCTTTACATATGTCATTTAAAATTCTAACTTTGCATAATGGATTCTTCTAAAGTGACTTTTACATCATGTGAAAATGTCTTGATACCTTTTTAATGCAAAAAAAACATTGATGCACAATAATCATAATAGTAAGGTTAATATTATGTTTATATTTATTCACTTTATAAGTTGTTAATTTAATTTCGAATAAATGGTTGTATGTATTATAACTATTAAATTTTTAGGTTTAATTTTAAAATATCTAAAATCATGTATTTATATCACAATAGAAGATGAAGTATGCTAAAAATAAGTGACTTTTTATAAATACTATATTAAGAAGTCTTGATTGAGAGAGAGAGAGAGGGGAGAGATGATATGTGAAAGAGATATAGAGTGAGGGTAATTATGGGGAGAGAGAGGGGGGAAGAGAAACACTAGGATGAAGGCTTTGATAAATTTCCACCCCAATTTAATTTTAGTTAATAGATGAAATATATAGAGAGAAAGAGTAGTACTAGAAGGAAAAGCGGAAATATTAGATACGGAGTTGGGGGCGTCGAAACATGAATGAAAGGGAAAAGCATAGATGGGGGTAGAGGGGAGGGGAGCATATCTTGTGGATTGAATCTAGGAATATTGCTCTATGTATCTATGAATTTTTAAGTAATCCAACATTTCTATCTATTTCATATTAAATGTCAAGAAAAAGTAGAAATTTAAAACCCATTTAAAAAAGAGCCGGCCTTGATTTAGAAAAAAATTGATAGGCACTTATACAATAGTTGTAGTTTCAGTCTACGCAGTTGAATTTTTGAAAATAATTTTGCAAAAAAAAATAGTGTAACTGTCCCTAACTGTAGTTTGATCTAAAACATGATATCTATTCCCATAGGAGAGGAGGAGATGTCACGTGTGTAAAGAAGGGAAGAGGCGTCCAATTTTCTTATATAGGATAGAAATGTCTCATTATTCATCAATTCCATGTTTGATGGATAAGTAAATGCAACCCATTATTATACATGACATAAATTCAGAAAATTTCACGAGAATTTTAAAGGATAAGAAGTTCTCATGAGACAAGCATGTACCTAAGGTTAAAGGTCTTTTACCCCATGCTTTGGTTGCAAATAGACGGATTTAATATGAAAAACGTGCAAGGATCCACTTTTGAAATATATGTTTATTCACATCGAATGATTGAACCCTCAAAATCAGGATAAATACGTTGAGGTAAATCTACCTCGAATCGTAGCATGAGGTGCATTTCCCTCACAATGAACAACCTTCCATGGGTATGGGAATCCAAATTGGGTGAGCCATGACCACTTACTAATAGGAACATCCTTGTAGAAATCGTTGAAATCCCACACATAATAACGCATGCCCTCTTACAAGGTTGGCCTTATCCTTGTCCAGCACAATCCTATGGATGTCCTCAAGACCCTATCTAGAGTTGCGCAAACCTCTCAGTGATCTTGATGTTCTTATAAGGGATACACTCTCATGACATGGTTAAGTTCAAACAATGTTGAATTCTTGGATCATGGCAAAGTATGGGCATTGTAATCACATCGCAAAGTGAACCTTATAAGGTTTTTTGTGAGTCCTATAATAATTAACTATACTACTATCTCTGTAGGATGGAACCCTTTAGAGGTTAGTGCAAACCTCATTAAGTTCAATAAGTATAATATTAGAATATCTTCTAGGGAGGCCCCATTCTTTCATAAATGGTCAATCACATAAGATTTTTCTTTGTTCATGAAGATACGCATCTATGCAACATCCATTTTGCATTAGTGGTGTCTTCTACAAAAATGGCAAATGCATTACACTATAATGTTATCTCATATACGTCAATATCATAAGAACATGAAACAACATGAAGGATGCTAACCACGTCTTCACCAGTACCACGCTTACAAGCATTCATCAAGGAAACTTGTAGCATCCCTAATTTCATATAATCAAGTTTACACATCTTCTAATTCCATTGACATGGTTAGATAATAATTCTAGAGTAACAATTCCTGAAGTGATTTATACACTATCTAGTGATGACAAAGATAATATATTCAATGTTATTAAAATAATTAGAGTATAAGATAGATTTTCATCACAAATAAGCAGATGTATAAATCGGACGGAAAGTAAGATATCCTCATTAAAAGTCATGATTGTCATGTATTAATGGAAGTTCATTTTTCGTTAGCCATCATGGGAGTTGTACATACTGATGTTATGCATCCACTGATCGAACTCAATCAATTTTTTAAGATCTTGTGTTAGAATAATTTAGATCTGAAGTATTGTTCCGATTAGAGACATATATTATTATCACTTTATGTAAGATGGAGCAAGTCTTTCCACCTACGTTTTTTGGTATAATGATACATTTATTGTCGATCTTGCTAGCGAAGCTCGAATATCTGATCCTATATAGTATTGATGGATGTATCCAATTGAATGATATCTAAGGAAATTAAAAAATATGGTGTTTAATAATGCTGCACCCGAAGGTTGCACTGCCGAGGGATATTTATATGAAGAATGTATTACAGTTCGTGACATGTATATGGATGATGGCAAGATCATCAGATTCGATCAGTTTGAACGAAATAATGATGACAAGTTGTGGACTGAAGATCCCAACAAACTTTGAATATTTCAACAAAATGGATAAGCTATTCTAAAGAGTATCTGTCGATATATTTAGATGATGAAAGAGATATTATTCATTACTATATCTTGATGCAATGAGATAAGGCTATTGTTTCTTTGAAGAGTATTGTTCAACAAGTACTAAGAAATCAGAATTTCTTAAATGGTTCAAGGATAGTATTGAACTATTAAAAGTTACCAAAGATGAACGGTGGAGCATGAATCTTGATATTATCCAACAGAGTCCATTCTCAATAGTAGTGTCACATTTTGGCTATAATGGATTCAGATTTCGAAAAAAAAATCAATTGATGAGAATAAAGCAACACAACTTTCTGGAGTGATAGTGAAGGTCGAACTCTCATCTGGAGTTGATGGATACTATGGTGAAATTATTGATATATTAGAAATTAGTTTTACACATGACACAAGGTGTGTTCTATTTCATTGCATTTGGTTTGATGTGGATCATGTTGGAGTAGGTTACAAGAAAGATAAAAATAGAGTTTTCTCTTTAAAGCAAACATGTTAGTTGCAAACAAATAAGCTGTATGTTCTTTTCAGTCAGGTAGAGCAGGTCTTTTATGTACCTAATAACTATGTTAGTAGGTGAATTATACATGTTAGGACAACACCGAGAGACTTATTTGATGTTAATGAAGGGGAAGATGCAGTGGACAATGATGTTGCATTACAGAATGTTTCGCATAATTTTTTCATTCTATAATAGAAAAAGACATAGCAATGATGAAACTATTAAGTCTATGTGCTTGATTTTTCGCTGAAAATAGTGCTGATTTATACAAATTGCATAGATTAAGATTATCGATAACCATTGCATTGCTAGCTATAAAGGAATACATATTACTCATCATGAATTTCAAGAATAAGAAGGGATATTGCAATGGGAATATTTGTTGTTGTATATTCAAAATAACAGTGCTTCTTTATGAACTCTGTTTCTTATTTTACCAATATATTGACTCTATTTATTATTCTTTGTAGGTGTCATTTAAAATTCTAACTTTGCATATTGGATTCTTCTAGAGTGGATTTTTCATCATGTGAAAAAACGTATTGATACCTTTTTAATGCAAAAAAAAACATTAATGCACAATAATCATAAAAGTAAGGTTAATATTGTGTTTACATTTATTCACTTAATGTAATTAATTAATATGATTTCAAATAAACTGTTGTTTGTATTATAACTATTAGATTCTTAGGTTTATTTTTAGGATATCTAAAAGCATGTATTTTATGTCACAATAGAAGATGAAGTCTGTTAAAAATAAAGTTATAAACACTATACTAAGAAGTCTGGATTGAGAGAGAGAGAGTGTGTGAGTAAAATGTGAAAGAGAGATAGAGTAAGGGTTGATTATGGGGAGAGAAACACTTTTCACGGGGAAAGAAAGGTTGGAGAACGAAGACTTCGGTAAATTTTCACCCCAATTTAGTTCTAATTATTAGAGGAGATATGGAGAGAGAAAGAGTAGTACTAGGAGGAAAAGAGGAAAGGTTGAATACATGGTTTGGGGTCATCGAAACGTGAATGAAAGGGAAAAGCATAGATGGGGCATAGGGGAGTGGAGCATGTCTTGTAGATTGAATCTAAGAATATTATTCTATATATCTATAAAAATTTGTATAAATCCAACATTTTTATCTATTTTATCTTAAATGTAAAGGAAAAGTCAACATTTCAGAAAGCTAAAACCCATTTAAAAAAGAGTGGGACTTTTGATTTAGACAAAATTTTATAGGTACATATACAATATTTGTAGTTTCATTCTGCGTGGTTGAATTTTCAAAAGTAATTTTGCAAAAAAAAAAAGAGTATAATAGTCCCTAACTGTAGTTTGATCTAAAACATGATATATATTCACAAAGGGGAGGAGGATATGTTGTCACGTGTGTAAAGCAGGGAAGAGGTGTCCAATTTTTGTATATAGGATAGATATGTCACATCTTTCATTAATTACATGTTTGATGTATAAGTAAATTCAATCCATTATTATACATGACATTAATTCGGAAAATTTCATGAGAATTTTAAAGGATAAGAAGTTCTCATAAGACAAGCACGTACCTAAGGTTAAAGGTCTTTTACCCCATGCTTTTGGTTGCAAATAGATGGATTTATTATGAAAAGCGTATAAGGATCCACTATTGAAATATATGTTTCTTCACTTCTAGAATGATTGAACCCTCAAAATCAGGATAAATACATTGAGGTAAATCTACTTCGAATCGTAGCATGAGGTGCATTTTCCTCACAGTAAACAACCTTCCATGGGTATGGGAATTCAAATTGGGTGAGCCATGACCACTTACTAATAGGAACATCCTTGTAGAAGTCTTTGAAATCCCATACATAATAACGTATGCCCTCTTATAAGGTTGGCCTTATCCTGGCCCAACACAATCCTATGGATGTCCTCAAGACCGTCTAGAGTTGCACAAACCTCTCAATGATCTTGATGTTCTTGTAAGGGAACACTCTCATGACCTGGTTAAGTTCAAACAATGTTGATTTTTTGGATCATAACAATGTATGGACATTGTAATCAAATCTCAAATTGAACCTCACAAGGTTTTTGCGAGTCCTGCAATAATTAACTATACTACAATCTATGCAGGAGGGAACTCTGACTACAATCTATGCAAGAGGGAACCCCTCAGAGGTTACTGCAAACCTCATTAAGTTTGATAAGTATAATGTTAGAATATCTTCTAGGGAGTCCCCATTCTTTCTTCTTTGAGGTCAACCACGTAAGATTTGTCTTTGTTCATGAAGATATGCATCTATGCAATATCCATTTTGCATGAGTGGTGTCTTCTACAAAAATGGCAAATGCATTCCATTATAATGTTATTCATATACGTCAATACCATAAGGGCATAAAACAACATGAAGGATGCTAACCGTGTCTTCACTAGGTAACATGCTTGCAAACAATCATCAAGGGAACTTATAGCATCCCTAATTTCAAACAATCAAGTTTACACATCTACTAATTCCATCCCTTGGCGGTCAATAGTACATCATTCAATATATATAATAGCTAACGTTGAGAATGCAAATTACATGGGTAAATACTAATTAAACAAAGTAATAACTGATTCCATTCATATTATATGACAAAGAGTTCATATTTACACATATAGTTCCAAAAAACTAATACACGTAATTAGTATCATATATGAAATCTGAACTAAAACCAATATTGCAGGACACAAACATTAGGGGCCTGTTTGGTTGCTGGGTTGGACTGGGTTGGGTTGGGCTGGGTTGGGGTGGATGAATAGTAATCTGTGAGGAGGAAGTGCCCTTGTGAATAGTAACCAGGGTTGGGCCAACCCTGCCCAACCCTGCAACCAAACGGGCAGAAGTTAGTTATACGTAGGCAACATCTGACCAAAGCACTCAATAAAAAATAAGTAAAAATAAAATGAAGTACACGGGTCATTTTAAAGATATTTTCTTCTTTATTTTACTCCTAATCTTTGGCAAGTTCATTCCTTTCTAACTTGCTTATCATATCACTCTACTATCAGCTAGAGATCATTGAAACTTACAATCTTATAATATTTCTAAGTGTTATCGGGGTAGTACTTAGGCAACTTGAATCTGATTAAAAAATGATCAAATTGACCACACTTGATCATGTAAAAAAATCAATAGTCAAACCAATTAATTATTGGGAATTAATATAAGTTGAATAATGTTTCACTTTTTTATTATTAAAGAATAAAAAAGGGTTATAAAAAATCAATTACCAATTTAATTTATATTTATAAAATTAATTTATGTCTGGTTAATATTGCAAATCAATTAATCATAGGAATTATTTAAGTAGATAATGTAGTCTACTAATTGAAATATGTGGTATCCAAATCTTAAATTGGTATTGAATTTCTAAATTAAAAACTGAGGAGGAGAAAAATATTAATAAAAGCTAGAGAATACTTAGGATTATCAAATTCCTTCTATTATATGGTTGTGTGCATCCATACAAAAAGTAATTGAAAACTTCCACTCCAAAAAACACCACCTCATTTATCCATAGTGGTTAACTAGGTAGATTTATTTTCGTGAAAATTGTGGATTTTTGTTTTTTGCGATTCGTCCTTTAAAGCATCGATTTTGAATTCAAAGTGATTTAGATTATTGTAGTGATTGCATGTATCCGCACCCCAAGCCATCCCCAACATCCAGTGACCTCCTCCCCTACGTCAAATGTTGAACAATACCTCCTTCATTGTTATTTCCCAACCTTATCCCATCTAACCACTACCTCCATCATGATCCTTGATCTCACCTCTCCCCATACATCATCTCCCCTATCCTCTCATCATCTATATCAACAACTACACTCAGGCGAAAATGCCCATCGACCTTCTCCTGAAGACCAACTCCGGTGTTATTCAACAACACGTTCCACCCTAAACTTTGGAGCTTGGGGGGGGGGATAACATGCCCGGTCCTGAAGACAAGATCCTCACCATTCTTAATTATATGAAATTAACATCGGTTGTAGCAGGTGATAGAGAGCACGTGATAAAAAATGACCATATCGAAAATTAATATAAAATTAGTCTTCAATGTGGTCGATTGTTTGTTTTACTTGGACAAGTATCAATGTCACACTCAATGAGGTAGTATGGCGATCTAGAGTTAATTATCAAGCAACTCATATTTAGATTTTCAAAAGGAGAGATGGTTTTGACTTTTGCAAACTTTTTCTATTTTAAAGTAAGAAAAATAACTAATTCAACCAAAACATGATGATTGAACTTTGCAACCATTTTAATGTAAGAAATAATGCTATATAATGTTTGAAAATAAAATAAAGTATTTTTTAGTATTTTCAACTGATGATAATGAATTGATGTAAAGGATTATTGTGCAAGAACTCAAGCAAGCCAAGCAATGAGCACCTTAGTTTAATTCCTAAGCCTCAATAATCAGAAAATATTTCATCAATGAATCTCAATTTAATTTCCCGAATATAGCCCTAATTTTCAAAATTAATGATCAATACAATTCAATTTTAGAGATTATTAGATGCTTACTAGTTACAAATGAACTCCTAAAATTTATTGATATCCAAAAGTATTTCAAAATGAAAAATTTATTATTTTAAGTGATATAGAATTAAATAAGGTTTAAATCGACATAAAGAACACCAGTGTCCAACGACATGGGCATTTGTGTGAAATACGAAACGTGGGCGGGGTGCAGGTGCAAACGTCCAACATCACATACTCATGGCACATGAGTGGAACTCTCGTCTAATCCTTGGAATTGTGGAGGAGATGCTGCAATTTTACCCAAGGTGTGTGGTTAAGCATGTGAGGTGTGAGTGGTTTGGAGAGAGGTTCAACCGATTCTTCTTGTGTCTGATTGTGGCTCAGTATTTAGTTCGGACGAGCTGCTCGGATGACAGTGCAGTGACGATGATAAATAGTTGGACTAGAAGTGATCTAAAGGATGTGATTTGGTCATGTTTGAATGGAAAAGATGAAGGTTGTTCTTGATTAAATAATATCTTCTACGAGGGAGGCCTCCTTCTCTTTTTATGGCCGACCTCCAGTGCGGTCAACACCTCTCAAAGGTTAGACCTTCTCCTTTATGTTGCAAATTGTCCTTCCTCAACGATGGTTGTCACACGACCATGGGTCGTCGGAGCTATTCTTGGTTTCTTCTCGGAGTCCTGCAAGTAGATGGGGTGGATCAAGTCACAAGGAACTTGACCTGGGCATGAAAGCACACAAAGGTATGAAGGGGGGTGAAATTAAAATGGTGAGGCGGAGCTTCAACGTATGCGTAGGTCTGAAGCAACGAAGGTGGTGGTTTGCGAAATGTAAAAGAAGAATGTGGAGGGGATTGGAGATGGGGTGATGTATTTGTTGACGATCGGAGGGGTTATCAATGAAGAACGGAGATGGGAAGTAACATAGAGCAGATCCGATCGAAGAAGTTAATGGAGATAACCAAGAAGAAGACGAAGAAGATAGACAATGGATATACTTGGGAGAGGGTTGACGTCTGCTTGAGATAGAGAAGTGGGTTTCAACTCCAGCTATTTGCTTCTAGGAGATGGTGGAGAAGCTCTGAAGCTTGGTTGATTCCTCAAAGTAGAACACAACGACATGGCGGGGATCCACCATGGATCATGCATGGAAGGTTCGTTGCCTTCAAGTCCTGGTCCTGTTGTCACCACGACCAGGATCAAGCTTTCTCTCATGTATAGGAACGATGATGGTAGCAGACACTCGAGAAGGTGGTTAGGGATTCCTAAAATAGTGAGAGATCAAAGGAATCGTCGAAGAAGGGATAACGGTCGTTGGGGAAGTGGATTTTTGCTAATGGTTGGAAGTGGTCTTAATCATTTCCAGGTGATGGGTTTATCTTCAGGTGATTAGAAACGAGGGAAGAGGATTGGGAGAATTTGTAGGGAGCAGGATTCCGTTCTACAAGGATAAAGGGATATGGACTATTGGCCATGTTTGCTGGAGGTCGATTGTGAAGGGGATTCAGTTGGTTGCATATGTTGGGTTTGCTAGAGATCGAAGGGATAAAATTGATTTGACCTAGAGGTTATTGATGATAGGAAGACTAGTCGAAGATTGCGGAGGTGAGAGTGCTTCTAGGTGATCAGATAAGGAGGAGAGGATAACAGAGGTATGGGTTTGGGGTTTCTGGAAGTCATTGACCATTGAGATGATCGAGGAGAATGGGAGATGATAACAGAGGTAGGGAACACCATAATCCAACAAGGAAGGTGGTTGAAGGTTATAGTGGTTGGGATCATGGTTGGTTAGAGAGAGTGAGAAGATTAGAGAGGAGGATCGACGACTATGGCAAGGCAAAGCTAGGCGGTGGCCGGAGGAAGGGGAGGTGTAATAGCAATTGGATCTCTCACGATCCAACTATGGAGATGGATCACGTGCCAAGCACGTGAAGACAAAGGGGTGTAGGTGAAAGTTATGTCATCCATTCAATCCTAATTGAGCTAACGGCTAGGATTGGATGTGCTAGAGGACAAGAGGTTTTGACCATGTGAAGATGTGGGTTCGACATGACGTTGAGGTGGCTCCAGCTGTAATGCGACACATGTGATGCGTTGACCATTGACCAATTCAAGAAAATGAAAGAAATTAGATAAAAAATAACAAATGAACTCAACTACAAAAATGACCAACATGAAAGTGTAGATATAAATGCACCCTACAATATTCACGTAGGACTCAAATGAAATTTGACTCAATTTGTGCAAGACATACATTTTTTCATGATATTTTATTATATAAATTATCAATTTTTTAGCTTTGTAATTTCTATTTGATTTTCTGTAGATGAATAATGTATGCGAAAATCAAATATGTTGTAAAATAATGTAGTGGATGCAATTTATTTTTTATTTTTTAAGAGTTAATGAGATGTCAGAATAATTTAGGGAAGTAGATTACATACAGGTGAATTGGTCGATGTGCTTAAGTCAGAATTTGTCTTTTCTTTGCAATTAATTAAGTCATGAAATGAAATAAAGAAATGAAAAATAAACAAATAAAAAAGAGTCAAATGTGTACATGAAGTAATAGGTCAAAAATAATAAAAATGTACAATATATGACTCGGTCCCAAAAAATATATTTCACAAATGAGCACTGATTATTTTGAATATGTTCTTGATTTGTAGGTATTTGAATGTGAGTAAATTGAAATTGGGCATTGTATGAGAGAAATATCAACATTTACAACTTTTTATCATTGAATTAGGGTTTGAGTTTATTTCAAATATATATAAGTTAGTATTTTTTGAGGATTTTTCATTGGTTAATATTAGTATTAATTGCATAATAGAGTTGGTATTAGGTCAATCAAAATTAGGATGAATTAACTAAAAATAATTGAAGTTAGGTGAAAATTTACAGATGAGTATGAATGTAGAATGGGATGCTAATTTATAGAAAGCATTTACAAGTGCATGAATGTTAATATTGATATATAAACATATAAATGAACTTAGTTTCTTGGGATGAAGCTCTATTTTCAGATAATTAGAGCGACGAATCACCGATTCATCAACCCCCTATACTTAAACCTCACTTGTTCCCTATCAACTAAAAATGAAGAGGTGAAATGAGATTGGGTTTCATACCAAGATCATGAACAAAAGGTGAAAATAGAGCTCGATCCGACCTTTAGATTAATAGTTTGGCGGAACTCCTATGAGAATAAGGGTTTTAAAATCAACGGTCTCCAAATTCTACACATCATTTACTAGTACAGCTCAGAAGTCATCTTAGATCATCCCCCTCCAAAAGCATGCCCCCATGAACATTGAACAATTGTCTCCTGTGTGTGAATGGTGTCATCTCTTCCCATACGAGATATTGTACTACTGTACAAACCTCTCTTATAGTAACTCGTCATTCAGGAGTCAGGTATTTCCTTCTGAGTTCAGGTACGTGCTAGTTCACAATATATATGAGGGAGAAGTCTAGAACAACGAAAAAAGAATTGGAGTGTGAACAGAGTAGTCACATCTCATGTAAAGCTTGGCCAGCTTACCTAAGTCTCTACCAATATATGCATGCTATCTAAAGCTTGGACCATTGTGGTCAATAATTTACTTAGAAATCGATTAGTTTTGTATGAATTGTTGTTGCATCTCCTTGATCTTTTTGTGCTCTGATGGATATAAAATCTTTTGTCCCGATAAACTTTTGTAGTCTTGGAAAAGTTATGGTAGCAGACCAATCCTATCCGAAGCTTTATTTCAATGTGTACTCTAATCTTTAGATGTCCGCACTACTAGAAAAGAAACCCATTGATTGCTCAGGAACAGGTATGATGTTCCTAACAAGACTGGATACACTAATCACTACAATGACCAATCCCTAGATAAATCAACAATTAATCTATGAATATATTAACTAATAAATGCATGTAGATTAATTTATTTGAACTCCATAAAGATGTGTACAATGCAAGTATGTAGTGTTGAACCATAGAGAGGCAAACGGTAGGGTAGGTAATTATTAATAATTATTGTTAATTAATAATAATTATTTTTGTACCTTTTTCTTATTTTTCTTATTTTTATGGGTTTTAAATTATATATTTTTTTTATGGGGTTTTAATTTGTTTTAGAATTATTTTTTGCTTTTTATTTTGTTTTTTATTTTGTAGATTTTTATTTTCTTTTTTATTTTTAAAATAAGATAATTACTTATATATAATAATATAGATATCATATCTTATATAAGTATCAGATAACATATATATATAATAAATAAGTCAAAAAAATCAAAAATAAAAAAATGTTTTTCCTTTTTTATATTTTTCTTGATTTTGGTCATTTTTATATGTGTTTCTAATTTTATGATTTTTAAAGTGATTAAATATACAAAATAGTGAATATATTAATTATTCGAGATTGTTTTGAGTTTAATAAATATGTATAAGTCCAAAATAAACCCAAAACTATTTTATTATATACTATATATAATAAAGAAAATCCTTAAATGGAAAGAAATATTTTTGGATTTTTATGTCATTTTTGCTAGTTTTTATAAGATTGTTAGGGTTTTGGGATTTGCATATTTCATATTTTATATTTTTAGTTATTTTTAGACATGTGGTATAATATATAATAATGCTAATAATATATATATATATATTTAGAGGTATTTTTGAATTTTTATGGTTTTAAATACCTAAATAGGGAATATAGGCATGGTTTTGTATTTTAGAAAATAGGAAAATTAAGTTAGACATCTAAATAAAATTATGCATGAATAAGAAAGGTAGCGTGCATATATATTACTTTTCCTATAATTTTTGGCACAATAAAAATATTTAATAAAAATAATATTCTCAAAAATAAAAGACATTGCTGGTAGGGACCTATTTGCAATTAAAAATAACCAAACATCCAATTAATAATAGGTTCAACAATTTAAAGAATAAAATATAATATTTACATTCCCTCACATGGCTAACTGACGAGTCGCTAAATATGATATTTAATTTGGGTTCATTGTAATACGTGTACTTAGCGATTCAGTCAGAACCGAGAGAAGAATCTCCGTGAAGAGTGTCTCGACTTGAATTTATATCCCGGGCAAGTCCGGGGTCGAACACAGGGAAGTAAAGGAACAACTTAGGTTTAATTTGAAAACTTAGGTCTAGATTTTCAAGCGATAATTTTTATTTTAGATTTTTTATGCAAAATGAAATGCCAATGCAAGATGCGGTTGAATTAAGACACCAAGAAAACACACAACTTAGCCAAATTAATTTGAATACGAAATTAATCCAATTTAGCCAAATTATATTTTTCTATAATCCTAATCCAGTGATGAATGCAAGACACATTTTTTTTGGAATTTTAGGAATTAAAATGCAATAAGTAAAAGTGCACACTTTTTATGGGTTTTTTCACAATTTTTCAAACAAACAGTAAGAAGAAATCATGAAAAATTTACTGGGATGAAAACATGATGCAATGAAGCTACAATAATATTTTTGAATTTTTTTGACAAAATATGAATTTTTTATGGATTTTTTTAGTGAAAACAGAGCGATAGTGCGTAAATAATTTCTAATTAATCCACAATGTCAAATTAATCAAAGTACGAAATATCCCAAATAGGTATTTTCATATAGAATTGAGAAGATTTGAAATTTCGCAGTAATTATGAACGTGGATTTAATTAAAAATCAATTACTAAAATCACTCTACAATTTATTTCAGTACAAAACATCTCCACTTTGGATGAAATTTGGATAGTATTTCAATCACATATCAAGGCATCATTCCTAATTTTTGTGAAATTTTTAGAACAATCGTATGTGAGATATAAATTTAAGAGCTTGATTTCGGTAAAATATGCAATATTTCAGTTGAAAAATTTTAATTAATTACCCAAATATCACAAAAAATAAAAATAAATATCCACAAGGTAGAGAATTAGTTGCTCAACATCAAGATATTTTTCATTAAAAAATGATGCTCAATTGAAGTCCAAATTAAAACATGAACAGAGGGTCCTAATTGCAATAATAGAATTAAAACAGATATAAGCAAACATGCACAAGGGCCTTTTCGTAATTACATAAACTTACAGGGCAAAGTTGCAATTGTTACAATAAAATTTTTGAAGAAATTTGGACCTTTCTTCTTCATGGAGACGCTGGAGTGGAACCCAACAAGGGGTAAGATGGCGTCGGCGGCGGCAGGGGTCGGCGACGAAGAAGGCCCGCGGAGGCACGCAACGGTCGGCGGGCGATGACACGGCCCGTGAGGGAGGCGCGGGGCGGTGGCGGCTTGCGGCGTCGTCAGAGGGCGGCAACCCAAGCTGGAGAGGTTGGCCGCTGAAGGCTGTTGACGAGGTGGAGGCTGTCGGCGGAGGCCGCTGGGGAACGCGGCAGAGTAGGCAACGGCGTCGGCCGCGACGGCGTGGCCACTGTGGTGGAGGGGGAGAGATGGCAGGCGAAGGTGCAGCTAGCTACGGCGGTAGCGGAGAGGTGCGGTGGCCCCTGCGACTGGAGGTGACTTCGGCGTTGGGGCGCGCAGGCGATTGACGGCTGGCCGCGGGTGGCTGCAACGGGGCTGGGAGTCGCGGGTCGCGCCGCGCGGGCGGAGGCGGAGATGGCGGCGGCGCCCGATTGGGCACGGAGGAGGAGAGGGGGTGAGGGGTGGCGGCGTGGAGCTGGTCCCCCCCCCCCCCCCGTTTTTTTTATTTTTTTTGTTTTAGATTAAATTTTTTTAAAATTTTTTTATAAACAGTAAACAAATAAAAGGAAAACAAAGATGGTGCGGTGATGATGGTGGTATGATGAGGATGGTGGTAATATGATGAAGGTAGTGGTGATGAAATGATGTGATATTAAAAACAAGGAAACAAAATAACAAGAGAAATGAAGATAAATACTTACCTGATTCTTCGCCGGATTGGCGGAGCAGCTACGTTGAACTCCTGTCGTCGCCTCGATCCGATTGGCGAAATAAAAATCGGAGAAGCTACACGAGCTCGATGAGGAACTCGTGACGCGGAGCGGAGCTCCGCGGATCTCGCCTAAAGGAGGCCGTTGCTTGAGGAAGACGCTCCGCCGCTGTCACCAACAAAACACTCCAAGCTCTCTCCTTAGTCTATGAGAATGGCGGATGGGGAAAAAATGTGAATGAGGAGATGAATATAAAGAGAAGAGGAAGGGAGGTTAGAATGGTGGTGGTATTGAATGGGAAGTTGTATTATTGGTGGAGTTGAATGGGAAGTTGGATGAAGAATATGGAGTGGAATGGAGGTTATTAAAAATGGCGGAGTTGAATGGGAGGTTGGTAGTAGAAGAGTAGTTATTGTAAAGAATAGGAAATAAATAAATATAAATAATGTAGGCTACTAAATACAATAAAAATAAAGATACGAAAAAGAGTGGAGAATTTACAAAAGAAGATATACAACGTGTACATATTTTTTTGGTTGCTTTTCTATTTTATAATTTTTTTATCTTGTTAATAGTAGATATGTACAACAAGAAAATACAATAAAATACTACAATCAAAATACAACACCACCATATTTTTTGTATTTTTAGTAATTAAGAAAGATAAAATAAAAAATGAAAAAAAGAATGAATATATACATAATATACAATGTACATCTAGGTCCCAAAACCGAACTTTTGCAAATAAGCTCTGATTTTAATGAAACTACTTCTGTTGGATAGATAGTTTTCTAACTTGAACTTTAAAAGTAAGTTTGGTGAATATGGAGTTCATAGGAGCGGGAATTTGGCTTGGAAGTTGGACTTTATGGCTTTTTCTCTTTGGGATATAGGAGCATTTATTTGAGGTGAAATTTGTTTTATATTTTGTATTTTTATATACATTATTGTGAACAAGTTAGAGAAAGAATTAGCCAAAAAGGAGTTGAAATGAATTTATTAAAAATACATGAAGTTTAGAGCTATTTACATGTGAAAATCTCCTTTAATTTTGCGGCTTTTTATTGTTAATTTATTTTGTACAATCTAATATAAAATAATTAGTGTATTTTATTTACAAGAGTTATTTTGTTAATTTATTGATTTTATGGACATTTTTCTTGGATTTTACTCAGAGATTTTGCTAAGATCAAGATCTTAAGATGATGAATCGTGGATTCATCACCCCCTATACTTAAACTTTGCTAGTCCTTGAGCAAATAAAGAATGAATAAGTTGGATAAACCCCTGATTGTGCATGTGAATACAAGACTTGATCCGTTCTAGAACTCTTAGTTTTAGAGATCCTAAAATTCTAAGCTGAACCAAGCTCTAGTCAAAAGGTATCCAATTTCCCTAATCATCAGACTCTCTTTGTATACATATATAGTAGGGATATGACTTTAAGTGTTGACCGCAATTACAAGAGTAGAGTCACAACGTCACCCAAGGTTCCGGTCCAAGAGACTCTCCTAAGGACCCGATCCTTAACACTAGGGAATAAACCATTTCTTGCATCCAATCCACCATCTCGTTAGTTGTCAGACTTGAAAGTGTAGATGGAAGACCAGTTGATGGAGGGTATAGGATTGTGTCATTTCTTCTCTCCCTCTCATTGGAACAAGGATCCTTCAAGTGCCTTATTACGCAACGCATATTTTTGGTGTTGATCAGTGCGTCTGTCAAGAGAAGTTGGAGCCGTCTGCACTTGTTTTCCTGGGAGTACACCGGGATGTGCCTTTTTTGAGTACCTATCGTACCTTCTACACCCAGACTTGTAGCATTTACGATGCAGAGCCCTTTTTTGGTGCAAGCCCGACTCCTGATCCTAATAGCGGTGGTCCAAATGGACACTTTTGAAAGGGTTGGGAGTGCTCGCCTTTTGTGGAAGCTCTTTTGACAATTGACTTTGTGGAATGAGAGCTTTTCTTTTACATTTCATTGCTTTGTAGTATTTTTGGCTAGCTCCACTGCTTTTACCAAGAGTTGGCACACACTGATCAACATTTTTTCTATTTTATCACACCCTGGCACATAGGTAAATGCCAAGAGATAGTACAAGAACCATGTTCTCATACTGGCTAAAGATGATGACACTCAGGTTTCATGAAGCCTTCATTGGTTTTATCCCATCCTCGAGCATCATCAAATCAAGTCCAAACTAAAATCCCTCATCCCAGTTCCTCAAGTGAAATTTCAACTCATCTCATCATAACTGCAGTCGTGTATGTGAGGTGTTGATCATATTCTTAAGGTAGAGACTAAGCATGCAATATAGCACACAAATCTTTCAAACTAGGGAAACGTGAATAATTAAGTCAAGGACCCTAATGACTAAGGCTGGTTAACTCAAAATCTTAAGACCTCATAAACCAAGTGTTCTTGAACATAACTAGTCTTGTGTGAAAGTGAAGGTGTCAGGGATTAAACCAACTTATTAGTTAGTTTTTTATGAATTTTTAAAGTTTTTTTAGAAAAAGTTTTGCTTTTTTTCAAAAGTTTTTTTTAAAAATGGATAGATAAGAAAGAGCTTTTTCTGAAAAAGTTTTTTTAAGCAAAATAAGGGAAAATAGTTTTTTTGAAAAGTTTTTTTAAAAGGTTTTTTTTGAAAAAGTTTTTTTAAGCAAAATAAGGGAGAATAGTTTTTTTGAAAAAATTTTTAAGAGATTTTTTAAATTTTTTTAACCCACCCCGTAATTATTGTATACTATATACAAAAATACGTGAAAGTACAAGCTATGGGTAAAGTATATGTGTAATATATACACACCCCTATACTTAGCATGTGCTATGTCCTCATGGTACTAGGTGACAAAAAGCCATAGCTCATACTAAGTATAAGTGGGTGAAAAGAATATAAGAATATGGGAGAATACACATCGGGTATTGGCCCCCCTATACTTAGGCTATGGTCAGCCTAAGTATTGGATAGAACACAAGATTGGGGAACCAATTAGAGTGGAAAGGAATATACAAGAAGAAATGGAGCAACTCGGTTCACACACCCCCTATACTTAGGATCTAGTCATCCTAAGTATAGACACAAAGTGAAAACGATAGGGAACTGGGGCGAGTGATGCGAATCACGAGAGAGGGAGGGGGATAAAGGGAGCAAAATCTATACAAGGAGGAGTGAGAATATACAAGGATCAAGAAGATTTGTGACGGACCTTCTTGCAGGAGCGAGGAGGTGGGTAGTGTTAGACTTGTGAGCCCTGGGCGAACCATTCTTACAATAAATGTTATTGTAATATTTAAGTTTATCAATAAAAGTTATTGATGTTTCACTCCCTTTCTGAAATTATATGAATGAATGCACTATAAGGTCCCTCTGTACAATTAGGGTTATGTACCATGGCCATCTTGATGATCATATAGCTGTTGATTCATTAAATGAATCATAGAGGCTGGTGTTTGGATGAATATCTAAAGAGTTAGATGGAGGACTCATCAAACACCGTCAAATGATTGTCAAGTGGAGATCTCCAGCCTGAGTAGGAGATGGCAATCTTTTCTCACATAGGCTGATATCTGACCGACCTCTTGATGCAGGTCCTCTGCATAGGAATAATGATTCGGAGGTGTCAGATTAGTTAGGTCAATGGGTTGACCTAATGAGATCGAGATAACTTAAGTCCTATGTTGAATGCTGTCACAGCATAGGCATGCATCCTCTGACCGGAGACAGATATATTGCTATATATCTAAGTATGTACATTTGGCAGACCAATAGGTTGATGACCTAACCAAGGTCTATACACCGGCGAGCCGGTGTGCATATAAGGGTATATGAGTAATATGATCTCTCAAAGGGATCATACAAGTTCACTTATGAACCGGAAGACATGAGCTCACTCATGAGGTATTGGGATAGATCAAATTCCATGCATGGTCGTCGTGCTTTGGAAGCATGACATGAATTTGAAGGTATGATATATGCTTTGGGAAAGCATATGATCGATACCACATCCCAATGACCAAGATTGAGAAACTTTATGATTAAACCCTGAAGAAGACAGTATAAAATGATCTTGATCTTCGGGTTGATCATGGGTCTTCCAGTATGCAGGATGTACAGGTATTGGGAATACCTGAAGGGTGATGTGATCATAAACGATTGTATATCCATGACGCTTCCATTCCGAGGGAGTGATGAAACAGGTCTGGATTTTAGTGACTCCTTTCAGTAGAGAAGCAATCCGATCTTAGTCCAAGTGTTGGACATTGGTCTGAATGGGATTCAGATTCAATGAGAAGATTGGATTTGCGGTCTTGATTTAATCAAGCATCTGTGGGAGGTTCGTTCGATCTGGATTTGAGATAAGATCTCAATATCCAAGTCACTATACGTGGAATAATACAATCGCCCTGTCCTTATCTCCAAGTATCTGCGGAGAAAGCACATTATTCTTGAAAGGGTTCAAGAATAATTCTTTTGATGAAATATCCAAGCAAGGACTTGATGATTAAATATGATTTAATTATCAAGTTTAAACATGAATATGATTCATATTGTGAAAATGATTATCTAAGATAATTAAATGAGATTTAATTATCAAGGATAAAGAGAATGTGGATAGCACTATCCATGATATGTGTATGTTATAAATATGATTTATAATATACATATAAGAGAGAGAATTTATGTAAATAGCATTTGTTAATTAATAATGTGAATTGGATTCACATTTGTTAATTAATTGGAAATGCAATTTACTAACTAGTTTGGGTTGTGAATATGATTCACATAATATTCAATGGCAAGATTGAAATATTCACAAAATTAATTTGGAATTAATTTTGGCGAATAATTATTGTAATTAATTGAGGAATAATATAATAAATAAAATGGAGAAAAACCACCCTCATGGGTGGCGTCACCCATGAAGAGTTCATGGGTGACGCCCCCCCTTTTTAGGGGTTGGTTAACTCCACCTCATTTGTTATATTATCTCTTGATTAATTGTTGTTATTGAACAACAAATCCTAGCCATTGATTCATCATGGACCAAGCATATCCCTTGGATCCATGAGTCCCATGGATTGAGATCCATTGGATCCTAAACTAGTATATAAGGAGGGCTAGGTAGCCTCTCCATGGAACATCATCTAGAGTTGTGAAAGACCACTACTCTCTCTCTCTCTCTAATTCTCGTGTGGAGTCTCTCTCTTGATATCCAAGTGGACGTCCACTTTGCATATTGAAGAGGAGAGCATATTGCTTCGTCATCGACGCTTGGATCTTCGTCGAAGGATTGCGGGAAGGACGCGACTCATCATCGTGCCCGCAAGCGCATTCTCCGTGGGTCGGACTTAAGATAGGAGGATCTCTACTTTGGGATCTCGCGATCACAGCCACGCTTCAAGAGGTATTTCTTATACTTTGTGGTTTGATGAAACGATCCGAGAAATGTTCTCGTGATCATGTGGTTTCATCGTTATGTTAAAAAATTTTAATTTCCGCTGCTTCTAGCATCTAGTACGACTAGTTGCTCCGATCGTATTCGATACGATCAACACGCTTCCGTGATGCGCTTAAGGATTCACAATATCCTTCAGGTAGTATACACATGTGTCGTTGTCAGAATCATCCTCCGAAGAATAATAGTGAGGTGTGGGGAACGTCCAACAGGGATCGACACACGGCTGCTTGCTCAAATATGGCTTCGGAACATCCGAACTGAGCTCACTCATATAGATCACCTCATCCGAACCTGATGAGGACTCCTCAGAAAGTTCCTTCTCTGGTATGTCGAAGGTAACTTTCTTAGCCGATTTTCTAGAACCTGAAGCATTAAGAGGAAGAGGAGAGTGATACACCTTGAGGGGTTCGGGGGAACACCTCGAGGAATCAATACTCTTCTTCTTCTTACCAGATGACCGACTAGAGGATGGAGCAACCGATTTATCAAGATTGGTCAATTTGGTCCCAGTTGTCTCTTTTGGTGTAGGTCTTGGATGCAATGAAGTGTTGACTAGAGGTTCATCATCAGATGAGTCACTATTGTAATACTCCTGCAGGTCTCTGGTAAGGCAAAGTGTTCTCAGTTGGATTGGCATTGATTGGCTCATGAGTCGGATCATCTAAAAAATCAAGGAAATCAGAAATGATCATATCCGACTCAGGGGCAGCTTCTGGTTGTGATTCCTCTCTAGAACCCATCACAATAGTTGTAATGCAAGCATTAGGCAGTGTGGAGGTGTAGGGAGTCTCTGAACCAATGGTCGTCTAGACAATCGGTATCTCAGGTGTAGTAGAGAGACGAGACTCAAGTGTCTCTTGAAGGTCACAACTGTTTGCAACTTTATGGGTTACCTTGGAATATCGTGTGTCCTCAAAGATCGGGTGAGGTCGAAGTGCTCCCAATGCAGTGAAATTGATATCCCTGGTCTCGCAATCTATAGTTGCCTTAGACAAAGCTAAGAACGGCTTTCCGAGAATGATCGGAGACTGGGTGAACTCTCCTCGGTGCTCAATGTCAATGATCGTGAAGTCCACCTGTAATAGAGCACCTTGGAAAGTAACGATGACTGAAATGGTTCCTCTCGACCATTTAACAGACCGATCCGCCAACTGAATGATCTCTCTTGACTTCTTGGCAGATCCGAGTTTGAGCTTGGCAAACACGAAGGTCGGGAGGATATTAATCGGTAAGTCATCATCGATTCTTACATGGGTGAATGTGGTATCTTTGATTTCACAATCAAACCTAGGCAACCACTTTACTCTGCAGCTCTTGGTTTTTCTCCCTATCATCAAAGATGTGGCCATAGACACTATTTGTATCTCAGTCCTTGTTCTCTTATCGTCCGACCTTTTAGGCATCAATTTACTTCTCACAAATCTTTTAAGATCGGGAAAGTGTTCAATGGCCATTATTAAGGGAAGCTCAAAAATCAACTTTCTATCCAGTGCTTCCCTAACTGCAGGATCCAATTTTTTTAAAGCTTTTCCTTTTTTAATTTTTATGGTATTTTCTGATTTTTCCATTTTTGGGGTCTTTTTGATAGATGAAGGAGGAATAGGAGATTGTGCAGACTCTGGTTTGGAGGGAAAATGGTTAGTAGAAGAGGGAGGTAGAAGGGACTCCAGCTGTACATGATGTGTGGCCAATCCGGTGTCTTCCAGGTTTTCAAAATTCAATCCGCAAGATCCATGATCCACATTCCTACATGGACTCTTAATCAGTCTACCAATGTCATCCTCCAATAAGTTCTCATGACACGTCATGAGAGAAGTCTGCTCAGTTGGAGGATACCACTGAGAATTTGGGATCTTATACTCAACACATCTTGACTCAGGCGTGTAATGCTGGGTTGAGTATGACCCATCTGTACGGCAGATGTTGGTTGGATCCTCATAAGGTGGAGTCAGTAGACAGAGGGTCTGTAGATCGGTCGCATGAATCCAATCCCCTGTATATGTCGACTCTCCGAATGGGTGATATGAAGGTTGGTCAATGTGGTCTCTATCACTCAGGTCAATCAAGTCAGGAAGATCGTACGGTGCATGCCTCTCCATTTGGTTTGTCTGATCGACCATGTTGTACCCTAAGGTTAAGTCGGGATGTGTATATGGCAATTGTTGTTCTGTCCCAACTCGAGGTGAAAGTGAGGTATGTGGGGTCAACTGATTATGCCAATCATTCATCTCAGCAGTCGCCTGCTCTTCTATTTGTTCCTTGATTCCAACAAGCGGACGAGAATATAGTGAGTCAATCCATGGTGGGTGTGGGTCAGGGGTGCAAGAATGTAGGGTAGGTGAGAAGGACGAAGAAGTGGAGAAGTCAGTCGGAGTTCTGACTTTGCGGTCGGTGTATGGGTATGAGGAGGAATAAGTGGGTGGAGATGATCGGAATATGGTCGAAGAAGGGTGACTTGATATGCTGACCAAAATTCTGACATCTTGGAAGGGAGATTGGAGAATGAAGCGGATCGAGGAAGAAAGCATGCAAGTGCATCGAAGAACACACAAAATAAACAAACAAACACAAGAGCAAACCCTGAGTTCACATACTCAACTTAGTGATGGTCGCAAAAGTCCGACCGTTTATCTTTTCAGTTTAGCTAGGTGTTAAATCAAGATATAAGTCCAACTACACAAGGCTTAAAATTAGGTTTGGGCACTATCCTAAGGATGCGTCCCCACCTCTCAACAATCACAATAGCCAATCATACAATGAGGGCTTTGCTCTCCCAAAACAAGTATTACTTTTAGTCTACTTTTTTGTGTCAATTCTGATTAGCAGTCCCGATTTTAAGTTTGGTTATCACTTGATTAGTCCACCAAACAAAACACGCCTAACGATCATTCCCGATTTCCTTTTAACCTAAGTTTCAAAAACCAAGGGGAGGGAGTCGAGAAAAACCGATGCAAATAGTGAAATCAACGATGCATGCCTAGTTCAGAAGACATACAGTGATCCTCGCGCTCTACATGCGGGATGCAAGGAAGAATTGAAATTTTATACTATATGAATGCAAACGAGAAAACCGTTCCTAAACAGGCAGTTCTATTAGCGAGTGATGAACAAGTTAAATTTGACTAATAGCCATGCGGTCTAAGTGCATCTCGTTAAATGTGATGTGTGGTCCTAAAATTTACGAGCACAAGCAATAAAAATATTCTAATAAAATATGTTCTAAGAGCCGCAAGTGCAAGTCCTATTCTACGTCAAGCAACCACACGACCACGAGAGGGTCTAATGTCCAGTCCGGATACAAGCACGAGATCTCAAACTAGAGCCGCTATAAAGAACAAAATTACCTAAATTATTACAAGAATTTACAAAATTTCTCTCGAAGATAAATGAATTATCCTCGCACTTCAGCAGTCGGCGCGCGTCACGTCCGTCGACCTCTGATGCACTCCAAGTCCACCGGGTCCTCGCAAGGAAAATAAGATTTATATTAGAGAGATAAAAACAAAATATACAAGAATATGAAGAAAAATAATTGAAAAGAAAATGGATTAATTACAAGTGGCTCGGTGGTCAGACTACCCGAGTAAATGAAAAACTAAATCCAAATTTTTAAATTAATCCCTAAGCCGTTTACCTCCCCGACAACGGTACCATCTGGCGAGTCGCTAAATACAATATTTAATTTGAACACGTTGTAATATGTGTACTTAGCGAATCAGTCAGAACCGAGAGAAGGATCTCCGTGAAGAGAGTCTCGGCTTAATTTATATCCTGGGCAAGTCCGGGGTCGAACACAGGGAGGTAAAGGAACAACTTCGGGGGGTAATTTCAAAATTAAGTTCTAGATTTCCAATGCGGTTTTTTTATATTTTTTAATGCAAAATGAAATGCCAATGCAATATGCGGTTGAATTAAGACACTAAGAAAACACACAACTTAGCCAAATTAATTTTAATACGAAATTAATCTAATTTAGCCAAATTATATTTTTTCTATAATCCTAATCCAATGATGAATGCAAGACACATTTTTTTTGGAATTTTAGGAATTAAAGCGCAATAAGTAAAAATGCACATTTTTATGGGTTTTTCACAATTTTTCAAACAAACAGTAAGAAGAAATCATGAAAAATTTACTGGGATGAAAACGTGATGCAATGAAGCTACAATAATATTTTTGAATTTTTTTTTGTAAAATATGATTTTTTTATGGATTTTTTAGTGAAAACAGAGCGATAGTGAGTAAATAATTTCTAATTAATCCACAAATGTCAAATTAATCAAAGTGCGAATTATCCCAAATAGGTATTTTCATATAGAATTCAGAAGATTTGAAATTTCGCAAAAATTATGTACGCGGATTTAATTAAAAATCAAATATTAAAATCACTCTACAATTTATTTGAGACATAAAAATCTCCATTTTGGATGAAATTTGGACAGTAGTTCAATCACATATCAAGGCATCATTCCTAATGTTTGTGAAATTTTTAGAACAACCGTGTGTGAGATATAAATTTAAGAGATTAGTTTGGGTAAAATATGCAATATTTCAGTAGAACAATTTTAATGAATTACCCAAATATCAGAAAAATATAAATAAATATCCACAAGGTAGATAATTAGTTGCTCAACATCAAGATATTTTCCATTACAAAAACTGATGCTCAATTGAAGTTCAAATTAAAACATGAACAGAGGGTCCTAATTGCAATAACAGAATTAAAACAGATATAAGCAAACATGCACAAGGGCCTTTTCGTAATTACATAAACTTACATGGCAAAGTTGCAAATGTTACAATTAAAAAATTGAAGAAATCGGACCTTTCTTCTTAGTGGAGATGCTGGAGTGGAACCCGACAAGGCGCAAGATGGCATCGGCGGCGGCGGGGGTCGGCGGCGAAGAAGTCCCGTGGAGGTACGCGGCGGCTGGCGGGCGATGACACGACCCGTGAGGGAGGCGCGGGGCGGTGGCAACTGGCGGCGTCGTTGGAGGGAGGCGGCCCGAGCTGGAGAGGTTGGCCGCTGAAGGATGTTGACGAGGTGGAGGCTGATGATGGAGGCAGCTGGGGAGCGCGACGGAGTAGGCAGCGACGCCGGCCGCGGCGACGTGGCCACTGCGGTGGAGGGGGAGAGATGGCGGGTGGAGGTGCAGCTAGCTGCGGCGGTAGCAGAGAGGTGCGGTGGCCCCTGCGACAGGAGGTGACGGCGACGTCAGGGCGCGCAGGCGGCACAGGCTGTTGACGGTTGGCCGCGACGGGGTTGGGAGTCGCGGGCCGCGCCGTACGGGCGAAGGCAGAGACGGCGGCGGCACTCGGCTGGGCACGGAGGAGGAGAGGGGGTGGGGGCGACGGCGTGGAGTTGCTGTCTCCCCCCCGTTATTTTTTTATTTTTTTGATTTTTTTGTAATGATTTTTTGTTTTAGATTTATTTTTTTAAAATTTTTTATAAACAGTAAACAAATAAAAGGAAAACAAAGATGGTGTGGTGATGATTGTGGTATGATGAGGATGGTGGTAATATGATGAAGGTGGTGGTGATGAAATGATGTGATATAAAAAAAAACAATGAAACAAAATAACAAGAGAAATGAGGAGAAATACTTACCTGATTCTTCGACGGATTGGCGAAGCAGCTACGCTGAATTCCTGTCGTCTCCTCGATCCGATTGGCGAAACAAAAATCGGAGAAGCTATGCGAGCTCAATGGGGAACTCGTGACGCAGAGCAGAGCTTCGCGGATCTCTTCTAAAGGAGGTCGTCGCTTGAGGAAGACGCTTCGCCGCTGTCGCCAACAAAATACTCCAAGCTCTCTCCTTATTCTATGAGAATGGCGGATGGGGAAAATGTTAATGAGGAGATGAATATGAAGAGAAGAGGAAGGGAGGTTAGAATGGCGGTGGTGTTGAATGGGAAGTTGTATTATTGGTGGAGTTGATTGGGAAGTTGGATGAAGAATATGGAGTGGAATGGAGGTTATTGAAAATGGTGGAGTTGAATGGGAGGTTGGTGGTAGAAGAGTTGTTATTATAGAGAATAGGAAATAAATAAAAATAAATAATGTTGGCTACTAAAATACAATAAAAATAAAGATACGAAAAAGAGTGGAGAATTTCAAAAGAAGATATACAACATGTACATATTTTTTTGTTTTCTTTTCTATTTTATATTTTTTTATCTTTTTAGTAGTAGCTATGTACAACAAGAAAATACAATAAAATACTACAATCAAAATACAACACTACCATAATTTTTTTTTGTATTTTTAATAATTAAGAAAGATAAAATGAAAAAAGAAAAAAGAATTAATCTATACATAATATACAAGGTACATCTAGGTCCCAAAACCCAACTTTTGCAAATGAGCTCCGATTTTAATGAAACCACTTCCGTTGGATAGATAATTTTCTAACTTGAACTTTAAAATGAGTTTGGTGAATTTGGAGTTCGTACGGAGCGAGAATTTAGCTTGGAAGTTGGACTTTACGGCTTTTTCTCTTTGGGATATAGGAGCATTTTGAGGTGAATTTGTTTTGCATTTTTGTATTTTTATATACATTGTTATGAACAAGTTAGATAAAGAATTAGCCAAAAAGGAGTTGAAATGAAATTATTAAAAATAAATGAAGTTTTAGGCCATTTACATGTGAAAAACTCCTTTAATTTTATGGCTTTTTATTGTTAATTTATTTTGTACAATATAATATAAAATAATTAGTGTATTTTATTTACAAGAGTCATTTTGTTAATTTATTGATTTTATGGACATTCTTTTGGGATTTTACTCGGAGATTTTGCTAAGATCAAGATCTTGAGATGATGAATCGTGGATTCATCACTAACCACGTGAGGTAGAAGGACTAAATGTAGTAACAATAAAGCTCTAGGTCATGATAAATCCAAAAGTTGAGCGGTCGTGTATTCCACACAAGGCGAGAACACAGTCGATGTGTTGACCACTCAGAAATCCGGATTTAGTTAACAATTAACCCACAATATGAAATCAAACAACGACAAGCGAAATTGGAGTTAAAATTTATTATTAACTCTACATAAAATGTGTATAGTGCAAGTATGTGTAGAATGTCGAACACATGGAGCAAACATGATAGATCAAGCAAATTGTGCAAAATGTGATGAGATTAAATGTCTACAGGTATGCAAATTTTTTGTGGATTTTTAATTTTTATTTTTTTATTTAATTTTGGATTTTTTTTTGTATTTTGATTTTTAAATTTACTGATTTTATATTTTCTTTTTGTATTTTATATTTTTATATTTTCTTTTTCTATAATAGAATATATATATACAATATAAGGAAGAGAGGGATAGAGTATTTATAAAAATGAGGAAGAATACTCAAAAATCAGTAACTGAAATGTTTGTGGTTTTTTTTATATTTTTAAGATGTTTTTATGATTTTTAGATATTTTTTTGAATGTTTTTGGTATTTTTAAAAGTGAAAATAAAAGAAAACAGTGAACTAAGCTACTGACCGAGACTAAAATGAGGATAAAAATTATCAAACAGTATAAAAAATTCCTCAAATTAATTTTAAAGTAAAGGTAATAAAGTAAGGAAACTACATAAACTGATTTTATATTTTTAGGATTTTTCTAAAATTTTTTAGATTTTTATGAAGTTTCTAAGAGTTTTCTAATTTTTAAGGTTTTTGTTTTGAATTTTTTAGTGGTTTTTGGATTGACAGTAAAATATGATAAGACAAGACAAATATAATTTTTTGGAATTTTTTCAAAACGTTTTTATAATTTTTGTGGAATTTCTAATGCGAACAGTGTTGAAAATGCATGTTTTTTATTTTTAATAAATATGAAAATGCAATAAAAATGCAATACAAAAATATGGTGAATGAAGAAGCAAATAGGAGCTTAAACTAACTTTTTGGTGATTTTTAGTAATTTATAGATGCATGAAATAAATAGATACAACATCGACAACTACACTACTAGCAAGGGCATAAGTGCAAATAAGCAAACACCCAAGGGCTAAAGTGCAATTTTCACGCAAAATATAAAACTAATAAATGGAGTTCCTGGATTGATTACAAATACCCAAACCCGGAGGGGGTTTGCTGCAAAATCACCAAGCCCACGCGTATAAACACATGACCTAGTAGGGGTACAGATGCAATATTACAAAATTCCAGGGGTACACATGTAAATAGTCCATAAATAATTACACATTTCAGCAAAGTCTTGGACTGGAACGAAATAGTAAAACCCCCGAGGGTCTCTCAGCAAAATATCACGCACCTCACGTGTCCTGGTCATGTGAGGTGACGTGGCCGAGGACCTTTTTGCAATAATGGAATGTGCGGGGTCTTGGCTGTAAATATTACAAAAATATTTGAACGGCAGATGAAGGTTTGATAATTAATAATTAAATACAAAAGGTGCGAGGGTCGAGATGCAAAATACCCTCGCGCGCGGATCGGATGGCTGATGCTATCTGACTTGCTGCGTGTCGCGGCACTGCGCTCCGATACCGCTTCGCTTGTGCGACAGAGATCAGATCCTCCTCGGTTGATCGAACGGTTAAGGCGGGAGGCGATCGGATGTGGCTGCACGATCTGGCACGGACCCGAGATCAGACAGCCGAGAGGGACGAACGAAGAACATGGAAGAAGCCCTTGTCCGGCGAACTTCTCCGCCTCCGTTCCTCCTTCTTCGTGACGTTGACAAGTACAAAATGGGCCCGGTGAGCTCGTGCGGTCTCCCTCTAGATGCCGGAAGCTTCAAAACTCCTCAACGACGGCCAGGGTACGTGCGAGAAGACGGCGGAGCTTTGGGCTCCGCGTATCTCCGGCGAGTGAGCAAAACAAGCTCCAGGTCCCTGTTGAAGGGCTTCGACCTGCAAAAAAGTGTGAGAGGACCCAGGGCAAAGTGCCTGGGTCCCGCGATGGTGGTAACAAGGTGAAGGAAGCGTGAGCGACGTGGCCGGAGGTGCGCTCCGACAAGGGTCTCGCTGGTGTGACTTGGTCGATGAAGCGCGAGATTAACGATGGGAAATGGATCCTAAGACTAAGGCAGAGGAGATCAGACAGTTGACCGGAGGTCAACTGTCAGACCAACCTGGTTGGTCCATGTGGACCAACCAGGAAAAATCCCTTAGAAAATGATTAAGTAAATCATTTAAAAATAGTAAACGATTTTATTAATTTTAGGTTATTTAATAAAGATTTTCAAACTATTTTTCAAACATTTTGCAAAAAATATTTTCACCTGATTTTTTGATCAATAATTACAAAAAGTATTTGAGGAATGGTTTTTAATGAATTTTAAAGAATATTTAGCCATATTATTAGGAAAATACGAAAGTACGAGTTATGGCTAAAGTATATACACAGTATATACGACCCCCTATACTTAGCTTGAGCTATGTCCTCATAGATCGGAGAGAAAAGAGAAGACATCACTCGTACTGAGTATAGAAAAGTCTAAAGAATAAATAAACGATGAATGAACGAATGAGAAGTCGACCGTCCCCCCTATACTTAGGATCAAATAATCCTAAGTATAGACTGTACACAAAGCAGGGAGGGTCAAGGGTGGGAATGAACAGATCATACTCAGACTGTCTCTCCCTATACTTAGGGTAAGATATCCCTAAGTATAGATAAGAAGAGGAGACAATGGAGAGAATCAAAGAATAGAATACTCGAGGTGCACACCCCCTATACTTAGGACAAAGTACATCCTAAGTATAGAAAACTGACAAAAAGGGGCGACACCTTTCTGATAGATAAAGAAGATAGAAGAGGAAAAGAAGAAAAGAAGAAAAGATATCAACATATGAAGGAATGATATGGACAGATGGATCTATACAGCGGAAGGTGGAAGTGATAATCATGTACGAGATGCAAATGATCTGAGTCGAAGAAAACATGTCATACCAGAAAGATCGGGGCAACGTCAATGGTCGGCGGATCATGGTCTAGATATAACTTCAGGCGCTGACCGTTAACACGAAAAGTAGAGGAAGATGACGGCTCGAATATATCAATGCTACCATTGTCATGTACCTTCCTGACCACATATGGACCTTTCCACTTTCTCTGTAATTTCCCTGGAAATAACTTCAGCCTGGAATCAAACAACCATACACACTGATCGGGCTCAAACTGTTTATGGCTGATATGGGAATCATGCCATGTCTTCACTTTTTCCTTATACTGTAGGCTGCTAGAAAAGGTTGTATCTCTCAATTCCTCCAGGGTTGCCAACTCTGCTCTCCCCTATTCTCCTATACACTCGGGATCTAACAGTAACTCGATAACTGCCCATAATGACTTATGCTTGATTTCCATCGGCAGATGGCACGACTTGCCATAGATGAGATGAAAGGGAGACGTCCCTAATGGATTCTTGAAGAAGGTCCAATAGGCCCACAAGACCGAGTCCAAAAGCTGCGACCAATCCTTTCGGTCTGGGGGGACAACCTTCTGTAAGATTGTCTTGATCTCCATGTTGGATACTTCGGCAAGACCATTATTCTGAGGATGATACGGTGTGGCAACACGATGGTCAATGCCGAACTCGTCTGCAAGGGCCCTAACTTTATCATTAATGAAATGAGACCCCCCGTCTGAAATTAGAACTCTAGGCACCCCGGACCGTGAAACGATGTTTTTGCTCAAAAATCGACACACGGTTTTAGCATCTGTGGCTTGGGCGGGGATGGACTCAACCCAATGGCTAACATAATCCACAGCCAGCAAAATGTGTTCAAACCCCTGACTCTTAGGAAATGGGCCCATGAAATCAATCCCCCATGCATCAAAAACCTCACAAAAGTGAATGGGCTGCATGGGCATCATGTCTCTCTGTCCGCAAGTACCCATCTTCTGACGGTTAGTACATCTCTTCACGAACTCATCTGAATCCTTGAAGAGAGTAGGCCACCAAAGACCGGATTGGAGCACCTTCTGTGCTGTACGTCTCCCAGAATGATGTCCTCCTGACTCAAGCTTGTGGCAGTAGGTGAGGACGCTATGCTGCTCTTCTTGAGGAATGCACCTTCTCCAGATGTTATCCCCTCCTTCATGATAAAGTAAGAGATCTTCCCAATGGTAAAACTTGGCCTTAGCTAGGAAGGTCTCAAGTTTCTGCCTGGGCCAACCCTGTGGAACCGTCTTGGCGACAAGATAGTTTACAAAGTCGGCATACCATGGGAGCGAGGAGATCGCCAAGATCTCCTCATCCGAAAATGTCGCTGTGATAGGTGTGCTGGGATCAGATTCCTCAAGGTTCTCTAAGCGGGAGAGATGATCCGCCACCACATTCTTAACTCCAGGCTTGTCCTTAATCTCAATATCAAATTCCTGGAGCAGAAGGATCCATATGGTAAGGCGAGCTTTGGCATCCTTCTTGGCCATTAAGTACCGGATGGCGGTGTGATATGTAAAAATAGTCACTCTAGATCCAAGAATATGTGATCGATACTTATCAAAAGCAAAGACTACGGCCAACATCTCTTTCTCAGTCACAGTGTAATTCCGCTGAGCGGCATCCAAAGTCCAGCTGGCGTAGTGAATGGCATACGGCAATCCATCCCTCCTCTGTCTAAGCACAGCCCATACGGCAAAATCAGAAGCGTCTGTCATGATCTCGAATGGGAGAGACCAATCAGGTGGCTGAAGGACAGGAGCCGTGACAACCATACTCTTGAGAGTCTCAAAAGACGCCAGACACTTATCATCTGCAAGGAACTCGATGTCTTTCATCAGTAAATCAGTAAGCGGTCGGGCAATTCGACTGAAGTCATGGATAAACTGTCGGTAGAAACCGACATGCCCCAGAAAAGACCGCAATTGTCGCAGATTGGATGGTGGATTGAGTTTTCTAATGATGTCCACCTTAGCCGGATCAACCTCCATACCCCTGTCGGAGATGATATGGCCAAGGACCGTCCCTTGAGTTACCATGAAGTGACTCTTATCCCAAGACAAGACAAGATTGACCTCTATGCAGCGCTGAAGCACACGGTCTAGGCAGTCAAGACAAGCATCAAACCCATCGCCATAGACCGAGAAGTCATCCATGAGGACCTCTAAGCAATCACCCACCATGTCCGAGAAAATGGACAACATGCACCTTTGGAATGTCACGGGAGCGTTACATAGACCAAAGGACATCCGTCTGAAAGCATAAGTCCCAAACGGACAGGTGAATGTCGTTTTCTCCTAGTCTTCGGGCGCAATGGCCACTTGATTGTAACCAGAGTACCCATCAAGAAAGCAGTAACGACTCTTCCCAGCAAGCCTTTCGATAATATGATCAATGAATGACAGTGGGAAATGATCCTTCTTGGTGGACTGATTCAATCGTCTGTAGTCCACACAGACCCTCCAAGAAGTGGGTACCCGGGTAGCTATCTCCTCTCCAGACTCACTCACAACTGTAGTGATACCCGTCTTCTTGGGTACCACATGTAATGGACTAACCCACTTAGAGTCGGAGAAAGGGTAGATAAAATCGGCGCTCCACCACTTCGATATTTCCTTCATGACCACATCTCGAAGATTCGGGTTCAGCCGTCGCTGGAACTCACGCGAAGGCCTAGCGTCCTCCTCAAGATAGATGTGGTGGGAGCACAGAGCCGGACTAATCCCCTGGAGATCAGCTATACTCCATCCTATCGCCTTGCAGTTTCTTTCAAGAACCTCCATCAGACGAGATTCTTGTTCTCCAGTCAAACCTGCTGAGATAATGACCGGGTGCATATCTAGCTCACCCGCATGGAATCTATACTTCAGCGATTGTGGCAAGGGTTTCAATTCTGGACAACTGGGAGATGGCAGATCTGGCTTCTGATATGTCTATGTAAAGGCTACCAGGTATGCATGAGAGAACTCTCGCAGCGCATGAGAATCTGACGAAGGGAACCCTGCTGAATCATCAAAAACTGTACCGGCTCGCACTCCATCATGGCTGTCGGCTCAGAAGGAATCAAACACGGCAAATAGTCATCAAAATCATCCCAATCGATGTCTGAATCAAGGGGATCAGAACTAGAAGAACATGAATGAAATTCTATCGTACCACTCGTCACAGAACTGTCAGCCTCAAAGGTATCCTCGTTCAGGGGTGTGCTCTCCATGCTCTTAACTGCCATAAGCCGTAAATATAGTGAATCTGTAGGTAAGGCGAGGGTCTGTGCTACCGGATCTGTCCAAATAGATTCATCATCTGTCATCACAAAATCACACTCCTGGTGGATGTCTTACTCGACCTCTGTCATCTGCTCAATATCACTGGACTGCTCTGAGCATGCTAATTCTCTCACTCTGGTCTCGTCGATCATCTCTATTTGTATGGTTTTGCCCTCCACGCGAAAGCATACCTTCCCACTGTCATGGTCGGATACCGCCTTGGCTGTGGCCAAGAGTGGGCGTCCAAGTATGATGGGGGCATCGGTTACCGACTCAGGGATCTCCATGTCCAATACAACAAAGTCCACGGGGAATTTCAGGCCCACGGGGAATTTCTGGCCCTGAATGGTAAGGACCACGTCTCTCAACAACCCCTTCGGCCTCTTAGTCGACCTATCAGCAAATTGAAGGACTGTCCTGCTCCGAAGAAGAGGACCAAACTCGAATTGGTCGAGTAAGGCTGCCGGAAGGAGGTTGATAGAAGATCCGCTGTCTAATAGAGTACGATCGAACTGCTGCTCTTGAATCTCGCATCTGACATAGGGAGCTCCTGCATCAGGTCTCTTGGCTGGTAATCTGTTCTGAATGGTGTAGCAAGTAGAGTGGGTGAGCACATGGATTTGATCTCTGTGGTTCCTCCTCTTCCCGCAGACTGTAGTCTTCTCTTTCAAGCTCTTTTGGAAGAGGGGGATGTGCTCAAGTGCCTCCCATAGAGTCAGCTGAATATGGAATCTATCAATCATCTGGTTGCTGAACTCTACATGTTGTGTCTTTTTTTGGATTTTCTTTTTTATTCTCCTTCTCCAAGAGGAGTGCTTCGGGGAAGGGGATGGTAGGGGCCTCCTCAGATGGAGGACTAGGAATCACTTCCTGTGCCTGTGAGGGAATGGAATCCATACACTGATCATCATTCAACACATATGGACTCGAAGTAGATGCAGAAACTTTTCCTTTATTCATTTTTTGTTCTTTTTATTGCCAAAGTCCTTAGATACAAAAGGTGGCAACACAACATGGGGGAGCTCAACGAAAGTAGAAGTGGTGGCCTCAGTACCAACAACGGCATCTGACTTCACGGCATCGGCACCGCGCTCTGGCACATCATTAAAAATGGTGGCATCGGCAACACCGTCTGCATCTGATCTCACGACGGTCTCAGCACCATCGTCGAGATCTCCATCCTTGGTTGCATCAGCAGCACCGTCATCAACATCAACAGCAGAATCAGCACCGCTACTCTGCTCATCTGGTGCTCCTGGTTCTTCGTGTGGCTGTCGCTCAGATGAGGCGCCGCCGGATGGCATCCTACCGCTCCTAGTAGTCACAAAATCAACATCGTACAAAGAAGACGTGTCACTCAAATAATTACTAGGAGAGGTATCCTCTGTGAACTGTACCTGCTCAGATTTTCTTTTTAGACTGTTCGGATTAGGTTCGATCTGTGCAGGTATGGCGGCTTTGCCTTTGATGATATCTCTTATTTCCTACCGGAACTCATCCATTTCCTTCCGGATGGATGCTCGGTGTTCAGAAAGAAATCGAGCGAGGTCATCTAATGCTGGGTTCTCGAAGGCGGGTGCCTGAGAATCGAAAGTATTCCCCTGCTGGAAATGAGGTTGTTGCTGGGAGGAGAAGTGCTCACGAGGCTGGGGGTATGACTGGTGGGGCTGCTGACGCTGCCGCCACTGTTGTCCCTGTTAGGCGGGACGAGGACCATGATGGTACTACTGTTGGGCATACTGGGTCTGCTGTAGTTGTTGGTTGTTCTGCTATCCTGGAGCGGGAGGCTGCTGCTGGGAGGAGGTGCCACCAGTGGTCCAACAGAATCTGGGGTGATCACGTCGAATTCCGACTGGCTGTGGGTACCGATCGTACCATATCCCATTGACTTCCATCAATGGCTCCTACTGGAAGGATGGTGGAGGCAGAACTGCCAATGGCTGATCATGCTGATAAACCACCATCTGAGTGTCCTGAGATGGTGGCTGCGATGGGTGATCCTGTAGCTGCGGAACCAGCTCTGCCTGGATGTGGTTGACCTGGCGGTAGGTGGTAGAAGGCTGGGTTGAGCTGCTACTGTTGGGATCAGCTCGTGACCTGGGAGGCTGCTGAGTATACGTTTGTGCCTCCTGAATGCAGAGAATTTGTGTCTTCAGGTCACTCGTGTTCTTTGTAATCAGTTCCATATGGGCAAGACTCTGGCTCTGCTTCTATTTGAGGATCTCGAGGCGGTCCAACTTTTCGCTAATTATTCCCATGTCGGCTGTTGCAGATTCGGCTTGAGATGTGCCTACCGACGGAGTGTGGGGACCAGCATTGATGCGGGCGATCCTCTGAAATGTTCCTTCTCCTTGGGGGGGCTTCTGCTGCGTGTAGACTCGGGCTTGGGCCATAACTGTTGAGTTTTCTGCCATTCCTGCATAGATGGCCCAGACGTCGTCTTCACCCTTGGAAAAATATGACCCACCACAAGAGGCATTTACAAGCCCCTACAGCTCCGGTGTCATCCCGCAGAAGAAACTCTGAACTAGATTGGGCTTGGATATGTCATGGTGTGGACACCGATCAATGAGATCTCTGAATCGATCCCAGGCTTCATGGAATTGTTCATTAGGGATCATTGTGAAATTGTTGATCATGGCTCATGCTGCGCTGGTCCGGCCGAGAGGATAATACTTGTTCAGGTTTGCGGTCCAGAGTTGTGCCCAAGTGTCGACGAACTTTCCCAAATGTTTCAGCCAGTAAGCGACTCTATCAACCAAAGAGAACGGGAAAGCTATCATCTTGATGGTGTCCTCAATCACCAGCCTGTCATGGATTGTGCTACAGATCATCTCAAATTCCTACAGATGGAGGTGTGGCTCTTCGGTTGCCAGCCCATGGAATTTAGGCAGTAGATGAATAGTGTAGGGGCGAAGCTCAAAATCTCCATGAACGAGAGGAAGTCGGATCCATCGAAGAGTAAGGGATGCGACAGGATTGTGCAATTCCCTCATGGTTGTCTGTGGCGGTCTCTCAACATCAGTATCTCCTCCTTCTGCATCAGGTATATCTCTCCCTCTACCTGCAGCTCTATTTTCTCTATCAGCTCGCATCTGCGTCAGCTCTCGCATGACGTCACCCATGAAGGCTCCCTGGTCTTTGATCTGTCTCTGCATTGTCTCCAGGGATGCTAGAAGTGAATTGTTGATGGCAACTTGATCATATAGGAAAGGAGGGTGCTCCTGCTCATTTGGGTGCTCTCCTCTGTCTGCCATGTTTGGGTTCTCTAAAAAGGCAAAAGAACCCATCTCAGGTGCCGTCAAATGATCTGAGCTCTGTGTTGCACTAAACTCTGAAACTGCTGGACTGATGGAGGAAGAAGGGTGGTCGAGGGGGAAGAGGGTGGAAGTGAACTCAGGTTTGGAGAGTAGGTCTTGACTCCCCGAAACCATCCTAGATGAATAAGGAGGAGTGCTGGATAACGGTGCCGATAGAGACGGCCTAAGAGATCTCCTTCCCATCATCGTGATTATTGAGAGAAGAGGGGGGGGGGAATTGTGCACAATTGTGCAGTGTTTTTGATCTTGACCTAGATCCAACTAATCAACCAAACACAATGCAAGGGGTTCACCAACTCAACACGTGAAGCCATAAGGGTTCGGCTATTATCTTTGTAGTTTTTAGATGAATTCAGGCATTTATCTTTGAACAAGTCCTTAGAGTGCTACGCTTATAGGAGAGAGAGTACTACCGGAAGAGTATCCCGTACTTGTCCTCCTCCTGTGTAACCTGTAGTCTGCACTTTTTGAAGTCCTTGTAACCCTTCCTGGATCCCTACTCAGTCAAAGAAATAGAAAAAGGAATCCAATAGGCAAAACCGATACTTCGGAACTCGCTCGCAACGGAATCACCCTTGAGCATGCAAGAACCTACTCGGACGCAAGACGATGAGACAAACACACTCGTGAAGGCGTGGCCTAGGCTTGATACTTCGGACAAGGTCGATGCTCTACGCAATAGAGAGTAATCAAAGGTGACCAAGCCCTACTCGTCCACGTACGATAGAAGCGCCAATACTTCGGAAATCCAGGCGATACACAAGGCAGCCACAGACTGGGTTTTGGGCTCTAATCCTTACGAAGCTGCTCTCTCACTTGGAAGGAGACCTTCCCATGCAACCTGAATACAAGTGAGGGTATTACTCACCCTAAGCAATGAATCCAATTAACCAATTTTATTTAGGTCAAGTTTTCTTTAGCAGTCTCTTTTTTAATTTTTTTTGGTGTTATCAATTGTTTTGAGTCAATTCAATACAAGCACCTAATGTTTTTTTGTATTTTTCTTTGATTCCTATTTGATCCAAAAGGAGAGGGAGAAGAGTCGGAAAAGCCAATGCAAGTTGGCACTAAGATGCAAATCTCACTTTAGTGCCTAAATGATGGATGCTAAGATAGAAGACTTACAGTGATTCCCAGCTCTCTCCATGCGGGATGCAAAACAGGAATTTTTAAACCTATGCTATATGTCGATATGCACACGGAAATCATTTTAAGCAGGCAATTGCTAGTGTGAAGCACCACAAGTCGGTTACCGATCTTCAATCCAGGAGTCCGGTCTAGGCTCACCCCTCTTCTTCTCGACACATCGAGTTCAGGAGCAGCGCTTGACAGGGTGGGCTCGTGACACGTAGGCTTGAAGATGATGAGGCGACTGTTAAATTTAAAATAAGTCCAAAACGCACTATAGGTACATGCAATGGTTATTAGGGTGTTTGGACCTAATTTACTCGATCAAGCAAGACTAAAAGCTAAGGGCTCATTCCACAAAAGAAAGGAAAAATAAAACAAAACCGGAAAATGACAGCGGTGAAAACGCGATGAAAACCGCGGTGAGCCCCCAAGTGAACAATCACTTGGAAATTAGGCTCGAGTGTCCAAGTGTCCAAGGTACGTGTATTATTACAAATTAATCAAATCTCTCTCACACAAAAATTAACTACTAACTAACAAACTATCTCTCAAATCTCCTGCTCTCTCCTACCGGTAAGGGTAGAATAGCCGGCTCCTCTTCCCAAGGCTGCTCAGGATCCCCTAGGCGATACTCCAAGGTCGGTGGTTCCTCGTAAGAAGACAAGAAAGAAAGTGGTCAGATAGCTCAACAATAGATATCAAAAATGAGAGATCAAATAAAGCAATGATATAAACAAATAATCACAATCACAATCAAACAAAGATCTAAATACTGTTGCTCCCCAGCAAAGACGCCATTTGATAAACCCAAAAGTCGAGCGGTCGTGTATTCTACACAAGGCGGGAACACAGTCGATGTGTTGACCACTCAGAAATCCGGATTTAGTCAACAATTAACCCACAATATGAAATCAAATAATGACAAGTAAAAGTGGAGTTAAAATTTATTATTAACTCTACATAAAATGTGTATAGTGCAAGTATGTGTAGAGTGTCGAACACAGGGAGCAAACAGAGATCAAGCAAATTGTGCAAAATGTGATGAGATTAAATGTCTAGAGGTATGCAATTTTTTGTGGGTTTTTAATTCTAAATTTTTTATTTAATTTTGGATTTTATATTTTTGTATTTTGATTTTTAAATTTACTGATTGTATATTTTCTTTTTGGATTTTATATTTTTATATTTTCTTTTTCTATAATAGAATATATATACAATATAAGGAAGAGAGGGATAGAGTATTTACAAAAATGAGGAAAAATACTCAAAAATCAGGAAATGAAATGTTTGTGGCTTTTTTATATTTTTAAGATGTTTTTGTGATTTTTAGAGATTTTTATGAATGTTTTTGGTATTTTAAAAGTGAAAATAAAAGAAAACAATGAACTAAGCTACTGGCCGAGACTAAAATGAGGATAAAAATTATCAAAAAGTATAAAAAAATTCCTCAAATTAACTTTAAAGTAAAGGCAATACTGAGTTTATATTTTTAGGATTTTTCTAGAAATTTTTAGATTTTTATGAAGTTTCTGAGAGTTTTCTAATTTTTAAGGTTTTTGTTTTGAATTTTTTAGTGGTTTAGGACTGACATTAAAATATGATAAGACAAGCCAAATGTAATTTTTTTTGGAATTTTTTCAAAACGTTTTTATAATTTTTATGGATTTTCTAATGCAAACAGTGCTGAAAATGCATGTTTTTGATTTTTAATAAATATGAAAATGCAATAAAAATGCAATACAAAAATATGGCATGAATGAGCAAGCAAACAGGAGCTTAAACTATGTTTTTGGTGATTTTTAGCAATTTATAGATGCGTGAAATAAATAGATACAACATCAAGAAACTACACTACTAGCAAGGGCATAAGTGCAAATAAGCAAACACCCAGGGGCTAAAGTGCAATTTTCACACAAAATATATAACTAATAAATGGAGTTCCTGGATTGATTACAAATACCCAAACCCGGAGGGTGTTTGCTGCAAAATCACCAAGCCCACGTGTATAAACACGTGACCTGACAGGGGTACAGATGCAATATTACAAAATTCCAGGGGTACACATGCAAATAGTCCATAAATAATTACACATTTCAGCAAAGTCTTATACTGGAACGAAATAGTAAAACCCGCGAGGGTCTCTATGCAAAACACCACGCACCTCACGTGTACTGGTCACGTGAGTTGACGTGGCCGAGGACCTTTTTGCAATAATGGAAAGTGCAGGGTATTGACTGTAAATATTACAAAAATATTTGAACGACAGATGAATGTTTGATGATTAACAATTAAATACAAAAAGGCGCGAGTGTCGAGATGCAAAATACCCTCACGCGCGGATCGGACGGCTGATGCTATCTGACTTGCCACGTGTCACGGCGTTGCGCTCCGATACCGCTTCGCTTGTGCGGCAGAGATCAACTCCTCCTCGGTTGATAGAACGGCTGAGGCGGGAGGTGATCGAACGGTGGTTGCACAATCTGGCACGGACCCGAGATCAGACGGTCGGGAGGGACGAACGAAGAACAGGGAAGAAGTCCTCATCCGACGAACTTCCCCACCTCCGTTCCTCCTTCTTCGTGACGTTGACGAGTACAAAATGGGCCCGGCGAGCTTCTGCGGTCTCCCTCTAGATGCTGGAAGCTTCAAAACTCCTCAGCGACGGCCAAGGCACTCGCGAGAAGATGGCGGAGCTTTGGGCTTTGCGTATCTCCGGCGAGTGAGCAACACAAGCTCCAGGTCCTTGTTGAAGGGCTTCGACCTGCAGAAAAGTGTGAGAGGACCCAGGGCAAAGTGCCTGGGTCCCGCAATGGTGTTAACGAGGTGAAGGTGGCGTGAGCGACGTGGCCGGAGGTGCGCTCCGACAAGGGTCTCGCTGGTGTGACTTGGTCGATGAAGCGCGAGATTAACGATGGGAAACGGATCCTAAGACTAAGGCAAAGAAAAAGCAAAAGAAATAAAGGGAGAAGAAGCTGCCTCAACGGCTGAACACCAGAGGGATATACCTCAACGGCTGAACACCAGGCTTAATGGAATTGTTCATTAGGGATCATTGTGAAATTGCTGATCATGGCTCATGCTGCGCTGGTCCGGCCGAGAGGATAATTGTGCAATTCCCTCATGATTGTCTGTGGCGGTCTCTCAACATCAGGATCTCCTCCTTCTGTATCAGGTATATCTCTCCCTCTACCTGCAGCTCTATTTTCTCTATCAGCTCGCATCTGCATTAGCTCTCGCATGACGTCACCCATGAAGGCTCCCTGGTCTCTGATCTGTCTCTGCATTGTCTCCAGGGATGCTAGAAGTGAATTGTTGATGGCAGCTTGATCATATAGGAAAGGAGGGTGCTCCTGCTCATCTGGGTGCTCTCCTCTGTCTGCCATGTTTGGGTTCTCTGAAAAGGCAAAATAACCCATCTCAGGTGCCGTCAAATGATCTGTGCTCTGTGTTGCACTAAACTCTGAAACTGCTGGACTGATGGAGGAAGAAGGGTGGTCAAGGGGGAAGAGGGTGGAAGTGAACTCAGGTTTGGAGAGTAGGTCTTGACTCCCCGAAACCATCCTAGATGAATAAGGAGGAGTGCTGGATAGCGGTGCCGATAGAGACGGCCTAAGAGATCTCCTTCCCATCATCGTGATTATTGAGAGGAGTGAAGTTGAGAAATGAAGAAGAGGGGATGGGGGGTAAAATTGTGCACAATTGTGCAGTGTTTTTGATCTTGACCTAGATCCAACTAATCAACCAAACACAATGCAAGGGGTTCACCAACTCAACACGTGAAGCCATAAGGGTTCGGCTATTATCTTTATAGTTTTTAGATGAATTCAGGCATTTATCTTTGAACAAGTCCTTAGAGTGCTACGCTTATAGGAGAGAGAGTACTGCCGGAAGAGTATCCCGTACTTGTCCTCCTCCTGTGTTGCCTGTAGTCTGCACTTTTTGAAGTCCTTGTAACCCTTCATGGATCCCTACTCAGCCAAAGAAATAGAAAAAGGAAGCCAATAGGCAAAACCGATACTTCGGAACTCGCTCGCAACGGAATCACCCTTGAGCATGCATGAACCTACTCGGACGCAAGACGATGAGACAAACACACCCGTGAAGGCGTGGCCTAGGCTCGATACTTCGGACAAGGTCGATGCTCTACACAATAGAGAGTCATCAATGTTGACCAAGCCCTACTCGTCCACGTACGATAGAAGCGCCAATACTTCGGAAATCCAGGCGATACACAAGGCAGCCACAGACTGGGTTTTGGGCTCTAATCCTTACGAAGCCGCTCTCTCACTTGGAAGGAGACCTTCCCATGCAACCTGAATACAAGTGAGGGTATTACTCACCCTAAGCAATGAATCCAATTAACCAATTTTATTTAGGTCAAGTTTTCTTTAGCAGTCCCTTTTTTAATTTTTTTGGTGTTATCAATTGTTTTGAGTCAATTTAATACAAGCACCTAATGTTTTTATATTTTTCTTTGATTCCTATTTGATCCAAAAACAGAGGGAGAAGAGTCGGAAAAGCCAATGCAAGTTGGCACTAAGATGGAAATCTCACCTTAGTGCCTAAATGATGGATGCTAAGATAGAAGACTTACAGTGATTCCCAACTTTCTCCATGCGGGATGCAAAACAGGAATTTTTAAACCTATGCTATATTTCGATATGCACACGGAAATCATTCTAAGCAGGCAATTGCTAGCGTGAAGCACCACAAGTCGGTCACTGATGAATACTCATTCATCACTCTTTATTCTTATATTTTAGCTACAAAAACCTTTGCAAATGCATGTAGATATATGTAAATACAAATAATTACCAAAAGCATGCATTGTGTAAAAACCTATAATTAGCATGTTTTTGTGCAAAAATAAAAGAATAAAGATTAAAAAGAAAAAGAGGGAAATATTTAGAATAAATATTGAGCAACCTAACCCAAGGGAGGGGTCAGCATGGGCCTGACCGCATAAAAGCCAAAGTAGAGGGAGATAGGGGCTCAGGTGTGTAAGTATTTATGTAAATAAATAAAGATATTTTCCTCACCAAAAATATGCTTGTAAATACTTGTATATATTTATAAAATATAAAAACCAAAAGAAAAAGTTAAAAATCAAAAAGACCAAAAATATCCCTTTCATCATGTACATAAACCACCCTTCCATATTTATTTAACCTTGTAAATAAATAAAATTAATTTTCAAACTTTTTGTAAATAGTCTATATTATGTATTGTAAATAAATAAAATAAAAACAATTAAAATCAAAACAAAATAAAAAGAGCAAAATTAAAAATACAAAAATACATTGTACATATACCATGTATATAGATGTACATATATATTTATTTTACCTATGTACATAAATAAGAAAAATAAAATAAAAACACCCTTTTATTCCTTATTTTATAATATAAATAAATAAAATATAAAATAGGAATAAAATTGCATAAAAATAATAATTAAAAATCAAAAAAAATCAAAAACCCTAATAGTATACATATACCTATATATTACATACTATGTATATCGCTTATTTTTATTTCCAAAAACAAATTAAAAACCACTAAAAAGATTTTCTCCTTTTATTTTGACTACTTCGTAGGCCTCTCGGCCAACCCGTGCTCCTTGAGTTCGACCCTGGGTGCTATACCAGGTTAATCCAATAGCAGGACCGCTATTCGTGTATTGATTGATTTTATCTGTCTTAAGTGGTTCATTTTTCTTGATTGAGTGCATCTGAGTGACCGAGGTCGCAACGACCACTTCTGTACCTTTACCTTAGTTGCTCGGATTTTCGCGCTCATCAGAATGGCGCCGTTGCCGGGGAGCACGGCTTAGTAGTCACTTTTTGATTTTTTCCGCGGCTTTTGATTTTCGCGGCTTTTTGTATAGATTTCTGTATATATACACATTTTTCCTGACATTTTTATATAATAATCTGGACTGACCACTTGTCTCTTTTTCTTGTGAGGGCCCGAGGATCGAGGCGGCCGATTTCGAGAAGCCGACGCAACCGCGAGACTCAGAGGCGGCTCCCTTCTGCACGGAGCCGCAGGAGAGAGTGAGAGAGAGTTGAGTGGGTGAGGTTAGATTAGGTCTCATTTGACTATTATTGTTGTAATAATACAGGGACTCAGAGACTGTGTTTGACTTAGCGGGTCTGTTTCGCCGAGCACCGGTGTGCTCGGGGGACCCTTAGGAGTTTTTTGCGGCTTTTTACGTGGCTTTGTTTTCTTCCCTTTTTACTGCCTTTTCCGGTGTTTACGCGGTTTTTGATCGAGCCCCTAGCTGTAGGATTTTCTGCTTGATTGTGACGTAACTCATAGGATCCAAACACCCTAATATAATTGCCTGTTCCTATAGTATGGTAATTGGACCTATAATAAAAATAATAATAAAATAGCCGTTTCATCGCCTCCGAGCCTACGCGCCGCGAGCCCACCCCGTCAAGCGCTACTCCTGAACTCGACCTGTCAAGAAGAGGAGGGGTGGGTCTAGACCGGACCCTTTGGATTGGAGGCTGGTGGTCGGCTAGCCGTTCTTTCGAGTAGCACTGTTGTTTAGGGCCTCGGTTTTCCGCTTGCATCATTTAGGTAGTTTATTTCCTGTCTTTACATTTATGCGCGGATCATATTGCATGTAGAGTGCTGGAGTCAGGTATGCCTTCCTTACTTTGCATGCATCATTGATTTATCGTGCATCGGCTTTTTCATCTTCTCCCCCTGTTTTGGACTTAATAACCAGGAGAACCGAAAAATTCATTAGGCGTTTGTTTGATATTTGAAAAATACTAAAAAGAAAAATCATAAAATTGGGACTGGATAAAACTATTGACCCTAAAAGATGCTCATCCTAAAAATTTGTCTTGGGGAGAGCAACCCCCTCATTGTATGGTTTGGATGCGCGAGAGAGTGACCCGCACCCTAGGTAGAGCCCTCCGGTGCTATTTCTAGCTGACTACCGACTCTTCCGTGCGGGACAGTCGGTTGGGGCAGCATCGGATATCCTAACAGGTCACGTAAGCGCTCTGATATTTTTTGTGTTCACCTAATAAAATTGACAAGATAATTTGACCGAGCTTTCACGGTCTTCAGCTCGCGTTGCGTTGGTGAACCGGGGGTTTGTATTCTGATCATAGTTTCTCCAGATCTCATCCGCACTACTCGCCAGATCAAGATGATGGGTAGACGCTCTCTTAGGCAGCCTCTGGCTGCACCGCTTCCGGGCACGTCTACCCGATCATCTAGGTTGGCCCGCGAGAGCCGAGACCAGCTCTCCGAGCCCGAGTACGACTCTGCCCTATTCCCCCTCGACCCCCTTTCTTTCCGACCTGAGAGACACGGGCCCGATGAGAGATTGATTGATTTGACAGCACCTGAGTTAGGCTCGTTTGATTTTGCAGACGTCGCCATGGCCGACAGTTCAGATGATCACTCCCGTCAGCCCGAGCATTTTGTACTAGACCAGGGAGCGATCAACTCCACCCTGATCGCATCACTTGAGACAGTCCAGCAGCAGTTACGCGATCAGGGAGCGTTTATGATTGAGATGAGGAGAGAGTTGGAGAGGCTCAGAGCAGAGCGAGACCAGCAGAGCGAGCCTGGGGACGGACCAGATGCAGAGGCACGAGCCGCAGCAGCAGCAGCAGCCGCAGCCACCGCCGCCGCGGCAGCCGCTGCGGCAGGAGGACCACCGAGACCGATGCGGGAGTTGCACAACCCCGGATCTACACTGATGCATCATTGGGTAGTGGTGCCTGCTATCATGGGGGACTTCAAGTTCCCCCCGAACACCCTGTAGATGCTTCCCCGTTTTCACGGACTTGCCACCGAGGAGCCCCATCTCCACCTCCAGGAGTTCTTGATGATTTGCAGTACTGTCCACGACCGTCATGTGGACCAGGATACTATTCGGATGATCGCCTTCCCCTTTTCACTGGCAGATAGAGCAGCCACCTGGCTGAAGCATCTGGGGAAGTTTGTCTACACCTGGGAGCAGCTCCGCACCGAGTACTTGAACAAGTACTATCCACTCGGGCGGACGAATGCAGCGAGGGCCCTGATCAGTAACTTCTCCATGCTCCCCAACGAGCAATTCCATGAGGCATGGGAGAGGTTCCGAGAGCTCACAGACCGATGCCCGCACCACGACATCACGAAGCCGAACCTAGTTCAGATCTTCTTCAGCGGGTTGACACCAGAGCTCCAGGGCCTGGTGAATGCTTCTTGCAGCGAGTCCTATTTCGCCAAGGATCACGACCAGGTCTGGGCCATTTTCGAGGAGATGGCCGAGAATTACATGGTGATGTCCCAGACCCGGTTGTACACACAGGGGAGACCCCAGCAGCAGCTAGGATCCGTGCAGTACCAGAGGATAGCACGGGTCGATGCAGGTCCATCTAGTTCGTCCGCAGTCGCAGCAGCACAGGCAGAGTCGTCCGCTGCGGACATGGGTATCATCAGCGAGAAGTTGGACCGCATGGAGCTGATTGAGAAGAAGCAGTGCCAGGGTATCACGCAGATGGAGCAGATGGCACAGACTCTGAGCGACATGAAGACCCAGCTCATGTGTCTCCAGGAGGCACAGACGGCTTCACATCCCCGTCTTCAGTCGCGAGGCGACTCCGGCAGCAGCAGCAGCTTATCCCAGCGCTCTAGCTCCCTACAGCAGCCTAGACAGGTTCATCTTGTACAGGCGGAGCCGTACCAGCCGCAGCAGCCCTCCTACCAGTTACCGATCTTCAATCCAGGAGTCCGGTCTAGGCTCACCCCTCTTCTTCTCGACACATCGATTTCAGGAGCAGCGCTTGATAGGGTGGGCTCGCGACACGTAGGCTTGAAGATGATGAGGCGACTGTTTAATTTAAACTAAGTCCAAAACGCACTATAGGTACATGCAATGGTTATTAGGGTGTTTGGACCTAATTTACTCGATCAAGCAAGCCTAAAAGCTAAGGGCTCATTCCACAAAAGAAAGGAAAAATAAAACAAAACCGGAAAATGACAGCGGTGAAAACGCGATGAAAACCGCGGTGAGCCCCCAAGTGAACAATCACTTGGAAATTAGGCTCGAGTGTCCAAGTGTCCAAGGTACGTGTATTATTACAAATTAATCAAATCTCTCTCACACAATTATTAACTACTAACTAACAAACTATCTCTCAAATCTCCTGCTCTCTCCTACCGGCAAGGGTAGAATAGCAGGCTCCTCTTCCCAAGGCTTCTCAGGATCCCCTAGGCGATACTCCAAGGTCGGCGGTTCCTCGTAAGAAGACAAGAAAGAAAGTGGTCAAATAGCTCAACAATAGATATCAAAAATGAGAGATCAAATAAAGCAATGATATAAACAAATAATCACAATCACAATCAAACAAAGATCTAAACACTGTTGCTCCCCAGCAACGATGCCATTTGATAAACCCAAAAGTCGAGCGGTCGTGTATTCCACACAAGGCGGGAACACAGTCGATGTGTTGACCACTCAGAAATCCGGATTTAGTCAACAATTAACCCACATTATGAAATCAAATAATGACAAGCAAAAGTGGAGTTAAAATTTATTATTAACTCTACATAAAATGTGTATAGTGCAAGTATGTGTAGAGTGTCGAACACAGGGAGCAAACAGAGATCAAGCAAATTGTGCAAAATGTGATGAGATTAAATGTCTAGAGGTATGCAATTTTTTGTGGGTTTTTAATTTTATATTTTTTTTATTTAATTTTGGATTTTATATTTTCGTATTTTGATTTTTAAATTTACTGATTTTATATTTTCTTTTTGTATTTTATATTTTTATATTTTCTTTTTCTATAATAGAATATATATACAATATAAGGAAGAGAGGGATAGAGTATTTATAAAAATGAGGAAAAATACTCAAAAATCAGGAAATGAAATGTTTGTGGCTTTTTTATATTTTTAAGATGTTTTTGTGATTTTTAGAGATTTTTATGAATGTTTTTGGTATTTTTAAAAGTGAAAATAAAAGAAAACAATGAACTAAGCTACTGGCCGAGACTAAAATGAGGATAAAAATTATCAAACAGTATCAAAAATTCCTCAAATTAATTTTAAAGTAAAGGAAATAAAGTAAGGAAACTACAGAAACTGAGTTTATATTTTTAGGATTTTTCTAGAAATTTTTAGATTTTTATGCAGTTTCTAAGAGTTTTCTAATTTTTAAGGTTTTTGTTTTGATTTTTTAGTGGTTTTAGGACTGACACTAAAATATGATAAGACAAGCCAAATATAATTTTTTTGGAATTTTTTCAAAACGTTTTTATAATTTTTATGGATTTTCTAATGCAAACAGTGCTGAAAATGCATGTTTTTGATTTTTAATAAATATGAAAATGCAATAAAAATGCAATACAAAAATATGGCATGAATGAGCAAGCAATCATGAGCTTAAACTAATTTCTTGGTGATTTTTAGCAATTTATAGATGCTTGAAATAAATAGATACAACATCAAGAAACTACACTACTAGCAAGGGCATAAGTGCAAATAAGCAAACACCCAGGGGCTAAAGTGCAATTTTCACACAAAATATATAACTAATAAATGGAGTTCCTGGATTGATTACAAATACCCAAACCCGGAGGGGGTTTGCTGCAAAATCACCATGCCCACGCGTATAAACACGTGACCTGGCAAGGGTACAGATGTAATATTACAAAATTCCAGGGGTACACATGCAAATAGTCCATAAATAATTACACATTTCAGCAAAGTCTTGTACTGGAACGAAATAGTAAAACCCGCGAGGATCTCTATGCAAAACACCATGCACCTCACGTGTACTAGTCACGTGAGGTGACGTGGCCGAGGACCTTTTTGCAATAATGGAAAGTGCAGAGCATTGACTATAAATATTACAAAAATATTTGAACAATTGATGAATGTTTGATAATTAACATTTAAATACAAAAAGGCACGAGCGTCGAGATGCAAAATACCCTCGCGCACGGATCGGACGGCTGATGCTATCTGACTTGCCACGTGTCGCGGCGCTACGCTCCGATACCGCTTCGCTTGTGCGGCAGAGATCAGCTCCTCCTCGGTTGATAGAATGGTTGAGGTGGGAGGTGATTGGACGGTGGCTGCACGATCTGGCACGGACCCGAGATCAGACGGTCGGGAGGGACGAACGAAGAACATGGAAGAAGCCCTCGTCCGGCGAACTTCCCGACCTCCGTTCCTCCTTCTTCGTGACGTTGACGAGTACAAAATGGGCCCGGCGAGCTCCTGCAGTCTCCCTCTAGATGCTGGAAGTTTCAAAACTCCTCAGCGACGGCCAAGGCACTCGCGAGAAGATGGCGGAGCTTTGGGCTTTGCGTATCTCCGGCGAGTGAGCAAAACAAGCTCCAGGTCCTTGTTGAAGGGCTTCGACCTGCAGAAAAGTGTGAGAGGACCCAGGGAAAAGTGCCTGGGTCCCGCGATGGTGGTAGCGAGATGAAGGTGGCGTGAGCGATGTAGTCGGAGGTGCGCTCCGACAAGGGTCTCGCTGGTTTGACTTGGTCGATGAAGCACGAGATTAACGATGGGAAACGGATCTTAAGACTAAGGCAAAGAAAAAGCAAAAGAAATAAAGGGAGAAGAAGCTGCCTCAATGGCTGAACACCAGAGGGATATACCTCAACGGCAGAGGACTTCGTCGGAGGTGGTGGAGTCGCCTCAGTGCTTGCTCGACCCGCCTGAAGGCCGTCGGAGGAAGCTGTCACCTTCCTGGAGCTCTTAGGCACGATTAGGGGAGCGCCACTTGTGGAAGAGGGGTTCAAAACTTGAATCGAAGTCAGAGGTGCGTAATATGGGGTTGACGAACAGGCGAGAAGATCATGATGTCTTGGGCGTTGTGATGATCCAATGCCCGAAAAAATCCTTGGGCGAGTATGATGGATGATCGATGAGAAACATTGCAGGAGGAATCGACGCCAAAGGTTGAAAGTTGTGGCCTCGATAAACCCGAGAAAACGGGCAAAAATGCAGGTCTGACACGGCTATGGGAGGAGGTCAGAGAGTTGACCTGAGGTCAACTGTCAGACCAACCTGGTTGGTCCATGTGGACCAACTAAGAAAAATCCCTTAGAAAATGATTAAGTAAATCATTTAAAAATAGTAAACAATTTTATTAATTTTAGGTTATTTAATAAAAAATGTTTATTATTTTACAAATTATTTTATTATGAATTTTAATTTTTTTAGGAGGTATAAAAATGTAGGTTACCTTTTATACCCTTTATAGGTATATATATGTCTATGTATTTGAATAATTTATTTTTATTTTGTGTTTTAATTTATTAATTTTTGTTATTTTTTTATAAATTTATAAGGTATTTTTATACACTTAAAAGTATTTTTATTTTATTTTTCTGAAGTCATTTGTATACTTAATAAAATATAAGTAATAATTACATAGATCTGTTAATAGGTATTATACCTAGGTATTGTACATGCAAGTATTTTATTTTGAGTTTTCTTTGAATTTTTATTCTGATTTTAATGTACAAATATATTACAAATAATATTTACAAAGTTATAAAAATATAAAATTGTAGAAATAATGAATAACAAATAAAATGAATATTTTAATCCGTACAATTATACAATAGGGGTCCAAAACTCAACATTCAAACCTTAACTCCGAAAAATACGAAACCAACGCCAATAAATAGCTTATTTTAAACTATATACAATTAAAGGTGAGTTTCGTACATTTAGAGTTTTTATTTGCGAGATACGGGTCTGGGAAGTTGGAGTTCTGGAATCTTATTCAGATCATAACTTTTTATCTGTACATTATTTTTATGTGAAATCAATTTTGTTTTTTTCTTTTTATAATTATCTACAACTTTCATATTCAAAGTTTCTTTATTTAAAGTATAAAAAGTGAAACCAAAAATAGGTCCCAAAATGAATAAAGAATGAATTAAATAAAAGGGGTTCTTATTGTGTTTTGGCCCTTATCTCCCCCTACTTTAATCCTTGTCAACCTATTCATCGAGATGCTTAGGTCTCGGGATTTCGGGTCATAAAATATTTACAATATTTTATTCTTTTTCTTATATTTATTCTAAAATTTTGGCTTTAATCACAGTGTTTTATACACTATTTACATACACATGGATAGATGCTAAGATGCATAAATTAGCGCTATTTACACGCATTTGCTAGGGTTTTTGATGCCAAAATGATAGAATAAAGATGACCAAATGTGGATTCATCAGTCCACATAACAAATATTCCTAAAAGTTTTACTTTTAATATTATATTCATAATACTAAACAGAAATATAAAATGGCGGGAGGGATTTAGCGCAAAATATCTAGGTCGGTATGTGCTTGGCATATGAGGACAGATTGTGTGGCTGAGGTTGCGTAATGTGGTGCCACTTAAGTCCAATAGTGCAGGACATGCATAGGTTCGCTTGAAATAGATGATCCAAATTAATATTTAGGTTGTGGCTTTGATCTGACAATTTGAAGTGATGCGGAAGAACACTTCCCTGCTCCTCCTTTGATCATGTATTTCCCCTCCGTATGGTGTACTTCCTTGTTGATTCGCCCAAAAGCTTCTTGGGGTGTCTTCACACCTATAAAAAGGCCTCAAATGGTCCAAGCCTCATCGGAGGAGTCCTAGAAGTCTTCTTTTTCTCAAGTACCTAGAGGTCATGTTCTTCAATCCAATCCAACTCCAGGTGCTCCTTTAGATCCTATCCGTCACGATCCCAATTTTGGGTCGTCAGATTCTCCCATATCCGAACATGGTTACACAATAATAATTTATTCAATAATCACAACTAATATTCAGAAACAGACTGCAATTGAAATACTAAGAAAGAAGTATTTCAACACTTTTCCTTTCATAAAAAAATATGGTACATTTTCCCACTATATCTATTTACATGTACATCAACTAGAAAGGAAATGCATACAAGATTACCAACTACCTTAGAGAGTAATGCTATTGTGGGTGTCTAGATGGTTATTGACCCTGTGATGACTCTCCAACTATTGGGTTTATAAAAATCATGGAATAAAGATTAGCGAGTGTTAAGTAACGAAGAAGACAAAAGTAAAGAACTAGTGTAGTTTAGAAAAAGTTATTAGAGAAGAAAATATATTTCTTCTCATTAGTTTAAGTCATATTCCATCTATTCCACATTAGTGACTAGTCTGTGAAATTTATCTCACCACTTATGGGCTCCAAAGCTGTGAACACTTCGAGATTGGAGATTGCGTTCATATGGTGAGCTTATGTCACCACACATCGCCTAAACCAATCCTACATTACTACCCTGATAGTTTCCTTCTCTTTTATTATCCATGGTTTCAAATCTTCGGCTTGACAAACAAAAAAGCACACCGACCTCGAGGATTCGGTAGTTTAAAACCACATGCTAACCTTTAATCACATATACTAGCAATTTTAAATACATGTTATCGTGACCCTATCGTTGTCCAAGAACCAGTGCCTCCACATGGAACGATTGACATGCGAGCCCACGACGAGCCATTATGCAATAAATGTTATTACGAATATCATTCCCTGATCTGAAATGAAGAATAAATAATATATAAAAGGTCCCTTATTACAATTAGGGTTATGTACCATGGCCATCTTAATAATCATACAACTGTTGATTCAACTATTGAATCATAGAGGCCGGTGCTAGGATGAATATCTAAAGGGTTAGATTGAGGACTCATCAAGCACCGTCAAATGATTGTTAAGAGATGATCTCCAACCTGAGTAGGAGATGCAATCCTTTCTCACATAGGTTGATATCAGACCGACCTCTTGATGCAGGTCCTTTGCATAGGAATAGAGATTCAGAGGTGTCAGATTAGTTAGGTCAAAGAGTTGACTTAACGAGATCGAGATAACCAAAGTCCTATATCGTATGCTATCACGATACAGGCACACATCCTATGATCGGATACAGATGTGTTACTATATGTCTGAGTATGTACATTTGGCAGACCAATAGGTTGATGACCTAACCAAGGTCTGTACACCAGTGCGCTGGTGTGCATATAAGGGCATTTGAGTAATACGATCTCTCAAAGGGATCATACAGGTTCACTACTGAACCGGAAGACATGATATCACTCATGAGATATTGGGAAGAATCAAATTCCGTGTACGGTCGTCTTACTTTGGAAGCTTGACTGAATTTGTAGGTTTGATATATACTTTTGGAAAGTATATGATCAAGACCTAGGTATGATATATGCTTTCGGAAAGTGTATGATCGATACCAACTCCCAATGATCAAATGAGAAACTTACTGATAAAACCCTGAAGTAGACAATATAAAGTTTATCTAATACATCGGGTTTATTCTGAGTCTTCCAGTATGCAGGATGTACATGTGTTGGGAATACTAAGGGTGATGTGATCATAAACAATTGTATAACCATGACGCTTCCATTCCTAAGGAGTGATGAAACGGGTATGGATTTGAGTGACTCCTCTCAGTAGAGAAGTAATCTGATCTTGGTCCAAATGTTGGACATTGATCTGAATGTGATTCAGATGCAATGAGAAGATTAGATTTGTGGTCTTGATTTAATCAAGCATCTATGGGAGGCCCGAGATCTGGATTTGAGATGTGATTTCAACATCCAAGTGACTATACGTGGAACAATACAATCGCCCTATCCTTATCTCCAAGTATCTGCGGAGAAAGCGCATTATCCTTGAAAGAGTTCATGGATAATTTCATTGTTGATGTGTGTATCCAAGCATTGAGAAAATTGATAATTAAATGTGATTTAATTATCATGGATAATATGAATTTGATTCATATTATAAGGAGAGTTATCTGAGATACTTAAATGTGATTTAATTATCAAAGATGTGAATAATGTGAATATGATTCATATTATTCTGACACATGAGAATAGAGATCCAAGATGATTAAATACGATTTAATTATCATGGATATGAATAATATGGATAGCACTATCCATATTAATCACATATATTATAAATGTGATTTATAATATATTAGAGAGAGCATATTGTGATTTATATTTGTTAATTAATTATTGATGTGAATTGGATTCACATTGGATGATTAATTAAAATATAATTACATTTTATTTTGGGATGTGAATGTGATTCACATTTTTCCAATAGCATGATTGCAATATTTCACAAGATAATTATGAATTATTTTTGTGAAATATTTTACAGCAATTGTTGTTGTAAATCCTGGAGATCTCATGAGATAATGGTATCTCATGAGATAATGAGATCTCATGAGATAATGGTATCTCATGAGATAATGGTATCTCATGAGATAATGAGATCTCATGAGATAATGGTATCTCATGAGATAATCAGATCTCAAGAGATAATGAGATCTCATGAGATGTTGTAGTCGTCCTCCCTTTTTAGGGGATATGGTTTAACTCCTCATTATCTCCAAGGATAATTAATTGATTTAATTTGAATTTAAATATATTGATTTATCGATATATATTAAATTAAATTAAATTAATTGTTGTTGTGTTTTTACAACAAGATCATGGCCATTGAAAGAAACACAAATCAATCTCAACCATTGATTGTGTGTTGTCCATGGATTAGGATCCATGGACTCCCAAAACCCTATATAAGAAGAGGAATCCATTGCTCTTCATATGATATAATTATGAATGCTCTCTCTCTCTCTCTCTCTCTCTCTCTTTTCTCTCTACACACCCACTCTCTCTATCTCTCATGTGGCCATCCACCATGAATGCCCTGGAGAGATCCTCCATCACCGCAACATCGTCGTTATGCTGCCCAATCGTTTTCTTGTGGATCTCTGTCTACTTTGGCGTGCCTTGCTCGTGAAGAATACGTAGTATCTCATTTTTCGAGATCAGGAGATCCGTGGCTTGGATCATCAACATGGATTGCGAGAAGCACGTGTCTCATCCACGCGCTCGTAAGTGTCTCCTCTGTCGGATCAGACTTGAGACAGGAGGTCTCTTTGTTTACAGACTCGATCGCAACCACGCTTCAAGAGGTAATCCTATTACTTGTTTGTGGTTTAGACGAAACGATCCGAGAAGTGTTCTTGTATCATGTGGTTTCGTCACATAAAAATTTTTAATTTCCGCTGCATCAGGCAACTAGTGCGAATAGTCGCTCCCGATTGAATTCGATGCGATCATCACGCTTCCGTGATGCGCTTGAGGATTTTTTTCTCGTATCCTTCAATTTCATGCGCTCAACATATTCGAGCAACCATGTACCACCTAGGTATGACTTGCTAACAAACATACAGATTGCCTGCCCAACCTGTAGTATCTACACCAAGTCATCCTTATCATTAAAAATAGTATGAAATTTGAAACTAGATATCATTTATGCCATGTTATCTTTTATATAGCATATGTATCATTTTACACAATTATCACAATAATTGCAAGACCGATCCCTTTCACTAATTCTATTTTAGCAATTATTTTAGAGTAAATCATGAAACAAGTTTATGAATGTTATTCAAAATATTAAGCATGATAAACATATGTTCTTATCCAGTTTAACTTGAAAACCCAACAACAAGAGGTAGGATTTCGTTATCTAGTCAAGCTCTCTCACGTAAGCAATGGTTTATCGTGATTCATTTTTAGAAAGGGTGATTTACAGTTCCCGAAGCGATCGAAATTCACTTTCGTATCAATAACACAAAGAACATACCAAAAACACAAAAAACGAAGGAAAAACATGAAGAATGCGAAGAAGGAACAAAGAAAATGAAGAATGCGAAGAGAATATTTTCTCTCATAATTTTAGCAGAACTGAAGGATATTGTTAGATCCTCAAGCGCATCACGGAAGCGTGAGCATCGTATCGAATACGATGAAGAACGACTAGTCGCACTAGTTGTTCTATGCAGCAGAAATTAAAATTTTTCATATGACGAAACCACATGATCCAAGAACACTTCTCGGATCATTTCATCTAAACCACAAATAAGTAATAGGGTTACCTCTTGAAGTGGTTACGATCGAGTATCTAAATGAAGAAACCTCCTGTCTCAAGTTTGATCCGACGGAGGAGACGCTTGCGAGCATATTGATGAAACACGTGCTCCTTGCAATCCATGTCGACGATCTGAGCGTGAATATCCAGATCTCGTCACACGAGATAAAACGTCTTCTTCACGAGCAAGGCATGTCGAAGTAGACGGATATCCACAAGCAAACCATCGGGCAACATAACGACGACGTTGCGGTGATGGAGAATCTCTCTAGGGCATCCATGGTCGACGGCCACATGAGAGAGATAGAGAGAGTAGGCGTGTAGAGAGAAAGTGAGAGAGAGAGAGAGAGAGTTGTTGTCTCAATTGTTGTGTAAAGAAGAGCAAAGGGGTGCCTCTCCTTTTATAATATTTTGGGATCCATGGATCTCAATCAATGGGACAACACAAATCCAATGGCTCTCATTGATTGTGTTTCTTTTAATGGCTAAGATTTGTGTAGGTAAAAACCAACAACAATTAATTTAATAAAAAACAAATATATATTAAATATAATTTGATTTATATCAAATCAATCTCCATTGGAGAAATAGGAAGGAGGCAAGCCTCCTTCCATGAATGGAGTGGATGACCACCACATTCCATATAGGAAATGTGGCCGTCCACCCTCCCCACAAAGAAGGTGGCTTCTTCTCCTTTTTATTCCATGAGATACATTACCCATAAATTTCTCCAATATTTGAAATAACTTTTGTTGCAAATATATTCACCAAAATAATTCCAAATTATTTTGTGAACATTGCAATCTTGCCATTGGAAAATTATGAATCACATTCACAACACAAAATAAAATGTGAATTCATATATAATAGCTCTCTCTTATATATTATAAATCACATTTATAATATATATGACTAATATGGATATTGATATCAACATTATTCATATCCATGATAATTAAATCACATTTAATCATCTTAGATCTCTGTTCTCTTGTGCCCAAATAATATGAATCACATTCACATTATTTATATCTTTGATAATTAAATCACATTTAATTATCTTAGATAACTCTCTTTATAATTTGAATCAAATTCATATTACTCATGATAATTAATCACATTTAATTATCAATTTTCTCAATGCATGGATACATAATATCAACAATGAAATTATCCTGAACCCATTCAAGGATAATGCGCTTTATTCATGGATACTTGGAGATAAGGACAGGGTGATTGTATTGTTCCATGTATAGAGACTTGGATAATGAGATCATATCTCAAATCCAGATCGCGGGCCTCCATAGATGCTTGATTAAATCAAGATCGCAAATCTAATATTCTCATTGTATTTGAATCACATTCAGATCAATGTCCAACATTTGAACCAAGATCATATTACTTATCTACTGAGACGAGTCGCTAAAATCCAGACCCGTTTCATCACTCCCTAGGAATGGAAGCGTCATGGTTATACAATCGTTTATGATCACATCACCCTCAGATATTCCCAATACCTGTACAACCTGTATATTGGAAGACTCGGAATAAACCTGAAGCATTAGATCAACTTTACATTGTCTACTTCAGGGTTCTATCAGTAAGTTTCTCATTCGATCATTGGTAGTTGGTATCGATCATATACTTTCCAAAAGCATAAATCATACCTAGGTCTTGATCATATACTTTCCAAAAATATATATCAAACCTACAAATTCAGTCAAGCTTCCAAAGCGAGATGACCGTGCACAGAATTTAATTCTTCCCTATATCTCATGAGTGAGCTCATATCTTCCGGTTCAATAATGAACCTGTATGATCCCTTTGAGAGATCTTATTACTCATATGCCCTTATATGCACACCAGCGCGTCGGTGTATAGACCTTGGTTAGGTCATTAACCTATTGGTCCGCCAAATGTACATACTCAAACATATAGTAACACATCTGTCTCTTGTCAGAGGATGCATGCCTGTATCGTGACAGCATATGATATAGGACTTTGGTTATATCGATCTCGTTAAGTCAACTCTTTGACCTAACTTATCTAACACTTCTGAATCTCTATTCCTATGCAGAGGACATGCATCAAGAGGTCGGTTGGATATCAACCTAAATGAGAAAGGATTTCCATCTCCTACTCAGGCTGGAGATCATCTCTTAACAATCATTTGACGGTGCTTGATGAGTCCTCAATCTAACTCTTTAAATATTTATCCAAGCACCAGCCTTTATGATTCAGATATAGAATCAACAGCTGTATGATCATTAAGATGGCCATGGTACATAACCCTAATTGTACGAAGGGACCTATTATGCAACTTATTCATTCTTCATTTCAGATCAGGGAATAATATGTGCAATAGCATTTATTGCATAATGGCTCGCCGTGGGCTCGCATGTCCAACAAGAACATCCCCTTATATCGGGGTCGGAAAATTTTGGCAGAGTTTCCCTTTATATCGGGTCATATTTCTATGAAAATTTCAGTAGAGTTTCTCCTTATATCGGGATATATTTCTATGAAAATTTCAGCAGATTTTTCCTTTATGAGAACATTTTTCAAAAGAAAATCAGAAAGAAAATCGGAAAGAGATTCCTCCATAAAATCATCAAGAGGAAAACAACAATGAAACAAAATGAATATAATAGAACTGCAAGCGATGGAGAATCGTTAGACATCATGCATCTTACATGAGTGAAGCATGTGGCGAATCACATGGTTCACTGACGTGCCTAGCCGCCCCCACTTAAGTAGGGTGTTACACATATTTCTCCACCAAAACAACTATAAAATCGATAAAAACCGTTGAATCGACAAGTCTCTTGTCAAGGGTGAGTGAGTGATACAAAGAACATGTATGCTCATTGACGACCTAGCCGCCCGCACCTAAACAGGGATATGCTCATATTCCTCTTCAAATCATAACTCAAAATAAATTTGAAAGGAAGATGGAATCGAAAACCTAGCTTGAAAAAGAAGCCGAATAAAAAACCAAGCTCAAGTTAGAGCTTACTTTTGGAGCCAAATAGGAAAGGATTGCACCGTCTTCCTCCTCTTCATCCTCCTGGTAGCGCTTTGCTTGTGTTTCTTCCCCACCTTCTCTCCTCCTCCCGACCTATCTATCCTAGCCCTAGGGGTAGTGTACATCACCAAAAAATAAGCCTCTTAATAATGTCAAATTAACATTCGAATTTCATTGCAGTCGGGCAAAATCAGATCAATCGAAAATCGCTTAATCATATTTTTCAATTAAACATAAGCGGTCAAATTTTTTTACTTGGGTAAGCCCAAGGTCAAACTCAAGGACATGAGCATCTTAAGTGATTATGCAGATTCTCAATACTCATATTAAGTGATGAATAAATAAGTGATAGGTCAACACACAAGGACACATAATGGTGCAGATAGATGGAGACATTTTTTTAGTTTTTATGATACAACATGATGCAAATACGAAACTATGCAAATATGCATGATAAAAATAAGATAACTGAGCCACAAATTGAGTCAATTTCAAGTTCAATTAATGAAGCAAATTTAATTTATGAATTAATAAAAGTCTTGAGAACTCATTAAACATATGGCACTATATTACTAGAATTAATCATCCAAATTTTAAGTGTTAATTCAGCAAACAAATCATGCCAATAAATATATAAGGAAGTAAGCTTCGAAATGAAACTGAAATCAATAAAAACACATATCATATGCTCAAGATATTCGCAAAAGAGTCTAGGGGCATAAACGTAAAGAAAACTTCAAAATAAATAGATATGCATTACAAACAGGTCCTTGGAAGGGTTTAAATGCAATTAAAATAAAGTTCAAGGCTTCACTGTAATGTTCCCAAACATGTGGGGGTTATATTGTAATTATTAAAACTCGAAGGGGATAGAATGCAAATAACCCCAGGCACGCATGTTGTGCATGTGCTTGGAGGACCTATCTGCATATGAAGAAGTCGACGGGGCACCCCTGCAATTTTCCCAGCCCTCACGTGACAAGAGCACGTGAGGCTAGGCTCGGATGGAGGCTCTGGCTCGAGTGGAGGCTCGAGAGGCTCATGCTACATGGACGGATATGGAGCATTGGGTACTAGCTTGGATCGCTCGAGCCTCCGAGCCTCGGATGCGTCAACGTGGCTTATTGTGGGTCGTTGGATGGGCACCGGGGAGATGCCATCCAACGACACCTGTAACTCTTGGAGCATCTCCTCCATAGATGGCTGACGGCACGAACATCTCTCCGATAGAGTTGCGCAAGTTCCGTCGTTGTTGTATATGCACGATGAAGCTCCATTGAGGTTCCTGGAAGGTTGGAGGCTAACGTCGAAGCACGAGTAAGATGTTGGACTTCCTGGTGGAGGCTAGTGATGCCCATACGCCTGAGGCAGAGCTTGCGAAGTTGGCTTCGATGAGGCTCCATCCAATGAAGATGAACACATGTAATAGTTAGAGGGTTTAGCCGAAGCATGCAGATGTGGTGAGTGTAGGAAAAGTGAGTTTAAGTTGGAGCCTATGCGGGTGAAGAAGGTGGAGGCTCGTTGGATTGCTCCGCCGTGAACGACGGAGCAAATAGGCGGCATGGCTGAGGTTATGATGGAGAGAAGAAGGTGGGTGAAGTATAGCACGAGGATAAGCGATGTGTAGGGAAGCTTTGGCGATGGTGAATTATCGATGAGGATTATAAAATGCGTCTAATTAATTAGTAGAAACTTGAAGGAAAATATAAGAAGGCTTACCTAGAGATCAAGGCAGAGGAGGGCAGTATGGGCTGAGGTCCAAGGGAGGCTCTAGTCTTCGCTGGACTCCGATGACCAGTTGGAGCAGCTCGCCAACTGGTTTACGGCCGGATCATGGCCAACCGTGGTCAAGGGTCGTCACTGAAGCATAACGGTCTTTGCGTCGTCAATCCAACCTCCCCCTGTCACAAGAAGACGGAGAGATGCTGGGTCGTGTCCCTCGTAAAGGTGGACAAGGCGGAGCGTGGGGTGGAGGCGGCATATTTTAAGGGGAGAGGGTAGAGTTGAAGGTGGTGGAGGCCGCAGGTTGCGAGTGGAGTGGCTCTGACCTAATCGATCAGGGCACATCGTGCGGCTATGAAGAGGCGTAGATGGTCGTTGGATCTAGTGATCCAACACTTGTAGAGCGAGGGGATGAACACTCTAGATGAAATCTAGAGAAAGATCGAAGGGAAGAGAATGGATAGGAAATGAGCGGATGAGATGGAGGCTCTAGAAAAACGACGCAGAAGGGAGGTAAGTGGTGCGTATCACGTGGCTCGATTAGAAGGAGCCATGTGGACCAATGAGAATTATTCAGAAAATTTTTTGAAAAGAAATAGAATGAGGCTGAGTTGGGAAAAACTCAAAACATGAAAGTTGTAGATCTTGATGAGATCTACAAGTTTCATGTTGACCAAAAACCCAAAAGAAGTCAAACAAAGGGAGAAATAATTTTTGTGAGCATTTTTAAAGGTATAAAAACACTACAATTTTTTATTTTTTTTATTTTTTGTATTCTTAATTTATTTTTAGACCAAGATATATACGACATTTACTCCGGTTTATTGACACATTTTTAAGCAAGGGGATTAAAATGAGGAAATTATCATGATGAAACCAAGGTTCATCATAGTGGTGGTAGTCGAAATCGTAGAGATTGAATGGGTGGGGGGCTATATAGGCTTCAGAAAACCACACCATAGCTAGTAAATCAAGGTTTAACCTTTAAGCGCAGTTTAGCAGCCCATGGTTTAGGCCAAAGATTATCCGAAGCTTAAGACTTAAGTTAGAACTTTTCAAAAGCTTCTAGATTCTCTAATGATGCTTAATTAGTGCTAATTGTAATTAAATTTCACTAATCGTGATTTAACTTTCGTTATTTATCTTAAGTTTTACTGACCTCTTATTAGTGTTCACTAACGGTGATTAACGATCATTAATCCATCATTAGTTTCTTTAATCATTTTTAATTAGTCTTAATGACAATCACTAAGGATTAATGACATCTTAAGCCTCCTTACTTCTCTCTCTTCCGAAAATCATAATTATTCAGAATGAAGTCTGATTCAAATGAAACAAATTCCATTGGTTTCCTCTTGATGAGTCGAATCTTATGATATAAGATCGACGAGATGACCAAGTTCAAGGCTTTACAATTATAACAACCTAAAGGAAGTCTCATCTTCGAGACTTGAAATGTAGGCATAACAACATTTAAGAGGATTGAAACCATAACAATTTTAAAGGGAATGAACATCCTTTTATTTTTAATGAATATATACACAATATATAATGTTATATTTCAACCAAATAGGGGTATTTTGCTCTCATATCTACCTAAGATCCCTATGTGACTGATGAATCTCCATTTCATCACATTTATTCTTTTATCTTGGCCTTCATTCCCTTGCGAAATGCAAGTAAATATCATTATTTTGCCTAACTTAATATTCATAATTTATTGTAAAAATATGGTATAAATTACATTTTTTAAAGCCAAAATAAAAGAAAAAAAGAAAAATAAATAAAATGCCAAAGTTAGTTTATGACTCTAAACCTCAAGACCTATACATCATGATGACTGAGTCGACAAGGAACAAAGCAGGGGGAGATAAGGGCTACAAACATCAATAAAACCCTAGTTTTTGTTCTTCAATAATTCACTCTTGAGACCTATTTTATTCTTTATTATGTATACCTCAAAGCATTGAACTTCGTACAGGAAAGTTGTAGATAAAAATACAAAGAAAAATACAAAATTGATTTCACACATATACAATGTTGATTCTACACTCCAAATAAAATTCCAAAACCCAAACTTCACAGACCCATAACTTCTCTTTAAAAACTCAAAATACATCGAAATCACTTTAATTATATATAATGTTTAATTAGCTATTTAATAAAGGTATTTTATTTAATTTAGAGTTAAGATGCATAAGTTAGGTTTCATGAACCCCCTATTATACTATATACTTGAATAAAACATTCATTTTATTTATTCTTTATCTTTATCATTATTTTATATTTTAGAATTTTATAAATATTATTTATATTATATGTACATTTTAGAATACAATAAAACCATAAAGAAAACAATAAAAGGAAATAACATACTGAAATATTTAGATGAATATACCTTACATATACCGATATAATAAATACATCTATTTATTTAAGTATATAAATAGCATCATAAAATTATAACAAAAATATATTTGTGTATATTTCAATAAGTTATAAATATACAAATCAAGTATATAAAATAATAGAATTTAAAATACAAAATAAAAATAAAATAAGCCATATATGGGTAAATATACTAATAACTATACTTGTAAATACAAACTCATAATAAATAACTCCATAAAAATAAATAAAAATAAGATTTAAAAAATACTGAAAATAATAAATATTTTTATTATATAACTTTCATTTAATTAATTCCTTTATTTTTTATTTTCAATTATCTCTTATTTTCTAATCTATTTTGTCCCCTATCGGTCTACATGGACCAATGGGAGGGCTCTTCTTTCATCGACCTCTAGTCAATTGTGCCCTTTGGTGCTTTTTGCTCCCTTTTTCCCATGCATCTCTTCACCCTTTCTTCTTCGATTTTCACACAAAACCTGACCAATTGAAGCCTAATCCTCGCTAATTCATGGATTCGTTGTACATAACCCCAATCGATCACAAACACTAGGTCAATAAGGACCCACACCTCTGTGTATAAATAAAACCTCCTCCTTCCTAGCTTTTTTTGGCCCTTCTTCAATTCCTAAAACCCTTTCTACGCGTGTGAGTTCTCTTTGATAGAGAGAACATCCTCGAGGTTGAGGCATTATTAGGAGGAGAGGAGGCAGTCCAAGGTGGAGCTCTGACGACACCTCTGCTCCCCGGTCCCCAGGTATGAGCTACACTTTTTCGTTTCATTTCCAGGTAAACTTAGTATTAGGTTTTACATTCATGCTTGTCATTCCATCTTTAGGTCCGTAAATTAGCTTATAATTGAAAATTGAATATCATCGGAGCTCTCTGTTCCAACCATATTTCACTGTGACCTCGTCGACTTCTGACCCGCCTTCCATGCTCATTTCCTTTACCTTATCCTGTTGTATTTTTCCCTACTTAAAAGCAACCTGGTCCCACATGGATTAGCGAATCGGAGCTCCTCTGTTGCCTCTCACTGGAGCTTTTCTATCTCTCCCATTTTCTATCCTCCACAACTTCATTTTGGGTCGAGGCGATTCACCTCGAGCCCTAGTCTTCTTTTGCAGGTTCGACACATCAAGGACCCCTAGAGGGTCGATTATGGAGCTGAAGGAGTTTTTTAAGAACCTGACTTTTGGATGAGTTCCATGCCCCTCCTCAATAGTGCCTAGATCTTAAGTGCGCTTACGTGGCACTCTTCTAGCCGCGGGATAGCGCCTCCTTAGCGGTAAACTTCACTAACTGCTATTTTTGTGTATTTATATTAATATGTAAAGTTAGGTCTGAAGTGTAAATAATAGTGGATAAATTCCATAGAATCCCTTGTATTTTTGTGTATTTCCATTTATATCTGTGCCAGCTCACCTCACCCACGTGAGGTGAGCATTTTGCAACTGTACCCTTGGTCTTTTAGTATTTATAGATTGTCCATAAATTCGTACTTTTGGTGTTATATTTTGCGTATAAAATGCATAGAGGATCTTAAAAGTGTCTTATATTGCAAATATGCACAAGTTAATTGTTTTTAATTTAAATATGTGATGAATCCGCGATTCATCATCTCAATATCTTGATCTTAGCAAAATCCCTGAGTAAATTCTAAAATAAATATTCATAAAATCAATAAATTAACAAAATAAATCTTGTAAATAAAATGAACTAATTATTGTATATTAGATTGTACAAAATAAATTACCCATAAAAAGCCGCAAAAATAAGGGAGTTTTATACCTGTAAATAGCACAAAAATTCATGTATTTTTAATAATTTCATTTCAACTCCTTTTTGGAGAATTCTCTCTCTAACTTGTTCATAACAATGTATATAAAAATACAAAAATACAAAATAAATTTCACCTCAAATAAATCCTCCAAGATCCTAAAGAGGAAAAGCCGTAAAGTCCAACTTACAGGCCAAATTCCCGCTCCGTGTGAATCCGAATCCACCAAACTCACTTTTCAAGTTCAAGTTAGAAAATTATCTATCTAACGGAATGGTTTCATTAAAATCGGAGCTCGTTTGCAAAAGTTGGGTTTTGGGACCTAGATGTACATTGTATATTATGTATATGTTCATTCTTTATTCATTTTTATTTTATATTTATAAATTACTTAAAAATCCAGAAAAAATCATCGTTGTGTTGTATTTTGATTCTAGTATTTTATTATATTTTTATAAATATCTATTATTAAAAAGATAAAATAATACATATTAGAAAAGCAAACAAAAAATGTACATGTTGTTTGTCCTCTTTTGTAAATTCTCCACTCTTTTTCTTCTCTTTATTTTTATTGTATTTTAGTAGCATACTTTATTATTTATTTATTTATTTATTTCATATTCCCTACAATAACTTCTCTTCTACCACCAACCTCAATTCAACCCCACTATTTTTTAAACCTCCCATTCAACTCCATTAGTAATACAACCTCACATTCAACTCCACCACTTTAATATCATCTAATATCTTCTCTTTATATACATCTCATCCTCCTCATTTTGCACTTGACCAATCTTTATGTGAGGAGAGCCTAGTTCCCAGAGTTGAATCAGTGACAGCGACGCAACCGCGGTCGAGCGACGACAGCCCTCTCTCAGGTGAGATCCGTTGATTTTTTGGCCAACATCGCAGCCGCATCCTCGCGCTGCTCGAGCTTATCGCTCGTCGGCGATTCGAGCGAATACCATGCTTGACACGACTCATGTTTGTATTATTTGGAATTTTATTTATTTAATTAAGTGTTTCTTTTATATAGGTCACCATGTTCATCTATCTTTCATTATAAAAGCTTTCGATTGATCTCTAACCGTTGCTTTTGTGGCAGGGCCCTTGGTGTTCAAGGAGGCGAGGAGCTGGTGCTGCCCGCTGCGAGGAGATGTAGAAGCTTGCCTGGAGCAAGTCAAAAAGAAAAAATGTGTCAGTTTTGCATCTCATTTTATTTTGTAATAATCGTCTTTACAGTGGTCTTCGATCGAAGGCTTGTGGTTGTAAAAGAACGATATATGTGGTTGTGTGGGGATCGTATCCACTTGAGTGTCGACTTAGGACCAGGCATGCAGCTCTTTGAGCATATTTTATTTTTCATTCTTTTACGTGCTTGCTCGTATGTAGGACACATTAAAATAGAGACGCACATAATCTCGCTTCACTTAGCCAAATTAACTGGCATTCTTCCCCGCTAATAGAAGCATGATTAGGTGCGGCTTTCTGAATGACTTGCATACATGATTTTTGGTTTTTAAAACAACCCAAGTATTCATGTATTTTCGCTAAGTCACTGCATATTTTATCACTTTGCTTAGATCATGATTTTTATCGGTTACATGGTTTTTCTCGGTTTCCCTTCCTATCTTGATCACCTAGGTTAATGGAAAATGGGAATGAACGGTAGACGATGATTTCTTGATTTTTGAGCTCACCTTAATTCAGTGACAACCTTAAATAATAACTGGGACTGTTAATTGCAAGTCAACCTAAAAATGGAGTAAAATTTTATTTTGGGAGAGCAACACCCTCGTTTACGCTTTGATTTTTACTTAACATTTTCTCCACGTAAACATCTAATGTTTTATCACCAATAAAACCGACAAGATAATAAACCAACCTCGGTTGGTTTCATGTATGAGTTGGTGAAATTGAAGGGTTTTGCATGCTTGATTGAGCCATGTCTGCTCCGACATCCTCCCTTGAGCCTTCGATACTCCATTTATCTCTGCAGATTCATCCACTCATTTGTACATCCATCCTTCTTCTTCGTTCACCTTGGGTCTCTTCCAACATCAAATCTCCATCTTTATACTTAGGCTAATCTTAGCCTAAGTATAGGGGGGACCCGAGCCCCTATGATTTCTCCACTCATCTTTCCTTGCCTTTATACTTAGGTTATTCTAACCTAAGTATAGGGGGAGCCCCTCTTAGCACCCGTATATTTCTCTATATTTAAATGGACCTATGGACTTGTATCATCTAGTGCTATGAGGACATAGCAAAGTTTAAGTATGGGGGCTATACCGTATATACAGTATACTTACTTTAGCTGTGATCTTAAAATTTTGAAAAATTTAAAACTTTTTGGCTAAAGTAAAATTCTTTGAACTAAGTGGACTCAGTGGTTTTTACGACTTTTTCTATATTATGTTACACTATTTTTATAAAAATATTTTCGAAAATGATTTGAAAACCGAGTTTCTCTAGTTTTGAAAATTTTTTGAAAATGTTTTGAAATTTTTTTGTGTGACATGATTTGGAAAATTTTCTTTCTCTTTTCAAGGAAAATTGAGTCTAACCAGTGTTTAAACCTTCTATTAAAATCCATAAAAATGAGAAAAATCCAAAAATCCTTTAGGAGTCATTAGTGACTACTAAGCCCACTTAAGTAGCCACGTTCAGTGAGGGTTCTCTCTTAGCAGAGTGGATGCTTTAGAGGACATCGTGTAAGGCCCCGTCCTTAGGTAACGGGCTCCGTCCCGTACATACATCCATACTGGCTGAATGCAGATGCATCTACTTAATTGAGTTTAGGCAGTCCTAATATCTCTTGAAGCTTAAAAAATGTGTTTTTGAATGAAGGAGTTGGATTAATCCTCTACTTTTACACATTCACCCAGGATCTGAAATCTTCAAGGAAACTCGGTTTAGGAGGTCTTGAGATTTTAGGTTAGCTAGCCTTAGCCATTAGGGTCTTAGACTTAATCATCCACATTCCCCTAGATTTCTAGATTTGCATGCTATCTTTCATGCTTAATCTTAGACTATTAAGAATATGATCTGCACATCACATGCACGGTTGCGGTTTCGATGAGATGAGTTGACTCTTCACTTGAGGGATTGGGATGAGGGATTTGAGTCGGGACTTGATTTAATGACGCTCGATGATGGAATAAAATCCTTGAAGGCTTCATGAAACCTGAGTGTCAGCAATTTTAGCCAGTATGAGAACTTGGTTCTTATACTAATCTCTTGACATTGACCTAAGTGCCAGGGTGTGAAATAAATAAAAAATTGTTGATCAGTGTGCGCCAACTCTTGGTAAAAGAAGAGGAGCTTGCCAAAAATTATACAAATCAATGAAAAATGTCAAAGAAAAGCTCTCATTCCACAAAGTCAAATATCAAAGAGCTTCCACCAAAGGCGAGCACTCCCAACCATTTCAAAGTGTCCACTTGGACCATCGCTATTAGGACCAGGAGTCGGGCTTTGCACAAAAAAAGTGCTCTGCATCATAAATGCTACAAGTCTGGGTGTCGAAGGTACGATAGGTACTCAAAAGAGACACACCCCAGTGTATTCCCAGGAAAACAAGTGCAGACAGCTCCAACTTCTCTTGACGGACGCACAGATCAACACCAAAAGGATGTGTTGCGTAAAAAGGCACTAGAGAGAATCCTTGTTCCAATGAGAGGGAGAGAAGAAATGACAATCACATACCCTCCATTACTGGCCTTCCATCTACATTTTCTAAGTATGACAACTAAAGATACGGTGGACTGGATGCAAGATTTGATGTATTCCCTAGTGTTGAGGATTGGGTCCTTAGGAGAATTTCTTGGACCAAGACCTTGGGTGACGTTTTGACTCTACTCTCTGAATCGCAGTCAACACTAAATTTCATATCCTTAGTGTATACGTACATCAGAGAGAGTATGGAGAATTAGAGGAATTAGGTGCCTCTTTATTAAGGCTAGGTTGAATTCTAGAATTTTGGACCTCTAAAGTTGAGTGGACTTGGAAAGATTGGATCCTGTACTCACCTGTACAAGGGGGTCAATCCAATTCATTCATTTTCTTGATGCTCGAGGACGAGCATAGTTTAAGTATAGGGGGTGATGAAACTCGATTTCATCATCAAAATTTGTCTATTTTAAACCCCCTTGCTTAAATATGTGTCAATAAAAATCAGATAAAGTACTGTAATTATCAGAGTCTTGAATAACTTAAAAATCACAAAAAATATCAAAACTAAAATTCATGGTATTTTTAGCCTTAAAAATACCCTCAAAAATATTTTATATCTTTAGATGACCTCATCTGTGGTCAACATGAAACTTTTAGATCTCATCGAGATCTACAACTTTCATGTTTTGAATTTTCTCAAATTCGGCCATTTAACCCCTCAAAAATCAAAATTTCTTTTGCAATAATCTGATTGGGACACATGGCCCTTTCTGATTGAGCCCCGTGGCCCGGTCCCATTGTATTATCCGCCCTCATTCCCAGTCGTTGGATCTCTTCTTGATCCAATGGCCCGATGTCCTCCACGCACATGCCTTGTCTCCCACCGTCTAATCATCTCCAGATCTCATCACCGCCACTCGTTGCGCCTCACACAGAGCACGCCACATGGCGCTTTGTGCACCATCCGATTTCTTCTTCGTCCTTTAAATCACCACCTTCCATTCCGCATTCGATGTCAGCCCTCTGATCGGCAACGACTTCTCATCACAGCCGTTCACTACCGCTCTCACCTCCGTGCGCCACGTGGTGGCATTTAAACCACCCAATCTTCACCATAGCCGCTCACCTCACCTCACTAATGTCCTCAACCTTTCGATCGGCACCTCCTTCGCATCACGACCGTCCAACAACGCTTCGATCTCATCACGACATGTGTCGTCTTCCCTGACTCTCCGATCGCATCACCTTGGATCATACCGTAGCCGTTCTTCAACGCCCAAACTCCAGCCGTTGGATCTCACGATCCAACGGCCAGGACATCATCGTCAACCTCCGGGTCCTCCTCTTTCCCACGTTCACTATCTTGCGAACCTCCTCCACCTTTCCCTTTTTCTCCGCGACTCCAGCTACCACCTCCACTAAGCAAAAACCCCACGATGTTCTCCCATCTCCCCTCATCCTTGTGAGACTTCACGCACTCCACGAAGCTCCTCCAGTCGCTCCATATTTCCCTCGAAACCCACGATCCCACTCCTCGGAACCACCACACTTCGACCTACAAATACTCTGTCACCTCCCTCGTTCACCACGGTCCACCGTTACGCGGGGAGCGGCCCAGCCCTCCTCCATCTCCTTGTGACAAGGGGAGGTGGAGGATCGAGCGAAGACGACCCATCTCCTCCGGTGTCGAACCGCCATCTCCCATGACGGCGTCGCGGAGCCTCGAGCTCGCTTGAGCTGCCTCCATTGGCAGAGGAGGTCCAGCAAAGGCCAGAGCTACTCCTCGGAGCTCACGCACAAGCCGCCACCTTCATCTTTGACCAGGTAAGCCTCTTCGACTTCTTCTGAATTTTCTTCTAATTTTACTGATTTAATTAGGCTGCTTCACTTGTCCTCGACCTCCATCGATCATCTCCCGAGCTTCGCACCCCAAACCCCGTTCATGCGCTTCATCCGATCACCTTTCTCCGTTCTTCCATACCTCAGTCACTGTCGACCCACCTCCTCTCCGATCGCCGGAGATGGAGCTCCGGTTCCCCATCTCTCCTCGCTCGCACGGAACCCCATCTCATCCGCACACATATTTCCCTATACTTTGGCCATTGCATTAACCCTGCAGGATGATAAATTCTTCAATGGCCGGAGATTCGTCGGAGCCAAATTCGTCCACTGCGCCACCGTCATCAGAGCTTCGATGGCTAAATCACGGAGGTCCGACGTCACCCCCGAGCTACCAGCTTCCTCGGCATCCTTCACAGTAGCTCCGGGGAGGCCCACCGCATCTGAGAACTAGCGGCGGAGCTCGAGCCCCTTCGTCGGAGCTCGAACGTCGCCGCCGCCTGCAGCAGTTGAAGGAGGAGCAGTTACCGTTGGATGCTCCTCCCCAAAGCTCATCCAACGGTGAAGGCGCAGCCACGTCGACACACAGCTCATGCTCCAGTAGCCGTTGGATCCACATGATCTAATGGCCTTCATTCGGCCACGCGTCAATGTCTAAGGAACTTCAAGCCTTAGCACCAATCCAGGAGGTTCGGGTGCTCCGAACCTAGCCCGAGCCAAAGCCTGGAGGCTCGTATGTTTCGAGCCGAGCCGAAGCTGCATCAAGCCTACTCTGACCCTCAGCAAACACCGAGCCTGGAATAGCGTGTGCCGTGCATGTCTTTTCTGGGAAATTTTCACAGAGGTCCTCTGACGTCTCCTAATTTGCATACAGGTCCTGCTGCACTTGTTACCCACGTATGCCTGGGGTTATTTGCACCTTCACTCTCGTGAGTTTTAATAATTGCAAATATGCCCCCGTGCGTGTGGGTTATTTACGGGGAAGCCTCACACTTAATTTTTATTACATTCTAGTCCCTCCCAAGGACCTGTTTGTAGTTATCTTTCATGATTTCTTTCAGTTATGCCCTTACCTTCTTTTTTGCATATCTTGAGCGTCGTAACTCCGATTGAGACGATTTTAGTGGCATTTTGAAGCTCACTTTATTGTCTTCCTTATGGCATGCTTTCCTTTCACAATTGAAACTACGAAATTTGAAGTATTATTTTATTGATTAAGTGTCTTGATTCTCATGCCTATATTTACATGAATAAAGAGAGCCTCACTATTTAACCCTGATTTGACTTTTATTTTAATGGCTCAATTATTTATGGTCTAGGGCATATTCTCGTCGCATCTCATCGCATTTATTTGCTTGATTAAAATAAAGTAAAATAAATGCATGTTCTGTATTTGTTGATGCATTGTTGTGTCTTCTTGCATTGTTTGATCTATTTCTCTCTATTTAACACTTATGAATGAAGAAAAAAATCTGAATAATCACGAGAGAGGCTCGTGTCCCTGAGTTCGACCTTGGTTTCTTGCCAAGTAAAAAAAATACAACCATCTTATTCTATGGACAAATCAAGTTGATGGTTTTTGATAGACCTAGTTCGGCCCGAATGCAATGACATATTAAGTGCTAATTCCACATTAGTAAAGGGCCGTATTTAGCGGTTTATTAAATGGCACCATTGTCGGGGACACGACTCATTTTTTGTATTATATAAAATTTTATTTATTTAGTTAAGTGTTTCTTTTATATAGGTCACCATGTTCATCTATTTTGCATTATAAAAGTTTTTCCGATTGATCTCTAACCGTAGCTTTCGTGGCAGGGCCCTTGGTGTGCAAGGAGGCGAGGAGCCGCAGAAGCTTGCTTGGAGCAAGTCGAAAAGAAAAAATGTGTCTGTTTTGCATCTCATTTTATTTTCTAATAATCGTCTTTACAAAGGTCTTCGATCGAAGGCTCGCGGATGTAAAAGAACGATATATGTGGTTGTGTGGGGATCGTCTCCACTTGAGTGTCGACTTCGGATCATGCACGCAGCTCTTTGAGTATATTTTATTTTTCATTCTTTTACGTGCTTACTCGTAGGTAGGACACACTAAAATATAGACGCACGCTTCACTTACCCAAATTTAACAGGTATTCTTCCCCGCTAATGAATCATGATTAGGTGTTGCTTTCTGAATGACTTGCATACATGATTTTTTGTTTTTAAAACAACCCAAGTATTCAAGTATTTTCGCTAAGTCACTGCATGTTTTATCGCTTAGCTTAGATCATGATTTTTATCGGTTACGTTGTTTTTCTCGGTTTCCCTTCCTAGCTTGCTCACCTAGGTTAATGGAAAATGGGAATGAACGGTAGACGATGATTTCTTGATTTATGATCTCACCTTAATTCAGTGACAACTTTAAATAATAACTCGGACTGTTAATTGTAAGTCAACCTAAAAATGGAGTAAAATTTTGTTTTGGGAGAGCAACACCCTCGTTTACGCTTTGATTTTTACTTAACATTTTCTCCACGTAAACATCTAATGTTTTATCACCAATAAAATGGACAAGATAATAAACCAACCTCGGTTGGTTTCATGTGTGAGTTGGTGAAATTGAAGGGTTTTGCATGCTTGATTGAGCCATGTCTGCTCCGACACCCTCCCTTGAGCCTTCGATACTCCATTTATCTCCGCAGATTCATCCACTCATCTGTACATCCATCCTTCTTCTTCGTTCACCTTGGGTCTCTTCCAACATCAAATCTCCATCTTTATACTTAGGCTAATCTCAGACTAAGTATAGGGGGGACCCGAGCCCCTGTGATTTCTCCACTCATCTTTCCTTGACTTTATACTTAGGTTATTCTAACCTAAGTATAGGGGGAGCCCCTCTTAGCTCACATATATTTCTCTATATTTAAATAGACCTATGGACTTGTATCTTCTAGTGCTATAAGGACATAGCAAAGTTTAAGTATAGGGGGGTATACCGTATATACAGTATACTTACTTTAGCTACAATTTTAAAAATTTAAAACTTTTTGGCTAAAGTAAAATTCTTTGAACTAAGTGGACTCAGTGGTTTTTACGGCTTTTTCTATATTATGTTACATTATTTTTATAAAAATATTTTCGAAAATGATTTGAAAAGCGAGTTTCTCTTGTTTTGAAAATCTTTTGAAAATGTTTTGAAAATTTTTTGTGTGACATGGTTTGGAAAATTTTCTTTCTCTTTTCAAGGAAAGTTGAGTCTAACCAGTGTTCTAACCTTCTATTAAAATCCATAAGAATGAGAAAAATCCAAAAATCCTTTAGAAGTCACTAGTGACTACTCAGCCCAATTAAGTAGTCGCGTTCAGTGAGGGTTCGCCCTCAACAGAGTGGATGGTTTAGAGGACATCGCGTAAGGCCCTCTCCTCAAGCAACGGGCTCTGGCCTGTACTTACATCCATACTGGCTGAATGTAGATGCATCTACTTAATTGAGTTTAGGAAGTCCTAATATCTCTTGAAGCTTCAAAAAAATGTGTTTTTGAATGAAGGAGTTGGATTAATCCTCTACTTTTACACTTTCACCCAGGATCTGAAATGTTCAAGGAAACTCGGTTTAGGAGGTCTTGAGATTTTAGGTTAACCAGCCTTAGCCATCAGGGTCTTAGACTTAATCATCCAAATTCCCCTATATTTCTAGATTTGCATGCTATCTTTCATGCTTAATCTCAGACTATTAAGAATATGATCAGCACATCACATGCATGACTGCGGTTTCGATGAGATGACTTGACTCTTCACTTGAGGGATTGGGATGAGGGATTCGAGTCTTGACTTGATTTAATGATGCTCGAGGATGGGATAAAATCCTTGAAGGCTTCATGAAACCTGAGTGTCAGCAATTTTAGCCAGTATGAGAACTTGGTTCTTATACTAATCTCTTGACATTGACCTAAGTGCCAAGGTGTGAAATAAATAAAAAATTGTTGATTAGTGTATGCCAACTCTTCGTAAAAGCAGAGGAGCTAGCCAAAATTATACAAATCAATGAAATGTCAAAGAAATGCTCTCATTCCACAAATTCAAATATCAAAGAGATTCCACCAAAGGCGAGCGCTCCCAACCATTTCAAAGTGTCCACTTGGACCACCGCTATTAGGACCAGGAGTTGGGCTTGCACCAAAAAAGGGATCTGCATCGTAAATGCTACAAGTCTGGGTGTTGAAGGTACGATAGGTACTCAAAAGAGACATATCCTGGTGTATTCCCAGGAAAACAAGTGTAGACGGCTCCAACTTCTCTTGACGGACGCACTGATCAACACCAAAAAAATGTGTTGCGTAAAAAAGCACTAGAGAGAATCCTTGTTCCAATGAGAGGGAGAGAAGAAATGACACAATCCCATACCCTCCATTACTGGCCTTCCATCTACATTTTCTAAGTATGACAACTAAAGATACGGTGGACTGGATGCAAGATTTGATTTATTCCCTAGTGTTGAGGATTGGGTCCTTAGGAGAATTTCTTGGACCAAGACCTTGGATGACGTTTTGACTCTACTCTCTGAATCGTAGTCAACACTAAATTTCATATCCTTAGTGTATATCTAGATCAGAGAGAGTCTGGAGAATTATCTCTCTGCCATTTTCTAGTCTCTTCCTTTTTGAGAGGAATTGGGTGCCTCTTGATTAAGGCTGGGTTGAATTCTAGAATTTTGGACCTCTAAAGTTGAGTGGACTTGGACAGATTGGATCCTGTACTCACCTACACAAGGGGGTTAATCCAATTCATTCATTTTCTTGATGCTCGAGGACGAGCATAGTTTAAGTATAGGGGGGTGATGAAACTCGATTTCATCATCATAATTTGTCTATTTTAAACCCCCTTGCTTAAATATGTGTCAATAAAAATCAGATAAAGTCATGTAATTATCAGAGTCTTGAATAAATTAAAAATCACAAAAAATATCAAAACTAAAATTCGTGGTATTTTTAGCCTTAAAAATATCCTCAAAAATATTTTATGTCTTCAGATGACCTCATCTTCATTTTTGATCAACATGAAACTTGTAGATCTCATCGAGATCTACAACTTTCATGTTTTGAGTTTTCTCAAATTCGGTCATTATCCCCTTAAAAATCAAAATTTCTTTTACAGTAATTTGATTGGGCCATGTGGCCCTTTCTGGTTGAGCCACGTGGCCCGGTCCCATTGTATTATCCGCCCTCATTCCCAGCTGTTGGGTCTCTTCTTGATCCAACGACCCAATAACCTCCACGCACATGCATTGTCCCCCACCATCTGATCATTTCCAGATCTCATCACCGCCACTCGTTCGCGCCTCACACAGAGCACACCACGTGGCGCTTTGTGCGCCATCTGATTTCTTCTTCGTCCCTTAAATCACCACCTTCCATTCCGCATTCGATGTCATCCCTCTGATCGGCAACGACTTCTCATCACAGCCGTTCACTACCGCTTTCACCTCCGTGTGCCACGTGGTGGCATTTGAACCACCCGAACTTCACCATCCTAGCCGCTCACCTCACCTCACTTACGTCCTCAACCTTTCGATCGGCACCTCCTTCGCATCACGACCGTCCGACAGCGCTTCGATCTCATCAAGACACGTGGCGTCTTCCTCGACCCTCCGATCGCATCACCTTGGATCATATCGTAGCCATTCTTCAGCGCCCAAAATCCTACCGTTGGATCTCACGATCCAACGGCTAGGACATCATCGTCAACCTCCGGGTCCTCCTCTTTCCCACGATCGCCGTCTTACGAACCTCCTCCACCTTTCCCTTTTTCTCCACGACTCCAGCTACCACCTCCACTATCCAAAAACCCCACGACGTTCTCCCATCTCCCCTCATCCTCGCGAGACTTCACGTACTCGACGAAGCTCCTCCAGTCGTTCCATATTTCCCTCGAAACCCACGATCCCACTCATCAGAACCACCACACTTCGACCTACAAATACTCCGTCACCTCCCTCGTTCACCACGGTCCACCTTTACGCAGGGAGCGGCCCAGACCTCCTCCATCTCCCTGTGACAGGGGGAGGTGGAGGATCGAGCGAAGACGACCCATCTCCTCCGGTGTCGACCCGCTGTCTCCCATGACGACATCGTGGAGCCTCGATCCCGTTTGAGCTGCCTCCATTGGCTGAGGAGGTCCAGCGAAGACCAGAGCTCCTCCTCGGAGCTCCCGCGCAACCCGCCACCTTCATCTCCGACTATGTAAGCCTCTCCGACTTCTTCTGAATTTTCTTCTAGTTTTACTGATTTAATTAGGCTGCTTCACTTGTCCTCGACCTCCATAGATCATCTCCTGAGCTTCGCACCCCAAACCCCGTTCACGCGCTTCATCCGATCACCTTTTTTCGTTCTTCCATACCTCAGTCACCGTCGACCCACATCCTCTCCGATCACCGGAGATGGAGCTCTGGTTCCTCATCTCTCCTCGCTCGCACGGAACCCCATCTCATCCGCACACACATTTCCCTATACTTTGGCCATCGCATTAACCCTGCAGGATGATAAATTCTTCAATGGCCGAAGATTCGTCGGAGCCAAATTCGTCCACTGCACCACCGTCACCAGAGCTTCGATGGCTAAATCGCGAAGGCCTGACATCTCCCCCGAGCTACCAGCTTCCTCGATGTCGTTCGCAGTAGCTCCGAGGAGGCCCACCACATCCGAGAACCAGCAGCGGAGCTCGAGCCCCTTCGCCGGAGCTCGAACGACGCCGCCTCCTGCAGCAGTTGAAGGAGGAGCAGTTACCATTGGATGCTCCTCCCAGAAGCTCATCCAACGATGAAGACGCAGCCACGTCGGCACACAGCTCATGCTCTAGTAGTCGTTGGATCCTCATGATCCAATGGCCTTCATTCGGCCACGCGTCAACGTCCAAGGAACTCCGAGCCTTAGCACCAAGCCAGGAGGTTCGGGTGCTCCAAACCTATCCCGAGCCAAATCCTGGAGGCTCCTATGTTCCGAGCCGAGCCGAAGCTGCATCAAACCTACTCCGAGCCTCAGCGAACACCGAGCCTGGAATAGTGCATGCCATGCACGTGCTTTCTGGGTTATTTTCACAAAGGCCCTCTGACGTCTCCTAATTTGCATACAGGTCCTGCTGCACGTGTTACCCACACGCGCCTGGGGTTATTTGCACCTTCACCCTCGTGGGTTTTAATAATTGCAAATATGCCCTCGTGCGTGTGGGTTATTTACAGGGAAGGCCTCGTACTTAATTTTTATTACATTTTAGTCCCTCTCAGGGACCTGTTTGTAGTTATCTTTCATGTTTTATTTCAGTTATGCCCTAGCCTTCTTTTATGCGTATCTTGAGCCTCGTAACTCCGATTGAGACGATTTCAGTGGCATTTTGAAGCTCATTTTATTGTCTTCCTTATGGAATGCTTTCATTTCACAATTGACACTACGAAATTTGAAGTACTATTTTATTAATCAAGTGTCTTGATTCTCGTGCCTATATTTACATGAATAAAGAATGCCTCATTATTTAACCCCGATTTGACTTTTATTTTAATGGCTCAATTATTTATGGTCTAGGGCATATTCTCGTCGCATCTCATCGCATTTATTTTCTTGATTAAAATAAAATAAAAAAATGCATGTTTTGTATTTATTTGATGCATTGTTGTGGCTTCTTCACATTGTTTGACATATTGCTCTTTATTTAACACTTATATAGGGAATACAAAAAAATTGAATAATCACGAGAGAGGCTCGTGTCCCCGAGTTCGACCTTGGTTTCTTGCCAAGTAAAAAATACAACCATCTTATTCTATGGACAAATCAAGTTGATGGTTTTTGATAGACCTAGTTCAGCCCGAATGCAATGACATATTAAGTGCTAATTCCACATTATTAAAGGGTCGTATTTAGCGGTTTATCACTTATTATTCTTGTATTTTGTTCTCTGTATTTGTGTCAATACCCCGGTGTTCGCATTTTAATTTGGACTTCAATTGAACACCATTTTATTCAGTAAAAAATGTCATTGTATTGAGCAACTAATAGTCTGCAGTCTGAATATTTATTTGTATTTTTGTGAGTTGTGGGTAATTAATTAAATAGTTTAAATGAAATTCTTCATATTTTACCCAGTCTGGACTCTTAAATTGATATCTAACTCACGGTTGCTCTAAAATTTCTTGAAAATTTTGAGATGATGTCTTGAAGTATGCTTTAACTACTTCCAAATTTCATCCAAAATAGAGTTGTCTTGTGCCTAAAATAAATTATACAGTGATTATCGTATTTGATTTTTAATTAAATCCATATATATAATTTTTGCAAAATTTCAGATCTTCTTGATTGCATATGGAAATACCTTTTTGAGATAATTTGCACTCTAATTAATTTGATAACGTGCATTTATTAAGAATTAATTACTTGTAGTCGCTCTGTATTCACTAAAAAATCCATAAAAAATTCTTATATGTCAGAAAATTCCAAAAAAAATTACTGTAGTATGCTTGCATCATGTTTGTATTCCAGTAAAATTTTCATGATTTTTTATTACTGTTTATGTGAAAAATTGCAAAAAAAACCATAAAAAGTATACATTTTAAATTGTTGCATCCTAACCCCTAAAATTCTAAAAAATTATGTTTTGCATGCATCACTGAATTAAGATCTTATGAAAAATATAATTTGACTGATTTGAACTGATTTGTCACTAAAATTAATTTGGCGTAGTTGCGTGTATTCTTACTGTCTTGATTCATCCACATTTGCATTTGCATTTGTTTTTTGCATAAAAAATATAAAAAAATCCGCATTTGAAACCTAGATCTAACCTTACGAATTAACACCAGAGTTGTTCCTTTGCCTCCTTGTGTTCGACCCCGGACTTGTCCGGGATATAAATTAAAGCCGAGCCCTCTTTACGGAGATCTTGTGTCGGTTCTGATTGAATCGCTAAGTACACGCACTACAACGTGTACAGATTATATCACGTATTTAGTGACTCGTCAGATGGTGCCATTGTCGGAGAGGCAAACATCTTAGGGATTAATTTAAAAAAATAGATTTAGATTTTTACTTACTCGTGTAGTCTGACCCTCAGCCAGTTGTAATTAATCCATTTTCTTTCAATTATTTCTCTGCCTATTCTTGTATATATTCTATTTTTATCTCTCTAATATAAATCTTCTTTTCCTTGCGAGGGCCCGGTGGACTTCGAGTGCATCGGAGGTCGACGGCCGTGACGCTCGCTGACTGCTGAAGATTAAGGAGAATTTATTTATTTTTGAGAGTGTTTTTTGTAATTGTTGTAATTATTTAGATAACTTGCTCATTTATAGCAGCTCTTGTTTGAGAGCTCACGTGTGTAAAAAGACTTGGACATTATTTGCGGTGTGTCGAGACCTGTTTCACTCTCCGGTGAGGGTAGGGCTCGACTTGAGTGGTGAATTAAGGATTAGGCACATAGTAGTATAGAATTAAATTTCTTTGTACCTTTCGTAATGTAGGCCACACATATCTTAGAAGATTCACATATCTTATAAGATTCATAATGAGATGCACATAGACACATACTACTTAGCTCAAATCAAATCAATTCTTCCCCGCTAATAGTATACTGTTTAGGTGCGGTTTTCTCGATCTGCATGCATTTAGTGTAAAATTTACGAATTCAGTTTTGCATACGCATGGAGAGTGTTGGGATTCGCTGTTAAGTATACCTTCTTCTGAGCATGCATCATAGTTTCTCATTTGCATTCTGATTTCCGATTCCCCTCTTGTTTTATAACTTAAGGTCAAAAAGGAAATTGGGATTGAATGGTAGATGTGATTTTGTGTTCAGATAAATTCCAAGTGATAACCTAACTCTAAAATTGGGACTGAATTGAGCAGGTCGATTAAAAAATATGGAATAAAAAGAACCCCTGTTCTCGGTGCATAAAACCCTCATTGTTTGCTTTACTTGCAAGTGAGAGAGAGATGACCCTATGATAGAGCCAAGCCAGGATTTCTTACTTACTTCTGGTTCTTTATTTTCAGGCGATTAGCTACTTTTCAGTGAGTAATACGGGTAGTCGTATTTATACGGTCCGAACTTCCTTAGCAGAGTGGGAGGTTTAGAGGACGCGTTAGTCCTCAAAGAATGGGTATCCGTATTTATGCGGTCCGTACTTACTCCTATACTGGATGAAAGTAGGTCAAACTAGTCGTAAGACCGGGCCAGTCTGTAGGAAAATACAGACACCTAATAGCTCGTTAATCTTTCCAAGATTGTATTTATCACCAACTAAAATTGACCATATAATACGACCGAACTCTTACGGCCATCACATGTTGAGTTGGAGAAATTGAGGATTTGGATTGTGTTTGTATTGTGAGTTTACTCCGCACATTTACGTGCACTGTAGAACTAGTGCCTCATTGAAAATCGTGTTCTAATCGGTTCTTTTGAAATCGAAGATGACCAATTGGGAGGACATTTATTCGGACTTTGCGAATCTCTTGTTGAACCCTCCAATAGGTATGTCTTCAAAGGTCCGGGCGCAACTTGGACCAACCTGGACTCATGACCCTCTTTATCCCAGGATCACCCACTCTCAGGATGGTTACTCTCAAACCATTCCCTTTCTCTCTTCCCACCTCACCGAAGAAGACCTTCGACTCGTTGAGAATATCTTGATTCATAAATCCTCTTCTAATCAATACCACATTGATGATGTAGGACATAAAGAAGATTCAAGTAAAATGCCTCCAAAGAAGAAAGAAGAGGAAGAAGAACGACCCAAGGACTCGATGAGAATGGTACTTGCCATATTAGTTGCATCTGAGCAGCAACACGCACTACTCCGAGCTCAGTTAGGACAGCTAAATGTTGGGGTCGAACCACCAATGATGTGGCGTATAACCCCGGACAATACCAAATTCGGAACTATTTGAGTCCAGCAGAACCCACAGTTGATTTTGAGTTGAAACCACACTTTATGAACATGTTGTCACACTTTGATGGGAATGCTTCTGAGGAGACATATGCATTCCTAAGGGACTTTGAGCTCATCTATGTTAACCTCAAACATCACAATGTTAGCCAGAATTATATTAGGCTCAAAGCCCTTCCATTTGCCTCGGGTGGAAAAGTCGACTACTGGGTGAAAAATCTTGGGATTACCGTCACCACTTATGCCCAGTTCAAGGACCTGTTTCTGAAGGAGTTCTACACGCTGAGTAGAACTAACATGATGAGGATGCGAATTACGAGCTTTTCCTAGTTACCCCATGAAGCCTTTTGTGATGCTTGGGAAAGATTCAAGAACATCCTGCTGAAGTGTCCCTGTCATGGACTAGATGACAATATCTTAGTCTAGTCGTTTTTTACTGGTCTCAACCATGAGATGCAGGGTTTAGTGAGCGCTGCCTGTGGAGGCAACTATACATCACGAGGAGCGGATATCGTCTGGAAGGTATTCGAGTAGATGGCCGAAACTAGCCGCTCACAGATGGCCAGCATGGCCTATACACCGTCCCCCGGTTCACTCTCATTTGGAGGGGGAAAATTAGCTGTAGTTGATCTCTCTCAAGACGTGATCCCTAGCATGTGACGCCTTGCAGATAAGCTTATAGTAGTTGTGAAGATCGATAGGATTGATGAGTTAGACCGGAGCATCTCCAAACTTCCAAAACAGATGGAGGAGTTGACTGAGAAGGTATCTAAGATAAGGATACCCGCTGTGACAGCACCCTCTGCTCCCGTTTACCGATTTCACCATGTTCAGGAGCAGTTGGTGTCATGGCAACCCCAACCATGGGAGCAGGACCAATCCTACACCCACTCTTTCCAGCAGCCACCTCCATTAGCAGAGACAGTTCAGGAGGAGACTTCACCAGTTTGGGAGGTGAATGGGATATGGTATACTCAGGACCCTGCCAGGCAGGGAAGTACGAGAGACCGACAGACCTATCAGTGTCCCCTAACCTTTCACAACACCGCATTCACCTTCGCACCACCTCCTTCACAGCAGAGCCCTGAATTTCAGCCACCCTAGTAGCAGCGACAACAGTACCAGCAGTATGGCCGATAGGGCCATTACCAGGCGGGCCAGCAGGCCGCAACCTCAGTAGCAGAGGCAGTACCCTGGCCAACAGGGCCAATCTTCCGTTCTTCTTCCCAGTCTTATCCCCTTCCTTCTTCGTCTAGTCCCGTGGATATACAACAACAGATACTCGACGAGCTCCATTCCTACAGGAACAAAATTCATGACTTAGGGTGGATGTCAACCGCATGTCCAGATGGTTGATGAATCTATGATTCATCACTCTTAAATTTGAAAATAGAGCTTTGTCCCTGGGTATTTAGCATCATATTTCCCTTTATCTTGCATAAATAGCATTCATGCATCAATCCACAAAACATGCATTTTAGCATCCATCTTTGTATTTAAATAAGAAGCCAATCCTTGTGTAAAATCCACTTGTAAAATATCCACCTAATTACTTGTATTTTATCCCCTCCAAAATAAAATAACACCTTCCTTATAATATGTACACTATTAGTTAATAATATAAGGAAGAAGGCCAGAGTTCTCTCTTGTAAAATACCCAATAAAGCCCTAAAACCCCCTGGACCTTAGAATGTCCATATCTCTCTCTTACCAACTCCGAATTAGGTCTACTCACCTTCAGATGAATACACATCCAGTGATCTTTAAAATGACTAATTTCATTCAATTGGCGGAACGACAGGCGAGAGGAGAGAGGGGGAAGGGTCTTTCTCTGGGCCTGACCCTGACCTTCCTGGAGCAGACGATCATCCCCAGAAGTCAGAAGGAATGGAACTACTGGAGAGTCGTCCGCAGGGGGAGGCAAGGAAGTAGTAGACAGAGGTCGAAGAGGAGTTGGAAGGTTTCTATACGTCATTTCCGAAGAGGAGACTCTTGGACTATCTAAAATGCGCGTGCTCGATGACGCAATCGCTTTTTTCCCCCTAAGGAAAGAAGAGAAAGAACTCGGGGGGGTGGCTTGCTTACCAAGCCATCCTGGTCCTCCAGTTCGCTCGATTATTCTTGAAAAGACTGATCCTTAAAAAAACTACTCACTATCAAAATGAAAGACGATCGATTATCTACCCAAGAATACCGAGAGTCCCACATACGAGAAAAGGTCACAAATGGAGTTTCGGAGCTCGTAGGCAAAAGTTGGGTTTTTGGGCCTCCTTGTATACTATACATATGTATATTTGTATTCTTGTATTTTTGTATCATATTTGACCTCATCTCTATTTTTGTTCAACATAAAACTTGTAGATCTCATCGAGATCTACAACTTTCATGTTCTGAGTTTTTCCAAATTCGATCTCGTTCTCCCTCTAATCTTATTTTTCTCTTCAGCCACTCACAGCTCGCCACGTGGCGCCCTCTGATTGCGCCATGCGGCCCGCTCCCGTTGACCTATCTGCCCGCGCCCTGGACCGTTGGATCTTCATCTACATCCAACGGCCCAGTGATTTCCATGTCTGCCTTAATTGCACGCCGTTGGATCAATCCCAGAATCACATCTTCACCTCCCGCTAGCGCCTCATCAGGCTCGTGCCACGTGGCATCACCTCATCCATCTGATTCACTCCAGATCCAACGGCCCAAACACTTTGCTCTCTTGGCCATTCGATCGAACCCCTGAGCCCATCTCAGCCGCCCATTAGCGTTGCATCCTCAGCACGCCACGTGATGTGTTTAGAGCCTTCCGATGTCGCGCCTTAGATCTGATCTTAGGCGTCGATCCGCGCCTCCATATGGACCGGTGGATCGCGAGATCCAACGGTCGAGACGTCGTCGTCAACCTCCGCACACCTCGCACCCACGTTCTCCACCGTGCGCAAGGGGTCACCCCCTTCCTATTTTTGGCCCCACTCCAGGCATTCTCTCCGCCCACTGACACCACCACGAAGTCGCCCACTCATCCCTCATCCTCGCCAACCCCCTCGACCTCCATGACAACCCTCAATCTCGCTCCACGAAGGCCACGAACTCCACCTCGTTTCCAGCTACCCCGTCACCTTCATCCTAAAATGAGTCACCTCCGGCCACTTTCACCCTCATCTGCCACCACGGAGAGTGACTTCGAGCTCCCACCGTCAGATTGGTGACAGCGATTCGATCCTAGGTCGAGTGACGACCGAGTACACCTCCGGCGAGATCCACGACCGACCACCGCCGTGTCGTAGCTCCTCCAAGGCGTTGCACGAGCTCAGGCCCCTCTACTGTCCTTCGAGCAAAGACCTGGAAGCTTCCTCGGAGCTTCTGACCCCAGGTAGACTCCCCCATCTCTCCCTCGATCTTCTTCTTCTTTTCCCATCTTTTTCTCCGATTTAGTTCGCCCTCCACGAAGACCTTCTCACTCCGCCAAGCATCCTTCGAGCTCCGCAAAGGAGCTCTGACCTTCGCGCAACCCTTACCTTCCTCTGACGATGCACTTCACCCTCCATCGATGCCAGCTCCGCCACCGTGGCGGAGTCCGATCACCGGTCACCCCCACTGCTCTATAGGCCTCGCACTTCACTCTACGGTACTCCGCGGTCAAAATGCATGCTTCGGATATATTTAAACCCCCTACAGGTACCATCTCTTTGATTGGTCGGAGACCTCACTGGCGCATCTTCGAGCTCCATCGCCAGTGGCCTCCAGGTCACTCCAGCCTCAGAAGTATGCCTTTCTTGCGGGATCCAAAGAGAGATATCCTATAAACATTAGCTTGGACTTGACTTTAGAAGAGGAGTCTAGGTTGTTAGAAGTCTTAGAGAGGAACCGCAAAGCAATAGGTTGGATAGTGTCGGATCTAGTGGGAATCAACCCCGCTCTATGTTCGCACTACATTTTTACTGAGTATAAAGTGAGACCTTCCTGTGAGTTGCAAAGGAGACTTAACCTCAATCTACGAGAAGTATTGAAGAAAGAGATTGAGAAATGGTGCAAAGCAGGGTTTTTATACCCTATTTCTGACTCCAAGTGGGTGGCCCCGCTTCATGTTGTCTCGAAGAAGTCAGGAATTCAGATGGTCACCAACGAGGAGGGGCTAGAGATCGCGACACGAGTACCTATGTCGTGGCATGTCTATGTTGACTACAGGCGCCTGAATGCCGCGACCAAGAAAGATCAGTTTCCCTTGTTGTTTATTGATCAGATCTTGGAGACTCGCAGGGAAAGAGTTCTTCTGTTTTCTTGACGGGTACTCAGGCAACAACCAGGTAGCTATAGCCCTTGAGGACCAGGAAAAGACTACATTCACATGTCCATTCGGTACTTATGCTTTCAGGTGCATGCCATTCGAGCTCTGCAATGCCCCAGGCACATTCCAGCGGTGCATGATAGCCATATTTACCGAGGTAGTGGGAGATTTCCTGGAAGTGTTCATGGATGACTTCTCAGTCTATGGTGATTATTTTGATACATGTTTAGCGCACTTGGACCGAGTCCTCACGAGTTGTAGAGAGGTGAATATGGTACTCTCCTGTGAGAAGAGTCACTTTATGGTGACAGAGGGTATCGTGTTGGGGCATGTCATCTCCAAAAGGGGAATAGAGGTTGATCCTGTGAAGGTGGAGGTGATCAAGAAACTCGATCCACCTACCAACGTGAAGTCAGTGCGGTTATTCTTAGGGCATGTTGGATTCTATAGAAGATTTATTCAAGATTTTTCAAAGATCGCCCGCCCACTGACTGAGCTCTTAGGGAAAGACACAGAGTTCGTTGTAGATCACAGTTGTATGGAGGCCTTTGAGCTCTTGAAGAGGAAGATTTGTGCCTCACCCATCCTACAAGCTCCTGACTGGTCTCTCCCCTTTGAGATCATGACCGATGCCTCAGATTTTGCTATAGGAGCTGTGTTAGGACAACGACGAGAGGGGATCCCCATTTACGATCCACTACACGAGCAAAGTATTAGATCCTACGCAGAAGAATTATACAGTGACTGAAAAGGAAATGCCCGTGGTAGTATGGGCCCTTGAGAAGTTCAGATCATATATTTTGGGCTCTAAGGTGACAATTTACACCGATCATACAACCATTCGATACTTAAAGGAAAATAAGGACGCGAAGGCACGTCTTCTTTGGTGGATTTTACTTCTCCAGGAATTTCATTTGGAGATTAAAGATAAACATGAGTGAAGAATGTTGTGGTTGATCACCTTTCTCGGATTGAACTTAAGGATTATCCTAATTATGAATAGATTAGAGAGACCTTCCCAGATGAGTTAATTTGTGTTATTGACTCACTCCCGTGGTATGCCAACATGGTGAACTATCTTGTCTCCAAGCCGGTTCCCCATGGTTGGACTAGGAACAACATTGATCAACTGAAGTCAGATTCGAGGAGATACAACTGGGACGATCCTTTCCTTTTCTTCGAAAGACCGGATTGTGTCTGGAGAAGGTGTATTCCTCAGGAGGAATACCAGAGTGTCCTCACATATTATCATTCACTCGAGGCTGGAGGACACCATTCGGGAAAAAGAACCGCCGACAAAGTACTTCAATGTGGATTGTATTGGCCGACCTTGTTTAGAGATGCTATTGATTTTGTATGGTCGTGCCCGATCTGTCAAAGAATGGGAGGGATAGTTGGATAGAGAGATGAGATGCCCATGGTTTTTGATGCATGGGGCATAGATTTTATGGTCCCTTTCCCAACAGCAAAGGATATGAGTACATATTGTTGGCGGTTGATTATTCAGGTGGGTGGATGCTATCCCAACCCGAACTGCAGACAGCAAGATTGTCTGTAAGTTGGTGAGAGACCATATTGTTTCTAGGTTTGGGGTGCCAAAAGTTTTGATATATGATGGGGGTATCCACTTTGTGAACAGAGATATGAGATCTTTAGCTAAGGACTATGGATTTGAGCATAGAGTTACTAGTCCTTTCCACCCACGGTCCAACGACATGGCAAAGTTTTCAAACAGAGAGGTGAAGAGTATTTTGCTGAAATTGGTTCGTCCGATAGGAAAAACTGGTCTCAGCTCTTGGACCAAGTTCTGTGGGCCTATAGGACAGCCTACAAGACACCATTGGATACTTCACCATTTAGAATGATATATGGCAAGCCATGCCATTTGCCCGCAGAATTGATTCATAAACCCGAATGGGCAATTAAGAAGATTAATTGGAGTTGTCACCTAGGGAAGCTTTGTCGAGACTTGAACTTGAACGAGCTCGTGGAAATCCGAAACAGGGCATATGACAACAGTTTGATTTATAAGGACAAAGTAAAGAGATGGCATGATCAGCACATTAGGTGCAAAGAGTTTGTCCCTGGACAAAAGCTATGGTTGTTCAATGTCAGGTTGAATATGTTCCATGGGAAGCTCAAATCTAAATGGACGGGTCCCTTTGTTGTTTAGAAAGTGCACGAGAATGGAGGTGTAGAGATAGCTGGTCTACAGATGGTGCACAATCTCATGTGGTAAATGGATAACTGTTGAAGCATTTTGTAGATTCAAAACAATTAGTCCAAGTCGAGGTCATTAACTTCATGCAGAGTGAGTACAGAGCAGATACATCATATTACTCTTCATGAAGATGCAGCATCAAGATTCATCATCTTAAAAGATTCATTCCTCTTGTACATTCCCCCTTCTTTGTATATTCTCCATATCACATCAGTTCTCACACTTACTCCAGTCCTATATTTAGGCTAACCAAATCTAATTATAGGGGGAACCGATGCCCGCCATGTATATATACTCATCCATTTCTCCTCTCGACCTCTTCCGCCCCATTTTTGCTCCTCTTCTACACTTAGACTAACCAGAGCCTAAGTATAGGGGGGCGGATCGACTTCTATACTTTTTATTCTTTTAGTCATCCTACGCTTAGCACGAGCTATGTATTTTTCACGCTTCTTGTGCTCTGAGGACATAACACATGCTAAGTATAGGGAGCGTGTATATATTACATATATACTTTACCCATAGATCGTACTTTCACGTATTTTTGTATATATTATACAATAATTATGGGGTGGGTACAAAACTTTTTTTAAAAAATCAAAAAAAATAAAATAAAATATTTGTTTCCTTATTTGCTTAAAAAACTTTTTCAAAAAAAAACTCTTGAAGAAAAAAAAGCAAGCAAAACTTTTTTCTAAAAAAACTTTCTTCTCTTCATTTGTTTTTCAAAAAGAATTCTTAAAAAAAACAAACTAACTAATAAGTTGGTTTAATCCCTGACACTTACACTTTCACACAAGACTAGTGATGTTCAAGAACACTTGGTTTATGAGGTCTTGAGATTTTGAGTTAACCAGCCTTAGTCATTAGGGTCTTGGACTTAATTATTCACATTTTCCTAGTTTGAAAGATTTGTGTGCTATATTGCATGTTTAGTCTCTACCTTAAGAATATGATCAGCACCTCACATACATGACTGTAGTTATGATGAGATGAGTTGAAATTTCACTTGAGGAACTAGGAAGATGGATTTGAGTTTGGAGTTGATTTGATGATGCTCGAGGATGGGATAAAATCAATGAAGGCTTCATGAAACCTGAGTGTCAGCATCTTTAGCCAGTATGGGAACATGGTTCTTGTACTATCTCTTGACATTTACCTAATTGCCAGGGTGTGATAAAAAAATTTTGTTGATTAGTGTGCGCAAACTCTTGGTAAAAGCAGTGGAGCTAGCCAAAATATTACAAAGCAATGAAATGTCAAAGAAAAGCTCTCATTCCAGACAAAGTCAAATTTCAACAAGAGCTTCCACCAAAGTAGAGCGCTCACAACCATTTCAAAGTATCCACTTGGACCACCGCTATTAGGACCAGGAGTCGGGCTTGCACCAAAAAAGGGCTCTGCATCGTAAATGTTATAAGTCTGGGTGTAGAAGATACGATAGGTACTCAAAAAAGGCACACCCCAGTGTACTCCCAGGAAAACAAGTGTAGATGACTCCAACTTCTCTTGATGGACGCATTGATCAACACCAAAAAAATATGTATTGCGTAATATGGCACTTGAGAGGATCCTTATTCCAATGAGAGGGAGAGAAGAAATGACACAATCCTATACCCTCCATCAACTAGCCTTCCATCTATACTTTCAAGTCTGAAAACTAAAGAGACGGTGGATTAGATGCAAGAAATGATTTATTCCCAAGTGTTGAGGATTGGGTTCTTAGGAGAGTCTCTTGGACTGGGACCTTAGGTGACGTTGTGACTCTACTCTTGTAACTGCGGTCAACACTTAAGTTATATCCTTACTATATATGTATACAAAGAGAGTCTGATGATTAGGGAAATTGGATACCTTTTGACTAGAGCTTTATTCATCTTAGAATTTTAGGATCTCTAAAACCGAGGGTTCTTGAACGAATCAAGTCTTATATTCACATGCACAGTCAGGGGATAATCCAACTTATTCATTTTTTATTTGCTCGAGGACTAGCAAAGTTTAAGTATAGGGGGGTGATGAATCTGCGATTCATCATCTCAATATATTGATCTTAGCAAAATCCCAAGTAAATTCTGAAATAAATGTCCATAAAATCAATAAATTAACAAAATGAATCTTGTAAATAAAATGCACAAATTATTGTGTATTAGATTGTACAAAATAAATTACCCATAAAAGGCCGCAAAAATAAGGGAGTTTTATACATGTAAATAGCCCAAAACTTCATGTATTTTTAATAATTTTATTTGAACTCCTTTTTGGCTAATTCTTTCTCTAACTTGTTCATAACAATGTATATAAAAATACAAAAATACAAAATAAATTTTACCTCAAATAAATGCTCCTAGATCCCAAAGAGAAAAAGCCGTAAGGTCCAACTTCCAAGCCAAATTCCCGCTCCGTATGTACTCCGAATTCACCAAACTCACTTTTAAAATTCAAGTTAGAAAATTATCTATCCAACGGAAGTGGTTTAATTAAAATCAGAGCTCATTTGCAAAAGTTGGGTTTTCGGACCTAGATGTACATTGTACATTATGTATATATTCATTCTTTATTCATTTTTATTTTATCTTTCTCAATTACTTAAAAATCCAAAAAAATCATCGTTGTGTTGTATTTTGATTCTAGTATTTTATTATATTTTTATGTTGTAAATATCTCAGATTAAAAAGATAAAAAAATACATATTAGAAAAGAAAACAAAAAATGTACATGTTGTTTTCCTTTTTGTAAATTCTCCACTCTTTTTCTTCTCTTTATTTTTATTGCATTTTAGTAACCTACTTAATTTATTATTTATTTATTTCATATTTCCTACAATAACTTCTCTTCTACTGCCAACCTCCATTCAACCCCACTATTTTTTAAACCTCCATTCAACTCCATTAATAATACAACCTCCCATTCAACTCCACCACTTTAATAACTTCTCATATCTTCTCTTTATATACATCCCTTCCTTCTCATTTTGTACTTGACCCATCTTTATGTGAGGAGAGCCTAGTTCCCAGAGTTGAATCGGTGATAGCGATGCAATCGCGGTCGAGCGACGACAGCCCTCTCTCCGGTGAGATCCGTTGGTTTTTTGACCAACATCACAGCCGCATCCGCGTGCTGCTCGAGCTCATCGCTCGTCGGCGATTCGAGCGAAGATCGTGCTCTCGTGAGCAGATCATAGGCGACTATCAACATCGTAGGTAATTTTTCTTCTCATTTTATCATCTGGTTATTTGTGTATTTTTTATCACATATGGTTATTATCATCGTAGGTAATTTTTTTATCACCACCCATCATCCTCTATTTATTCTATTTCATCATATTACCACCATCATTTTTTTCTTCACATTTGTTTCATTCCCTGTTTAAAGAAAATTAAAAAAAATAAAAAAATAATATCACAACAGTAAAAAAATTCAAAAAAGTGAAAAAAAAACCACGGGGGGAGCCGCAGTGCCGCCGCTCCCCCTTCCTTCTTCCGCGGAAGCGGCCGCGCTACCCCTACCCTCCGCGCGCCCGTGCGACCGGCCACCTCTGAGCTACGCTATCGCCCGTGGCCCGCAGCCAGCGCCGAGCGTCGACTACCGCAGGCCGCGCCGCCGCCCCTCGTGTACAACAGTGCGCCATCGTCCCCGTCGTCCTCTGCCTCGTCGCCACCGCCTCCTGCGCCGCCACAGCGCCGCCCCCTCCTTCTTCGCTCGCTCGCGTGCGGCGATGCCGCCTCCAGCCCCAGCGACAAGCCGTTATCACCGCCTCCCCGCTCTCCCTCCTCTACCGCCTATCCAGAAACGAAGAAGAAGAAGGTTTTGTTATTTTTTATTTGGAAAATTACATTTTTTTATATTATGTTTATTAAATAACAAAAAGGTCCATGTACTTAGTCTTCTTGTATTTTGTTCTCTGTATTTGTACTGATACCCCTGTGTTCGTATTTTAATTTGGACTTCAATTGGGCAGCATTTTATTCAGTAAAAATGTCATTGTGTTGAGCAACAAATTATCCATAGTTTGAATATTTATTTGTATTTTTGTGAGTTGTGGGTAATTAATTAAAATTATTTAATTGAAAATCTTCATATTTTGCCCAATCCGGACTCTTAAATTGATGTCTAACTCACGGTTGCTCTAAAATTACTTGAAAAATTTGAGATAATGTCATGAAGTGTGCTTTAATTACATTCCAAATTTCATTCAAAATAGAGCTGTCTTGTGCCTGAAATAAATTGTAGAGTGAGTCGTATTTGATTTTTAATTAAATCCACATACATCATTTTTGCAAAATTTCAAATCTTCTGGATTGCATATGAAAATACCTTTTTGAGATAATTTGCACTCTGATTAATTTGATAACGTGAACTTATTAAGAATTAATTACTTTCAGTTGCTCTGTGTTCATTGAAAAATCCATAAAAATTCATATTTTGTCGGAAAATTTCAAAAAAAATTACTGTAGTATGCTTCCAGTAAATTTTCTTGATTTTTTATTACTGTTTGTGTGAAAAATTACAAAAAAAACCCATAAAAAGTATACATTTTTAATTGTTGCATCTTAACCCCTAAAATTCTAAAAAAAATATGTTTTACATGCATCACTAAATTAAGATCTTAAGAAAAATATAATTTAGCTGAACTGAACTGATTTGTCATTAAAATTAATTTAGCCTAGTTGTGTGTTTTCTTACTCTCTTGATTCATCCACATTTGCATTTGTTTTTTGCATAAAAAATAAAAAAAAATCCGCATTGGAATCCTAGATCTAAACTTTCGAATTAACCCCATAGTTGTTCCTTTGCCTCCCTGTATTCGACCCTGGACTTGCCCGGGATATAAATGAGCCCTCTTCACAGAGATCTTGTCTCGGTTCTGACTGAATCGCTAAGTACGTGTATTACAACATATACAAATTATATCAAGTATTTAGCGACTCGTCAATATGCATGGTTAGATTGTACCTTGACCCATGTACTTTTGTATTAGGGTTATGAAGCGCACAAAAACTTCTTAATATTTGCAAAAAGGTCCTAGCCAGTATTTCATTTTTGTCCATGTTTCTTTAACTTTTGTAAATATCATCCATTGTCTAAAAATTATGCAATATTAGGACAACGTACTTGAAGACTCGATCTTTCATGTTATATCTTTATTTTTTTCATTTTAAGCACATTTCCTATTTATTAAAAATCAAATAAAACATATTTTGCCTTGTTTGACTTAAAAATTCTAAAAATTTTATAAAATCGTGTTTAAAAATACAAGAAAAATGTATTTTTATCTATTATAGTATTTCCTAGTTTCAAACCAAACATCCCTAGAAATAGAAAAAATATATGTTAAAAAATATAACAATCCCTCAAAAACTCCAAAAATATTTGCTTTTGTTTGATAATTCTATTTATATATTGCATTACATATGAGAAATAGTTTTCGAAAATTTTGACTTTGTTTAATATTTTTAAATTCCAAAATAATTCAGCCTATTTATTTAATCTTTGTTTTGGGATACTATTGACTTAAAAAATATATAGAAATTAACAAAAATACCCAAAAATACAAAAAAAACATTAGAAAAGAATGAAAAACACAAAAACCTTTTATTTTGTAAATTTTGATATACCCTTAAAGTAACAAAAACATTATAAAGATATGAAGAACATAAAAACTTTTTATTTTGCAAATTTTGATTATTTTTAGTTATATTTATAATTATAATACCCATAATGTATTATATTCTTATATATATTTGTGCATAGTCTATAATTATTATAATTATTATAAATACCTTATAAATATTTTTATAACAGTTATATTTTAAAAAAAGGGGACTATACCTCAGGGTATTTTTCCAATTTTTATGTAATTATTATTTGTACATGTATACTATATCCATATATCTTATATCATATATACATTATCATATATATACCTATACTCTTATATACATATTTATATATCTATATAATACTATATAATATTAAAAAAAGAGATTAAAACTAAAAGGCCATAAAAACCTTAATTGATTTAGTCATTAAGCAGACTCATGTGGAAATATATCTTTATTAATTATTCATTATTTATTTATAATTAATAAACATTGGCTACCATGTTTGCTCTCCGTGGTTTGACCTCACATGCTATACATCTTGTTTGTGGAGTATTAAATTGTGCTCCACCTTTTCATTATTCATTGATTCATTATATGTTGTGGGTACTTGTTTAAACTTGGATTCGTGAGCGGTCGCCTCAACGACACTTCATCTTTGCTATTCTTTAAGTGAGGATATTTTAGACCCTTGCAAATTCCAGGCCCAACAGTGGCTTCTTCAAACTTTTGCTTCCGCCACAATACTTTAATGAGAGGTACCTCTTTATTCCTTGATTTCTTGATATCATTGTCTAGTATTTGCGCATGTATTTCTAGGTATGTCAAGTCTAGCTCAGCATGCTGATCATCATAGCTTATCTTATGCTTAGGATTCTTAATTTACTTTCTCAGATTTGATACATGAAAAACATCGTGCATTGTTGAACGATGTGGAGGAAGTGCAAGTTTATATGCAACTTTCCCAATCTGTTGAAAAATTTCATAGGGATACACGAACCTGGGTGCCAACTTCCCATGCAAGACAAACCTCTAAACTCCCTTCATAGGTCAAACATTGAGGAATACAAGGTCACCTACCTCAAATACAATATCTTTTTACCAGGTATCTCTATAGCTTTTATAGAGACTCTGAGCATTATTAGTCTTTTTCGAGCAAGCTTTGTAGCTTTCTCATGCCTCCTGGAGTTTATTTAAACTATAAAGGTTCTTTATCCCGACCTCTTATTAACATAGAGGAGTATTACACCTACCTCCATATAGTGCTTCTTACCATGCTAATAAATGCATGGTAACTATTGTTGTAGATGAATTCTGCAAGAGGAAAATGTGACCCATGATACCTTCCATTCTAATGCACATGCTCGTAGCATAACCTTTAGAGTCTGAATAGTTCATTATGATTGACCATTTGTTTGAGGATGACATGATGTGCTCAAGCATAGCTGTGTGCCTAAGGTTTTCATGAAGTTCTCATGGTATTGTAAGGTGAATCGTGAATCTAGATCGGAGATACCTCTTTTGGGATACCATAGAGACGGATCAAATGTGTAATATATAACTCAACAAGCTGGTCTAGAGTGGAAGATAAGCTTATTTGAATAAAATGTGCTACCTTGGTTAGATGATCTATTATGGCCTATATAATATCTTTACCATTGTTTGTCTCAGGTAAGCCAGTAATGAAGTCCATGGAAATGCTTTCTCATTTCCATTCAAGAATTGGGAGAGGTTGCGACAATCCTGATAGCTTTTGGTGTAAAGCCTTTACCTGTTGGCAGATGAAACATGAATTCACAAACTCGGCAATATCATTCTTCATTCCCGACCACCAAAAGTGTAAACGAAGTTCCTTATACATTTTCGTAATTCCTGATGAATAGATAATCAAGAGTAATGCGCTTCACATAAGATGTCTTTCATCAATTCGAGTGTGTTTGGTACACAAACTCTGTGATGGTTATACAGTAACCCATCTTGTATATGGAATCCATCCATCTCATTCTTCTCAAGTTACTGTCTCAAGTCTTTAAGGATTGGATCATCCTCATATCCTTTCTTTATTGTATCCCAGATCTTTAGTTTGTATCAATGGGGAATAGTTATAGTATCAACACTACTATCTAAAGATTTCCATTCAATCAACGTTGATATTAAACCCCAGAAGTGGATAGCACTCACCATCGTAGGTGAATAAGTTATTATGCTAAGAGCATTTGCTACGATGTTCCCCTTATCGGGGTGGTAGGAGACGGTGCAATCATAATCCTTCAACAACTGTAGCCATCGTCTCTTTCTCGCATTGAGCTCCTTCTGATCAAATAAATATTTCAAGATTTTATGATCGGTGAAGATTTCGAAAGTAATACGATAGAGGTAGTGTTTCCATATCTGTAAAGTGAAGACTACGATATCTAGTTCAAGGTCATATGCTGAGTAGTTTCTCTCATGTGTAGGGGTGTAAGAAAATTCTCAAGTTCGATATTCGCTCAGGTTCGGCTCACTAAAAGTTTGATTCAGATTCGGTTCGGAAATAAATGAACCGAACCTGAATACAAGTTTAGGCTCGATTAAATAAACGAACCGAACCTAGAATTAATAGGTTCGCTCAGGTTCGATTCGTTAAAAGCTCGATAAACATACACATATACATATTTACAAATCCTTATCCGTAGAAGTGGACTTATTTTGAGATGAGTAGTTTTTATCCTAGGGTAAGTGAATTTTTCTAGAGATAACTAGATATTTACGGGATAACTAGGTTTTATCTTGGTATAAACTATCCAAAAATAAATAGTCGCATCATGTTTACAACATCTACCACCTATAATCTAGTACTTTTCCCTTCTTTATCTTCAAATCAACAAAACAAGTACGAACATTACTTATCGATTATCTCCGCAATATTCTTATTCCTATTCCCATCTGAATAGATATAAAATATATTATAATTATACTTTTTTCAAAGAGATGAATCTTTATTAATCTAATTTTTTCAAAAGATGAAGATGAGTTAGATAAAGAAAAAAACTAAATGAATATTTATTCTAACTATAAATACACATATATATTTCCATTTCTCTTCTTTTCACTCCCTCTTATTAGAGAATTCTTAAGTTCGATATTCGCTTAGGTCCGATTCGTTTAAAAAGAGGTTCGATTCGGATTTGGTTCGAAAATAAATGAACCGAACCTGAACATAAGTTTAGGCTCGATTAGATAAACGAACCGAACCTAAAAAACATAGGTTCGCTCAGGTTCGGTCCGTTTACACCCCTACTCATGTGTCCTGAGTTGACATGATGCATAAAAAACTACCTTGCCATGTTGCATAAGAACATCCCCAAGTCCTTTAGATGCATCTGTGTATGTTGTAAACCCTTCAGTCCTGGAGGGTAGAGTAAGGATAGGTGCATATGTTAGGCATTTTTCAATGTTTGAAAACTAGTTTTGCATGCATCAGACCATAGGAATGGATCTTTCTTCCATGTCAGCCTAGTCATTAGCAATGATATTCATGAAAAGTTCTTCACAAATATTTTATAATACCCAAATAGACCCAGAAAAGATCATATTTTTGTGACAGTCTTCAGACGTTCCCAACACATCACCGCACTAACCTTCGCAGGATCAGCTGATATACCTTCCCCAAAAATAACATGGCCTAAGAAGGATACTTTAAATAACCAGAAGTCGCATTTGTCATATTTAGCACACAATTTGTTCTTCCTTAGTGTTTCAAGTGCCTATCAGACATGGTGTTCACTATGATACTTATCCTTGGAGTAAATAAGCATGTCATTAATGAAGACTACTACAAAGTGACTAGGAATTGTCTGAATACTCTATTCATGAGATCTATGAAGGCTGCCAGAGCATTTGTCTATCCAAAAGGCATAATTAAATTTTCATAATGTCCATTTCTTGTTCAAAAGGTTGTCTTGGGAATATCCGCGTCTTTAATTTTCAACTGATGATATCCAGATCTTAAGTCAATCTTGGAATGCGCAGTTGAACCCTGCAGCTGGTCGAAGAGATCATCTATTCTTGGCAGAGGATACTTGTCCTTTATTGTCCTCTTGTTTAGTTGTCTATATCAATGCTCAACCGCATCGGCCCATTCTTCTTCCTCACAAACAAAACAAGTGCACCTCATGGTGAAGTAATAGGAAGAATGAAGCCTCTGTCTAACAATTGTTGTAATTGTACCTTCAACTCATGTAACCCAGATGGTGTCATCCTATATGGAGTGAGTTGAGTATCACATGTGAGAGAGATTTCAAATTCAATCTCTCATTCGTGTGGTAATACATGTAATTCATCTGGAAATAAATTATGAACTCGCACTCTACATGTGCATCTTCTATCGTTCTGTTGACCCTGATGTAGTGGATACATAGGCTACATAACCTTAGCACCCTTGCTCTAACAACTGATGTACCTTCCGAATAGAGATGTATTCTCCATTATCAATGGGTGTCTTTCCAATGATCTGAAACTCTATCGAGTTAGGAAGGAGGAAGGTTACTACCTTCTGGAAACAATCTAGGCATGA